>CM032233.1:59207500-59482500 GCA_019009955.1 Riptortus pedestris | reverse complement strand
GAAAAATTGAGAGGTCATTATATTTCCTAAATAGATTTAAAACGAATACATATATGTCCCAACTGAAACTGTAAATTTTAAAGTCCGATGTGGGAAACACATGACTTCCTTGTTCTCCTTTTAAATTTAGTAAAAAAACTGTTTGAAGCACTTCATTCAAAATGATTCCATTTGAAATTAATAAACGATTTCTCCGCTCTAATACATCGGATCAAGAAATGCTAAAAAAACTTAATTTCTATTCCTTTTCATAATAATAAACCAAAATAATTCCATATAACTTTTAACTTTTAGCAGATTTTCCAGAAGGGAAATCAGCTATTGAGGTCGTACTCATGACGCAATTTTTGAAATTTTTCTTCAAATGTCAATCGATCCTACCTAGGAGATGACGAAACCTGGATCCGTTTAAAATTGTATATATATTTCGTATATGTACTAGGTAAGAAGAAATGTTCAGTTTTTACTTCCGCCCACCTTAACCCCCCCCCTCCTCCTTAGTCAATTTTTATCAAAAGGGGAGGTACTCAAATATGCGATAAAGCAGTTCTAAATATGAAATTTTAATATTCCAAGACTAGATATTTTTGAGTTGTGCAATACATTCATGTTTACGTACGTACGAACGTCACGCCAAAACTACTTAAAGTTTTTTCAGTGAAGGACAAAATGAATAATTCTGTTGAAATCTAAAAATCAAAAATTTTCGTGATTACAATACATCCTTTACTTCATTAAAAGGAATTAAAAATATTGTATCAAACTTAAAATAACGAAACCTAGGTAAACTAGCCGTGAAGCTCAGCTTATGTGGCCATATAATGTTGCAATACGATTACCGTAATGAGAGATAACTAGGCATATCACCTTTTGAACCTCGTAATTGAAACGAAACATGACCGAATTCTATCATTATTGAAGAAGGAAGCTATAACTAAAACTCAAGAGTACAATAACTGCTTCATAGATAATGAGATAAGAACCTTTAAAATACTTAATGAAACCTAGTATATATATGAGCATCTTTGGCAAAAGGTTACTAATTTTTTTATTCTTTTAAACTTTATGGAGGATCCGTGACTGCGCATATCTCACCACCTGCAAAATAGGGGGCAATTCAAACCCCTTCACTTTTTATTATCAAGCTATTTGAATATATTGTAGCTTGATTAGCACGAGAGCGGGGATATTTTGAAACCAGATCCTTGGAAGAGAAAGTACTCTGAACGTGTGTGCACATATGCTTAACTTTCCGTCCAGCAAGCAAGTGCTTCCAGTCAGTGGACATAGACTTCTTACATGGGCTATGATATGAATAGAGAAATTTCGAACGGAATAGGAGTTCCAACGAGGAGCCAGCTAAAGTTTATAACAACAAACTGTTACAGTTAATCATCAAATAATCCATACAGTCAATTGTGGATTACTGATTGTATCCAAGAGATAATATTTATGTAAATAACTCACCTCATTTGAAGTTGATATCTCAGTTTAGGGATTAATAACACCACTTCCGATATTTACTTTTCCCCTTATTTAAAGTGAATTTAAATTTTTGTACACAGAAACACCCACATACATCCCGATAAGAAATCAGGATAAATATTTCACAATAGCCTACAACCTTCATTGAAGAATTCTATAAATTTTCAATGAGATTTAATATCGGTTAATAGATCATATGATTATGTCATTGTAAATTGGTCTTTCGCATAGTCACTGTAAACAAACCACAGGTGCTGAATCTAAACCTATTGTATCCTGAAAATGAATAATCAATTATTCTAATTATTCACTTCATTTGCTAATGATATTAGAAAACAAAGCAAAAATATCTAGAAGTTATTTGGGTCAGGCCTAGACGATAATATAACTTATGATTCACATACCTCCAAGATTTAAAAGGAGAAAAATGTCTATTCAATTTTCAGTATTTTTAATGAGACATTACATGTATTTAACCTTATCACTAGAGATTTCTTGAATTATACTTTAATTCATTTTAAATATACACCAATTTTTATGGGATTAATATATTTAAGATATATATATATATATATATATATATATATATATATATGTATATTTATTTGTCTGTTACCGCTCTAGTGGTCGCAATTATTGATTGATCGTTACCATATTCGATATTGAGTCGTTTTATGTAAAAAGAAGGATCAAGTTTCTAACGGTAAAAATCATACCAGGAGGAGGAGGGGGGGGGGGGGTAGAGGGGGGATATTTTTTAAATATATAGTTTTGAACGGACCTCATTTTCGTCATCTCCTAGGTAGGATCGGTGGACATTTGAAGAGAAAAATTTCGAAAATTGCATCATGAGCACGACCTCAATAGCTGATTTAAGGGAAATCTACTAAAAGTAATAACCAGACAAGCAGTTTTATGGGCTAAAATTGTTTAATTTTTATTGATGTTTAATGTTTCATGAAGGAATCAATTATGACCTATAGATTTATAATTTATGAGCCTACAGATCATAAAATTAAATTTCGTATTTCGTAATCCAACGAACGACCTATCTTTCCAACCTGAGAAACTTTATTTAGACACTGACCAAAGATATTCGCTTTCTTGGGCACATATAATCATTTGAAAGTTTTATTACATGAGAGATGAGCGTGCCTAGTAGGTGAACTCCATTGCAAAAGAAAATTACCTCCCACGTGCATATGTTCTGGGTGAATCATCTATTAGATCAGTTGAGCGTGTATGAGTCAAGAGACGGGCTACTCTCTTCGTGAATGAGGGGGAAAAGTGTCTACCTGCTTTTATGCAATGAAATTTTATTTTAGGCTCATTAAGAGCAGTAACTATAATTATTTAATTTAACATTACAGCACACTCCTGTATAAACAAACAAACAGACAAGAGCTGCTCGAATAGCGCCTAGTCTGTCATGCATGGACTGCGTAAACTAAGCAGATTTCACACGGGCTGGAAATCTCATCTCACCATCTATAGTCTTTATTTGTTCTGTTATGTAAGCAGGAGTTGAAATTTAAGCTGAATATGAGATCATTATTAGTTTCTCAAAGTGAAAATGTCCAAAAATGTATAGAAAAATTACAGAACACGAAAAAGAACCTAAACATTGATACACTGAGTATGGTATCGATCAAGTAAAAATTGAGGTCTTTGGAGAATATAATGCTTATTTATGACGTGATACCGAATATATTTGCATGTATCTAACATTGTAAAGGACCAAGATTCGTGTCCACTTTATACTACTATGGCTAATTGGAACAGGGTTTGAAAATAAAATCTTAAATATAAATGCCAAATTAGAAAATAGTACTACGAAAAATTAGATAGCAAAGGGCCATAAATTTTGTGTGCATTAATAAAATTTGATGATTTAATTTTCATTTGTAAGTTTTAATTCCTAACTTTAGAGCTAAAATTATTTTATTTTTTATTATTTATTAACGCCCACGTTTTGCAACTAAGGCTAAATGGGGTTATCTACAGGTTACCATCCTTTTCTATCCAGGGTGGGACTAAGGATTTTATTTAATGAATCTGTGAGTAAATAAATTCCTATTGCCCAGGCGGGAATCGAACTCGCCACTCTCTCTAAGTTTACCATGTCAGATTAGGACTCACATGGCTAACCTGAGCCCCGTAATTTTATTTTATTATTCTGAAAAAATGACGCAAACACACTAAGGTGACATTTTTTAACGAAACAGCCCATGACGGCCCAAAGCCTGGCTGACAACATTGGAAAGACCACAAATGGTCAGTTGTACGAACTGTCACTGTATTGTTATGGAATTAGAGATCAAATATCACTAACGACTTCTTTATTCAAGTAGCTGTTCAATGCTGAGTGGTCAGGAAATACATAAAAGCCAAACGAGAAAATGAATAAAAGCCAAACCCCTTTTAAACCAGATTACCACGAACCTAAATAAAATGTAGAATGCAATTACCGGCTCATGTAGTACAGAGATATCCATTTCACCACCACCTTATCCTAATTTTTAAGGCATAATTCTTAAAAGTATATTATATCAGTAACAAAAATATTTATGTAGTAGAAGTAATACGATTTTTCTGTGAGTTAGCATTGGGTACGCCCCTGAAAACTCTGCGTATTTTTTTTTTTATCATATTGATGTTACTATATATAGTTTGCACAAGAGAGTCTACTCCTGACTTAATTTATCGTCTCTACTATCCGAATGAAATAGTTAATTAATATTTTTAATTTGTTATGATGAAAAAGAGATACAATATTTAGCATTTATTGGAACAAAGCAATTATCTCCAAGGTGATCATGCTAGAGAAATGTATTAAGCAAGTGGGTCTTCAATTATTTGTAAAATACGCCATGCTACTTAGAGGGGCTTGAGCGTATTTTTATTTATTAATTTTTTTAAATTATATTTTATTTTATTAAGAATATTACATCCTGCATATAAATGCATTTGGTAATGTGTGATATGTACAATACAATGGTCCCTCCATCACCCTTGACAGAAGCGACACCTATTCACCACAATGAGAGGAGCAGCCTCTCCCTGCCTGGCAAGGAAGTCAAGAGCTAAGGAGGAATGGCACTTGATAAGAAAATAGCCACTGCTATCACTTCACTTTACACTTCTATAGGAGATCTCTGGGTCATTGTCTCTTGAGACGCCGTGGAGGCGAATAAGGATGAGTGGTACTGGAAAGGGCTAGGACTTCTGAATTAGGATGATTGGATAGCCTGCGGTGGAATTTTCTGAATCTTAAGGGAATTAGGTCGTTTCCGTATTTTTTATTTTTTTATGTATTATGTTTTCCCATGCTGATGTCCAAAATACTCCTAAAATCATTTACTACATTTTGTAAATGATTTTAGGATCCAGTCTAATATATTTTTATTTTTGTTATATAGTGCGACGAATACATTTGAAGAAATTTAACAACTTTTTAAGAAGCTAGCTCAAAAAATAGGTTCCGTATTTAAATCTGAAGCCTTAAAAACTAAGTAGGTTAAAGCGAGGAAGGTAGCGGTGAGTCGGTAGGGTGCTTGCAAGGGTGACCGTTATCCTGAACCTCCTTCAGAATGAATCGTCAGGATTACTAATGGTGCGTCCACTCTTCTCGTTTCCCATCAACCAATCGAGTGTCATCTTCCTTCAGCAAAACCCTTTCATTTTACACTCTATCTTCATAGAAAGAGCACAAAAATGCTCACTTCACATTAAGCCACCAAATCATAAACACACACACTCTCATATATATGTTAAGAAACCCGAAGAACTGCTACTATGCTACTAAGAGAAATAGGGGAGTGCGCAATTGTCTCCTTTAAATGACGCATCACGTTATGCATTATTATTAATAGGTGAGCACACAAATGTCTGGGGTTTTTAGCACATTTCCTTTAGGAGAAATCAGCTATGGAAGTTGTACTCATGACGCGATTTTCGAACAATTTCTTCAAATGTCCATCGATCCTACCTAGTAGATGACGAAAATGAAGTCCATTCAAAATTGTGTATGTACGTAAATATTTATATTTGTCTGTTACCTATCTAGCACTCACAATGTTTGTTTAATCGTTACGAAACTCCATATATAAGTGTTACGCAAAAAGAAAGATCAAATTCGTTAACTGCTGAAATCGAGCTGAGGAGGGGAGGGGGGTTTAGAGGGGAGGTATTTCGAAAATACTTAATATCTCCATTATTATGCGTCGGACCAAACAATTGTATACAACCAATCCTATTTCAAATGTAATGTTCTATAAATGTTGTTATGTACATTTTTTTACTATCTTTAATATTAACTGAAATATTTGCGTTTTTTTTAGTTTTTGGACTTCAGCAAAACCCCACTCTTACTCATGCCATATCAACAATAAGCTGTTACACATAACACTTTATTTAGTCATGAAACACTTTATTTGAAGCCTAAATAAAAAATATTGTTCTCATTGAACTTTTACGTCATGAGATAAATGCAAATACGTGACGCAAGTGGGAAATCTGCTTAGTTAACGCAGCCCCTGCGTGACGGATTTTTTTTTTAAACATTATGGATTAGAATATTTGTTTATTTGTCTTTATTTTATTTTTCGCACTAATCCAAGGAATTTATTTGTTCTTTTTCATGTTATTATTAATAAAATCAATTTATATTTAACTGTGATTTTGTCATATATATATATATATATATATATATATATATATATATATATGTATTTTGAAAGGTTTTCCCAGGAGCAACTAATTTTCTGATTCAGATTAACGGCTAAGGTAGCCTAGTTGCTTGAGTGTTTTAGTTTTTATTCAGAGGATTTTGGGGTTGGGAACTTCCCTACCCTATGTATATATGGTACGAATGTGTGTGTGTGTGTGTGTGTGTGTGTGCGTGTGTGTGTGTGTGTGTATATATATATATATATATATATATATATATATATATATATATATATATATATATATATAATGGTTTCGCTGTTCCCAATAAATTAATAAACCGCATGATGCCTATTCTATGTTAATTGTGTATGTTGTTAGTTTTTCTAAAGGCCGATTATTTTCTGTGGTCAAAGCCTACCTCCTTCTCAGCTAAAAAATTGTCATATTCAATTGGCCTTGACAATTCTTTCTGACTGCCAGGATAAGTAATGCAATTTACCTGAAGTGACTTCTATAAAAACGAAAAATGTAGATTCTTTAAAAAAGGAGTTAAGGGGGTTTTATGTCTAAGTGAATGAGATTGAATCGCAGTTTTATTATAGTGCATAGACAACTGATGTTAGAGACTCGGACAGAATAAAAAAAAAATTAAAAAACGTATTTTATGGAACCTTCTGTATCATGAGTAAGATCATGTTAATGATATGGTGTAATTTAGCAGTTCCTGTGGTTAAATGAATAAATTACAAATAATATGAAAACAATATGGAACATTTATGGTGCTTGCACTATTTCATTGGAAGAGATAATGGTAACAATTATTCATTAGTTTAAAATCCACTTGTTTAAATCAAAGGAGTTGCCTTCCACTGTAATCCTTCGTTCGCTCTTTCTATTTCTTCAATTACATCCGTCGGCTACACAGATAATAAGCTACACGTATGCATTACAGGCGCCGAAGGAGTTTATAGAATTTTTTTTTAAAGCAGCTGTCAAGGAAACGTTTTTTGCTCCGCGAGTGTTGACATCTGTTATTTCTTATCTACTAGATTCAGCTTGATTTATAAGCTTGGTTTGATCTAGTATTTCATAATAAGATATACACATTCATAGATAAGATGTGAATTTTATCCGTTAATTAACACCCTAATTTACTGTCTATTGATTACAGAGTATTTTATAAAAAAAAAAAATATGTTTTTTTAAAAATCAAGGAAAAACATGTCCTGTTTTTCCCATATAAAAATGAAATTCGATTTGGTTATTTAAGAATTAAAAACAAAAAAAAAACACAGTTGGTTAAGATGATCTCGCTATTAAAAAAGAACTGATAATTGATCGAAGATATAAAGACTTATTGAGTATTGTATAATGAAAGATGTCCATCAAGATGGTAACTTTTTCTACAGCTATCTGATCCCCCCCCCCTCTGCTACATAACCTGCACTATTATAAACATTCCGTTACGCAGGGGCTGCGAAAACTAAGCAGATTTCCCACATGTTGGAAGAACACACTACTGATCTCATTTCACTATATACTCTATTTTTAACTCTCTAGCGGCCGCAATTAGTGTTTTATCCTCACCAAACTCCATATTTAAACGTTGTATGTAAAAATAAAGGTCAAGTTCTTTAATGGCTCAAATTATTGGGTTAATCATTTTAATTTTGATCACCTGAATACTGGAGTACAAATATATGTTTTTCCTTGATTTCAGGAAAGGAATCATATTTGAATTAATTACACTTTTAGTTACAAGGGTATGCGTGGAGACACGATTATCAAGGTCAGAAAACTAGTTTCCAAGTTTAATACGAGGGAAGGACTTACTTTTGCATTCATTGGCTTCATAATGGAATTCCTTTTTAAAACGTCGTTAAGGAAATAATGTCTACTGCTTCAGGGTCGTATCGTAGAAATGCATCTCCATAATGCTTATGTAGCAAGTATAAATTCCTACTAATGGGAATTCTGTTTAGAAGTTTCAACTCAAACGTTATGTGTTTTAAAAATACGATCACTTTCATTCATGAAGATGATCCACAGATAGAGGTTAGCACAACCTATTAATAAGAACGAATACAATACATATATATTGAACTCACTTAGTGAATCCTGCGGAGCTCATTTTTTTATTGGATTGATTTTAAACGATAGAGAATTGAAAGGCAATTTCTTCTAATTAATGCAGGAGGCGTAATCATAGTGGTCCATAGCATGGATAGTGAAGATTTGTTCACACGAATAAGCTCTGTATCCATATACTGAATATGATCGTTTGAAAATTAAAGGTAATTCAGTTAAAGAGAATTACGTTAACCCATATTTATTTTTAGCTGGTGGTGAGGGTGATGAATGGTTAATCACAAAACTTTTTTATGGCTCCTCACAATTTTATTTCTTATAAACGCTGAGCGCTTTCGGGGACTAAATCCCCATCCTCAGAGCTACAAAACAATGTAACACCATAATTAGGAGTCTAAAAATCAGTTCTTAAAAATGTTTTACATAGTTGGTCATATAACAAACAGTCTATAATATTATAAATTTTTTTACAATAATAACACCTATATTCAAAAACACATTTACAATTAAAATATAACAAATTAATAATTACTATTTAAACATTAAAATAATATTATAAGCAAAAATTACCGTCAGAGCGTAGGGCAACATTTTTAAGAACTGGTTTTTTAGACTCCTAATTATGGTGTTACATTGTTTTGTAGCTCTGAGGATGGGGATTTAGTCCCCGAAAGCGCTCAGCGTTTATAAGAAATAAAATTGTGAGGAGCCATAAAAAAGTTTTGTGATTAACCAATTACGTTAACAATTAAATACTATACAAGTATTATATTAAATACTATTAAATTACTGTGTTAAATAATATTAGTAGTAATAGTAAATACAAATTAGTATTAAATATGGTAATTTAATGTGGACTGGGCCACTACTACCGTTTTAGTATATTTCTCTGAACGGAATCAGCTATTGAAGTATTATTCAGACACGATATTTCAAATGTTTCTTTCATATATCTCAGTGCCTGTCAACTAAATGTAAAGAATTAGGTCGGATGACATTTTTTTTTTCTACACACACACACACACACACACATATATATATATATATATATATATATATATATATATATATATATGAGAGAGAGAGAGAAAGAGAGAGGGTAAGGGGGGGGGACGGTACGCAATACGCTAAACCTTTTTAGGCTTTTTAGATATTTTATTCATCCAATTTCCGGCTTATACACATTTAGCCAACTAATATTAACACAATTATTTCTGTTTTTTAATTGTAGGCCTTAAATAAGCTCCCACTTCTAGTCTGGATTTCCATGCTAATATATCAGGTATCATTTTTATGATTTATTCTGTACACTACGTATTTTTTACATTTGGACTTTACTAAAGATGAAACACTACTGAAGGTGCCAGAAAAAGAATTGAATGTGTGATATGATTATTATTATTTTGTTTTATTTAGAATATTACAGTCTGCATTTAACTACATTTGGTAATGTGATATGTACAATACAGTCGTCCTCCATCATTCGGGACCCCTTCACCACAATGAGAGGAGCAGCCTCTCCCTGCCTGGCAAGGAAGTCAAGAGCTAAGGAGGAATGGCACTTGATAAGAAAATAGCCACTGCTATCACTTCACTTTACACTTCTATAGATTTCTGGGCCATTGTCTCTTGAGGAGCCGCGGAGGGGCATATGGATGAGAGGTACTGGAAAGGGCAAGGACTTCTGGATTAGGATGATTGGATAGCCTGCTGTGGAAGTTTCTGAATCCTAAGTGAATTAGGTCCTTTACAAATGGGATATTAAGATCTTTACGGAGGGTGTGGTTTGTAACCAAATTTAAAGCAATTACTATGGTGCGCAGGACTTTGGATTGGAAAGTCTGAATGCATCTGATGTTCGAAAGTTTTGCTGCACCGCAACACATCTATTGCGCATGTCCATATTTGTTTGAGTAGTAACTTGTATATTGTTACACACCAAGTGAGATCTTCTATTTAGCAGTCCGTAAAGTTGTCCGAATCGACTGTTAAGGTCCAGTCTTTTAATTATTATGTGGGATTTCCATGTGTGAAATGATAAGCTTTCTGATGTGACTTCAAGTAGCCTTTGTAGTTGTGTGTATGTAGAATTACACGTGAGAATTCTGTTTAATTAATTTTTGACTGGAAAATGATTAACCCAAACACGAAGCCACACAAGAGTTGCTGACCAATGTGTTTATGTATGTATTTAAATAACAGAATTTTCGTCACCTGGGAGACATTCAAAGGACGTATAGGAATAAAACCTCATGAAGAAATTCTCAATAGAAGATTTACCTTAAACGAAACATGTAAAATGATTTCCATTAGAATATTTGCAGTTACTATGCTATGGCTTAAGTATTTTTGAACGTAACTCCCATAAATGTAACTCACAATGACCTTCTCTAAAATAGAACTCTATCAGAGCCTTGAATTTGTAGGGGGATGATTTGAGGCTGAAGGGAATCTGCAGAGCTCATCTGAGCTGACGGTAGAAGCGGCGGCTTCCATAAGAACATGTCCAACCCCTGTCCTTAATGAGCTGTAGTTAGCAGTCCATAATTATCATGGATCCGTTCGTGACAGGAGTCAGGGACACAGCTTCTTCTCTCTGTCCCTTCCTCTATCTAGGTATGCCTTGGAAATAACTTTTTCATCGCGTTGTCACTGTCATCTTTCCTTTTATTGGGGGAGCCAACTTCTTTTTCCAACACGATATATTTTTTTTCTCTTTGTCGCTATTGACAATTTTCTTTTGACAAACATCTTTTCTATTTCCTTCCTGAGCTTTAGCCATCATCCTAAAGGCTAATAAGCAAGCAATGAACTTGTCGAAAACAAATATTATAGATTTCAGCGAACATTGCGACATTTTATCAATCCCCATGATAAAGATTTTAGGATTGACTGTGGTTTGGTTATATTGAAGAATTAAGTAAAAATTAAAATCGCTTTGCTTCTTATTAAAATGAGATAAGAAATATCTTCCAATAGAAATTCTATTACTAACATACAATTGTTATTTTCATGGTCGGTTAACGTGTGGCGTTATGCATAAGATCACTCAAAAAATCGTATTTGAATATTTAAATTGCGGAAAGAGCAATAAAGTTTATAATCAATAGAAATTCGAGAGACTTAATAATAAACACTTTTTATGAAACAAAATATGAACTTGATTTACGGAAATACTATATCACATAATCATAAAACAAGATGCTATAATAGTATGCTGCGAACCCCCAAACACAAACATAAATAGTTCGAGAAAATCGTATAGTTTTTTAGGAGTACAACTTTCTAATGCACTTCCAGAATGTATATATACATATATGTGTATATATGTGTATTAAAAAATATTCTTCGTTTAAAGATAAAATGAAGAACTTTGTGTCTGAAGAATGTTTTAAACAAAACACGAATACTTACAAAATGTACAATTATGAAATAAAACTACAAATTATTTGTCATGAAAATCGGGCAAGAAAAAAAAAAAACAGTTTATAATCCAGTTCATTGTGCTTAAAGATAGTTTCTCATCATTTTTAAGACATATCAATCTTCAATAAATTTATGACTAATAACGAAGCATGGCATTAAATTAAAAATGCATTATATATATATATATATATATATATATATATATATATATATATATATATATATATATATATATATATATGTGTGTGTGTGTGTGTGTGTGTGTGTGTGTGTGTTATATACATATATAGAGTATTATTACGATTTATAACGAAATTAATTTATAATATACCTTCAATAAACTAATAGATTTTAAAAAAATGTTTTCATTAAATATCAGCTAATTATATAACGAAGTGTAAATGCTATTTAATAACATGTAAAGAAATAATTGACATAATATTAGTATTTTGTTTGTATGAAACAAAAATATTTTACATATCCTATTATGTCATGTTAACATTTAATGGAAATAAATGTTAACATGAAATAATAATGGAAACATTTCATTTCATTATAACTATTCACAGTGATCTGGGAGGCTGTTCACCGTTGTACACACCTGTTGGTCTGATGAAGAATTTGTGTATTGTTGGACATTTGCCTTCCTATGGAGACTTCTGGACAGGAAAACTTTTTGCAGTTTATGCAAAAATCTGGACTCTGCAACAATTTTGGCATTTATATCTGTATCCACACTAACGATCGCTCCCTATACATGAATGGACTCCTCTAATTAATCAGGAACGCCATTCCCCTCACATACGCCTCGAGATGCTCATACTGACCATTTCATACGTATTTAAGCTTCATAATTTAAAAATCCGTCACGCAGGGGCTGCGTAAACTAAGCAGACTTCCCACGCGAAGGTTTACAATAGATAAATATACATACAGGTAGCACTGCCGTGAATATTAAGTGAATAAATACAAACGGTAATGAGAAATCTTTCAGTCAATACAAGTAAATAATCTCTAAAACGGAAAGTGCTGAATTGTAAACAAATAGGCCAACCAACCTTGTAGCGCTGAATAGATAGACCGGAAACATATACCATATTAATTTTATTGAAAACAATTTATTAAAGCTAGTGCCGTAATTTTTAATCAATTAGAATCAGTTTTATCTCAATTACTTAAATTTTAGTAATCCAAGAACAAAAAAAAGGGGGGGTCAACAGAATGTATTTTCATATACCTCAAAAAATAAAAGTTCAATGAAAACAATATTTGATATTTAGCCTTGTAATGAAATTTTTCATGATATAACAGCTTATTATTAGTATGACACTAGTAGGAGTGAGGGTTTACTGAAAGCGTAAAACTGAAAAATGCAAATATCTCCGTAAATATTCAAGAAAATAAACGTACATAACAATTTGTATAGTAAAGTTAATTTGCAATAAGATTCTTTCTATACAATTTTTCGATCCGACGTATAGTACTAGAGATATTTCGATTTTTCGAAATTCCTCCCCTGTAACCCCCCCCCCTCTCACAGGTCCGATTTCAGCCGTTAACGATCTTGATCATTCTGTTTACATAAAACGACTAAATATCGAGTTTGGTAACGATTAAACAAGAATTGAACGAGCCTCATATTCGTCATGTCCTAGGCAGAATTCCTTTCGGGAAATCTGCTAATAGGGCAGAAATCGACTCAAAATAAGTACACTGGTTTTGTTATGTCCTAAAAGTGTGATTACAGATTTACTGAAACACCTGACCTTTCTTTTTCGACTTGTGTGAATTATAACAGTAGCGAAATATCGTCCAGCGATAAGAATATCAACAGAACACGTTATGCGTTTTATAAGCCTGGTTTATATTGAACCACGACGGTTTTCCCTAATTAATTAGAATGCCACTTCAAGGGCGAGGGTTAATTGTAATAATGGGTTCCTTTGTGCAAGCCAGTAGTAACATCAAAGTCAACTGCAATTTTGCGCTTTCGAAATATAATTTCCGCGTTCATACTCGTCAATCTGATAACTATTACCATTGACTGAAATGCTTCCAGTAACTTTAGACTTTCCACATTGTCATATATCTCTCGTCAGTTTCTGTTAATCATACTCAAACCCATTTTAGCAGTTTTCCCTTAATAGAAATCAGGCACTGAGGTTGTACTCATGGCAAAATATCTTCAAATGTCTATCGACCCTTCCCAGGAGATGACGAAAATGAGTCCCGTTCAAACCTATATATATATATATATATATATATATATATATATATATATATATATATATATATATATATATGTCTGTTAACACTCTAACGGGAGCAATTTTTGTTTGATCGTTACCGTACTCGATATTTAAACGTTTGTTGTAAAACTAAAGATTTGGTTCGTTAGCGGCTTATACGGGCCAGGAGAGGGGAGTTTAGATTTAAAGGGGGAATTTTGAAAATTCAAAATATCTCCGTTATTATTCGGTCGATCTAAACTTTGTATAGAATATTATTGCAAAGTAATAACATAACCTATAAATGTTGTTATGTACGTTTTTTCTGTGTCCTGAATATTTTCCGAGATATTCCGATGTTTTAGGTTTCTGTCTTGAGTAAACCCCCACTCCGAGTCATGACATAATTCAATAATCTGTTATATTATGATGCTTTCAGTGAACATTTTAGGTTTGAGATACGTGCAAATACGATGTATGATGACGTCATCAACTAAAGATTTTTCAGTTTTTCTCGAAAATTTTAATTTGATCTATACAATACTCAATATTTAACCGTTTGATTCAACTTTTATATTTAACTATAATATTTGTTATTAGCGCTAGAGCGGGTGGGATTCGAAAATTCAAAATACCTATTTTATTATGTGATCGAAAAATGTTATGGAACCAGTCATGTTAAACTATTGTCGCTCTATAATTGTTATTCTATAACTTGTTCCAACTTAATTCTCTATCTTCAGTATTAAGGAAGATATTTGCATTTTTTAGTTTTCAGATTTCAGTAAACCCCTACCCCTCCTGTCATATTGACAAGAAGCTGTTACATTATGAAGTACTTTATTTGAAGAGCAAATACCTAATGATGTTCTCATTGAACTTTTACGTTTTGAGATAAATGCAAATACGTGACGCACGTGGGAAATCTGCTTAGTTAACGCAGCCTTGCGTGACGGACTTTTTATATATATATACATGTATTTCAACCGAACCGATTTGCATAATTTGAGCATCATAAATTATTGAGAAAAGTATAGAGGATTAGCACTTTTCCTTTGAGGTTGACAGCGTTGACTATGGGTTCGGCTATATGTTGAAGGTTATTGGTGAGGATTGAAGCAATGCTGGGAGATTATCCGGCTGAATTCTACACTGGATGATCGACCGCATTGGACCTTTCCCCTGTTAGACACAAAAAAGAAAAGAATTTTAAAAAATCCGACACGAATGAGCTACCTAAACTAAGCTTATTTCCCAAGTGCTGAAATGACACACTAGTAATGTCATCTCACCATATATTCTCTATTTTTAAGTCCAAATTCTATGTGTAGTAGTGGGTGTTTTCAGTCTTCAGTAAACCCCCACTACTACACATAGACTTTGAGGAAATGTTTCGAAAATGCGACACGAGTACGACCCTTAAAGAAAATCTGCTAAAAGGACCGTATTGAACTTGATCATGATGGCGTGTTGACCTATTTGAAAGATGCAACAAAGTACTTCTGAAATTTGAAGAAAATGCATTTATTATTGTGGGAAACTGAAATTCTTATTAAGCATAAATTTTAAGAAATTTATTTTATTTTTTTATTTATTTATACAGGAGCACCCGCATTTTGGCGGTTTGGCTCAAAGTTTCACAATGTAAAATGAAAACAAAATTATAAAAAAATAACAAAAACTGAAACAACAAATAAAAAATTAAATACAACAAATAATTATTAAATACTAGTAGTACAGGCAATTAATAAGTATTAGACTAGTAATAAAGACAACAATTTAAAATGGTTTTAATAAAAAAAAATATGTTATTCCTATATACTAGTACATTTTTATTATTTTTTTTAAATTTTATTTATTTATTTAGTTTTGTGCCCCACACAGCGGTGGTTGGCATTATTAGGATGATATATTTACTCCTTCATGTGCTTACCTTTTTTTGTACTTTTATATTATGGAAAATATTTCTTTAATATCTGATTCTTTCTCATATCCGTGCTTTGTCTAAAGAATATAATAAAAGTTAACCCTTTTAAATCTTTTTAGGTATGCTGTAGACATATTCTATTTTGTATTATATGTTTTTGTAAATGTTGATGTGCTTTAGATATGTTAGTATTTGTGGAATATATTGTCTGCTGTCACTTTTTATTAACTGTACAAATTTGAAGAAATGAAGTTGTACAATTTTTAACTCACTTGTTTGGTATACTGAATTATTCATTTTATATTCTATTAATTATTTCCATTGTATATTTGATGATATTGTAAGCCTAGTATATAAGTATATCTCAAAAAAGTTTTATTTCATAATACCTTCCTTTTATTTTATTTTTTTTCCATTAAAATTTTTTAAAAATGAATTAAATTATAATTGAATTAATAATGGTTTTTGCATAAATAAAACGCATGTGATGAACTAAAAGCTGTAAGGGACATGTAACAAATAATCTTGAAGGGTTACATCAAAAAGGAAATACTTAGTGTGTGTGTTTGACGGAGACCATTTGTGTCATAAGCTCAGCACATTTTAAAAAAACCACTTGAGGAGTGGAAGTCATTTTGGAAATCAGTTTGTTATGTTCTGTTCAGAGCATTAAATCAATGAGCTAATAACATAACAAGTCGAGCCCAAGATCAAGGCATCTTTGGAGCATCAACAACTATCTTTCCCACCCAATTTCAGAGCTTGTAGTTTCATAGGGACATCAAGCCTTAATAGCCCAACACTCAAAGCTCCATAAAAAATGTAATAGATTTCGTTTAGCGATCATATTATAAACCTCACCTTGGTGGACAGATGATCGTAATTTCTTTAGCAAAAGACTGATTGTGGCCCAGGTCATTAGGAATGATTGCTTATGGAAATAACTACCTAAATGCAGACACTTGCAGTGGAAATAATATTTGAATTAACGTAAATAAGGCAATTGTCATGATGAGGTCATGAAAGATAAATAACATTTTTTTATTCTACGAAGCATTTTCAGGTGACATTCAGAAGAACGGGGATTAAATTGATGGTTTTGTATCCATAGAGTATCTGCCTATTTGTCAACAGATCTCACATTAGCAATAATTGCTGAAACCGATGCTCTTATGGTGTTTATCGGGAAAGTTCAATATTCTAATATTTAGGGAGCAAGAATTCCAATTCATAATCAGTTGTTGGTTAGCCCTTAGATTGAATGATTGTAAAGGATGGTTGGGTATCAGCTTTAAAAGTTCTCAATCTTTCAGATAGATGGGTTTATTTTTTCTACTAACAGTTTCGGACACCGTTGGTATCCTTCTTCAGAGCTATAATATACGAAAAACAAGTGAAAAATAATGAACCAATAACAGATTTTGTTTTTTTAAAGAAAGTCATAAATAAGAAAAAGTTTTTAAATTGTAACATGTAATAATAACAAAAAGAGGGGGGGTTGGAAGTAAAAAACTATAACACAAAAGTTAAATATGGTACATACCAATTGTACTAGAGGAGGATCAGGGAATGAAAAATTAACGCAATGAGTGTCATATCTTGAATGAGGATAGGATAAGGGTGGGTAGGTGTGGAAGGGGGTTGGGCAAAAACTAAAAGAAGAAAGGTTATTGAGTTTGCGACATTTTAAAGATATGTGCATATGTGGGAGATATTTCTTGTTTAACTGTTTTATAATTGATACTATTGGGATTTATGTTGATGAGGGAAGTTTCAGAAATGAGGCGTCTGTGGTGATTTTGTTTGTCATTTTATGAAAATGTCGTTGAAATGAAAGATGTTGGTAAAATCTGCTTTTGAGATGTTGTTTCGTCTCTCCTATGTACACAACATTACATTTTGGTGTCGAGCATGAAACTTTGTAAATGGCGTTAGTGGTTTGGTCATGAAGAAGAGGGTCATTAAGTTTGGTGTAGAGATATCTAAGTTTGATTATGGGTTTGAACCCTGAGATGGTTGGAAAAGTTTATTTTATTGTTTTATGCTTTTCTTCCTATTTTTGAAGAATAATTTTCCATTATTAAAAACTCTCTATTATGTGAACAAACGTTTTCTGCAGCATTGATTTTTGTAGTAAGTAGTTCTAATTTAAATTCTAAAGTCGCGTGTTTGTGTCTGTGTGAAACACAAATTTAAACGGACCTCATTTATGTCATCTAGTAAGTAGCATTATGCGAATTTGAAAAGAATACCTATTCTAAAATCGCGTAATTAGTACTATCTCAAGTGCTTGGTGGGAAATCTGCTAAAAATGTGTTTAAAAAAATATCGAAATTAATAACTTTTGCATCTCCCTAGGAGGAGATTTTTTACTCAAAACCCTTCAATAAAAGCTAAATTTCAATGAAAACTAATTATTAAGATTTCTTGGTTTTACGTTCAGCTCGAACTTGATAATAAAACTATGTACTAAATATGCATTTTTCCTCCTGAAGGTCAGACAACATTTGTATTTACTCATCAATTGATGAGTGCATTGAAGTACTAATTTCCACAGGCGTCACACTGACTCAGAGTTGATACTAGTATTAGTGTAGATAGGATGAGTAATTAGGTATCAGTACAAACACTTCCTCATTTCTCATTTGTAATGTTGTTCATGATAAACGTGTAGTAAGATCAACACATACAAACTAGTAGAGATAGACGTTATTCCAATTAATTATTACTTGGACGTCGGATTGAAGGAGCAATAACCAGTCATTTACATGGTACATCTAGATGAGATAAACACAATCCGTTCAAATGTGTTCAAAAGTATACAAATTAAACAATAATACAATATGTAAAACAAGAGATCAATTTCCTTAATAATCGAAATCGGATCGTGTGGAGTCAAGGTGTTGAAGGGAGGGGAGGGGGAAGCATACCCGTAGCATGTGTAAAATACTCCATTACTGTGTGCCAGATCAAAACGATTTTTTATTGCCAATATTGATGGCAAAGTAGTGTTCTATAATCATTGTTTCTATATTTTCTCTAACTCAAAAATTACAGAAGTTATTATGTCTTTTTTAGCAGATTTCCCTTAAGAGAAATCAGCTATTGAGGTTGTACTCATGAAGGAATTTTCGACATTTTTCTTCAAATGTCCATCGATCCTACCTAGTAGATGACGAAAATGAAGTCCGTTCAAAACTGTATATATATATATTTGTCTGTTACCGCGGTCTAGTGGTCGCAATTTTTGTTTGATCGTTACCAAACTCGGAATTTAATCGTTTTATGTAAAAAGGAAGATCAAGTTCGTTAATGGCTGAAATCAGACCAGAGGGGAGGATTTTCAAAAATTTGAAATATCTCCGTTATTATGCGTCGGATCGAAAAATTGTATAGAATAAATCGTATTGCAAATTCAATTTACTATAAATATTGTTCTATACATGTATTCTGTATCTTGAATATTAACCGAGATATTTGCATTTGTATTCTGCGTGTGGTCGGCTATGTTCGGCCTTTCCGCCGAGAGCTCTGGTGGCCGTTTCTGTAACTATTCGTCCCTCGTGAACAGGTTTAGAGGTTACTTACCACTACAGCTGTTATTAGGCAGATTTCTCTATTGTAAAACTTCACGTGGGAAATCTGCTTAGTTTACGCAGCCCCTGCGTGACGGACTTTTTTTTGTTCATTTAGTAGTAAATCCCACTTATGCAAATTCCTCTTTAAGTTCATGGTTAAAACACATCCTCCAAGAACCGTTTTGGTCATACAAGATGGGGAAGGGATTCTAACCAATACCAGGTTTTACTAAGAGCTCGAAAATAATGATAAAGAAAAGTCTAAAGCTTGAAAGTACAGACGAAGCTTCAAATTATAGACGAAGATTTATTTTGCTTAAAGGACTATTTTTAATAGCAGTTGTCGACCTTTGTATTACAGTAGGAAAACGAAGGAAATTATTAGTGGTATGATCTATCCGATAGATAAGATTTTCTTTTAAGCAGATAATTTAAGGATATGTTTTCTTAAATATATATTTACTTTAAAATTATTTGAATCCTTCTCCCTTTCTTGATGATTTGCTATTAATGAACCAGTTTTATTAGTTACACATTTTGTGAAAAGTTGTTCAATTTCCATCAATTTCTCGTAACCAAAAGGACATGACTACCAGTATTCGTAATACAATGATATATTGAAAAGACATATTCTTGAACATACCTCACTGTGATTTCGTTAATGTTGGGTTAGGGCGATGTCTGGTTCCTTATGTTTTATTTAGTTTATAGAATTTGGATTATATTTCCTAGGAGTGCTGTGTTATTCATTAATACAGTTATAAATATATTAAAAAATTAAGTATTTATAAAGAAAATCAAAAGAGGAAAAACAAAGAAATAAGTGCCTAACATTTGTTTAATATATTTGACAGACTCAATCCCGCCAAAATGAAAATAGCATCCTTTTCCCGGTCTTTTATTTTTGAGTAATAGCTCCATTCAAAAGATACAGTCATGCTACTGTAATTTCCTCGGGTAACGCTGCAGGTAATAGATGTTTTGAAGCTTGAATAAATTGTAAGTAGCTTACATACCAGACAAAAGAGCCCAGGATAAAAGAGCTGTCAGTGCTGGGGATCCAGGAGGCGGTAGCGCACGCTCTCTTCTAAATAAACCGTAACTGGACGTATTGTTGTTACTCTGATGCAATGGAAAAAGGAGCTTGTCCAAGAAAGGAAAAAGAGGAGATAACATCTTTTACTGAAATCGCACTGAGGGGAAAAAAAGAAAAGAAAAGAAACATGTAAGTGTAAAAAGCGCTGATAAAAGGTCAGATCTGACCTAATAGAAGAAGAAAGCTATCAAAAATCGTTTAATAATGCAACACTCAATTGTAATTTTTAGATATCTCTATATCTCTATTTTTAATTCTAAAATATCTCGATATTAGGCGTTGGGAAAAAATAAAAACATCAAAAAAGTTAATTTCTTGTGAGTTTGGTTGGTACTACTATTAATATTATGAGTGTTCTATGTAACTTGGTTCAGATACTATTAAGTACCCCCTGGGATTAGTTACAGTGAATAAGGTAGGCATTTATATTATTTATTTGCATTAGAAAGGTGATTAAAACTTTAACGGATTCTCACTTCAATTTATTTAACTAAACTTTTTTCATTTTTTTACCTTCTTCCTCCAAGAAATGTGGAGACTGCTTATTAGGCCTTTTCAAAAAATAAATAACTTCTTAAATTCGAAACAGGAAAAGGCTGTAGAAAAAATAAATAACTCAGATAATATCATTTTTTATACCAACTACTTTTGCGTCCTGTAAATTAATTCATATAATAAAGAAAAGGAAGAAGGCTGTCCATAACAAAACTGATATTGAATTTCTGAATTATATATTTCTAATTGAAGGAAACAATTATACACATTTCAGCTAATGTTTTTATAATTATTTTAATATGAATTCTTTTAGTAATTAAACTACTCCTCTTTTTGGCTTTGCATTTTGCTTTCTTGTATATGGATTTTCTTCAGCTGGCATGTTGACATATTGTTTTTAGTTAGTATGCTTGACTAAAATAGAGCATTCTGTTTTCTCTATAGACGCACTGTTTTATACTCATAGAGCTTATTTGTGTTGTGGTTCAGTTGGACAAAAAACTAGTTGGGTTAGAAAATGGTGAAAATTATTTCAGTTTAGCTTCTACATTTCCAATTTATGTGAATTTACTATTAGTTGTTTTTATTAATGCTTAATTGCGACGTATTAAGTTGCCTCGGAGCAGGGAGACCTGAGATTTAAAAAGTCAGTTAAAATAATAATCACAAAACAAAACTAAACATAGTATTCAAAAAATAATTTTATATTCATTTTAATATTATCTTTTAGCAGATTTCCCTCAAGGGAAATCAGCTATTGAGGTCGTACTCATGACGCGATTTTCGAAATTTTTCTTCAAATGTCCATCGATCCTACCTAGGAGATGACGAAAGTGAAGTCCGTTCAAAACTGTATATATATATTTGTCTGTTGCCGCGGTCTAGTGGTCGCAATTTTTGTTTAATCGTCACCAAACTCGGTATTTAATCGTTTTATGTAAAAAGAAAGATCAAGTTCGTTAACGGCTGTAATCGGACCAGTGGGAGGGGAGGGTTTAGAGGGGGAGAATTTCGAACATTCGAAAATCTCCGTTACTATACGTCGGATCCAAAAGTTGTATAGAACCATTCTTATTGCAAATTAAATTGACTATAAATATTGTTATATACATTTGTTCTCTATCTTGAATATTAACCGAGATATTTGCATTTTATTAAGTGTAACGGACGAGCTTTGGTCGCTTGTTGAAAGCTAGTTCGGCCGTAACTGTTCAGCACTCATATGGAGATTTCTCTATTGCATAACTTTACGTGGGAAATCTGCTTAGTTTACGCAGCCCCTACGTGATGGACTGTATTTTTTAATTTTTTTTATTTTAATGAATTCATATTTTATTAATTCATTTGATCGCTTTGAATTGTATGAGTGAACAATTCAACTACTAATACACGGACTGAAATTGCTACTGCGATTTATTTTTTGTAGTTTAGCCAAATTATTGTTTCTTGAAATTCATCTCTAAAATAAACAAATCAAATTATTTAAAGAATTACTTTTATTGAAACGGGGAAAAATTAAGGAAAGAAAACTATTCTTTTCATAGGAAATAATAATAATTGCTTTTATAATTTTTTCAACTCTTCTTTTTATGGAGGTAATAAACATTCAACCTGGATATACACAGGCCTGTTTTCCTGTACAATGCAAAAACATTCGTTTATTACAAATATATAATATATTATTATGTAAGTTTATTTAGGGCTACATTTTCTTCTTCATAAGCTCTATGAATGAAACATTGATTAATAATCATTTGCTATAAATTTATATCATTTGTGGTACAAATTGTATTTCAGCTGAACTGTTTAATGTTCAGGGTTCTCTCCAAGACTCATACTGCTGAAATGTTGCTATAGGCTACAGTTGTTGGTTCACTTTATATATTTCAATATTGAAAAAGAAAATTGCAAATAGTTTATTATTTAATCTTTTTTGAAGTCATCTGCATTGTATTACTGTTCGTAAGTAGGCTAAAAGACAAAACTTTAATTATCTTCATAACGATGAACAAAATCGATCAATTGTATAGAGCACAATATATAGATATTTGTATGGCAAACAAATAAGGTCTTATGAATCCTCTGTATATCTAATAGGAATAGAGAAATTCTCAATTTCGAATTCGTGCTGCCCAACGTTCACCCATCTCCCCCCTTAAAATGATATTGCTGGCAAAGATCTTATATTAACAAATTTCGAGATGACAATTCACCGAGGTATATGAATAATGTACATTAAGTTCAAAGTTGATCGTTTTAACAGAGAAATGCCTATAAATTCGAATTTATTTTGTCATCCAGAGGTATTAAAATGAAAAGTTATCTTGGCCATGGGTCTAAATATTATAACAAGAAAATCGGTAATTATATATTCTGTAAGTAGAGATTTGGTAAAATCACCGACTATCGAAATTAAGGAAATAATTTAAGCATAGAAGCTATGTAACTCACAATTAATCAGAATTCTTCATAAAAGAATTTAATAGTTTTTGTTTTAAAAGACGGATATAACGGGCAATGAATCGGAGCGTAGAGAATTTTCCGGTACTCCCGGATGAATGGGGCTCTGTTTAAGAACAATTGGAAGCTATCAAAGGTCATGACGAAAATTTCACCAATTTATTTGACCGAGTGTCTATCTAGTTAATTTAGTGAAACATTAGCAACAAGAATGGCCGTTAATTGCAGCAAACCTCGATCACTACTCAGTCAAAATTCCTTAAACGCAAATCATTTTTTACTGTAAAATTAATTACACTTTCATATAACTTTATTTTAACCCCAAAATAATCATATTTGCCATCACTAATACATAATATAATTTTGAACTAATATCCGAGTTTTTAAAATAATTTCAGATTAGAGAAAAATTGCTTGAATTGGCTGAGATTAAAATCGGTGCCTTCCAGGCAAGTCCACTGACAAATAGAGAATATGAAAGTTATTTGAAACACCTTTAAATAATTGTTTTCTAAAAAGTTGTTTTGTAATCTACATAGGTATTTAATCATTATAACATTTCATTTTATGATATAAAATATTAACGTAACGTCTATTAAAAAGACTTGTGTACATCTGGCTTTGACAGTGTGTGCTCGTGCGTTCTCTGAGTGTTTTATAGCATTTTTCAATGCTCTTTTAATATTGGATATTGTATATGAAAAATGTTCTAGCTGTAAGTAAAACAAGAACACGTAATTGCAATATTAAAATAGGATAAAGAAAAATGATAAAACTGGTTTTGAAAAAGCTCAATCCTGCAATTAACAAGAATAGAGGCTATTATGAACAAAATTTTAAAGTACTTGCTAAGTTTTTTTTTTATTATTATTTATTAACGTCCACTTTTTGCAACTAAGGCTAACTGGGGCGGGTTATCTACAGGTTACCACCCTTTTCTAGCCAGGGTGGGATTTAGAATTTTATTTAATGAATTTCGTCACTAAATAAATTCCCTTGCGCAGGCGGGAATCGAACTCACCACTCTAGGATTACCATGTGAGATCAAAGGCAACGCTTTAACTCGCTTGGCTAACCTGAGCCCAATTACTTGCTAAGTGCTTTTAAACAAACCTTTCATCTCAATTATTAACGCAGAATACACAGAAATGAATAAAACCAATTTTGTTTCAGTTCCCACAATCTGCCAAGAAAAATAGTAAACATTTCAGCAGATTTTCCTTATGGGAAATGAGCTATAGAGATTGTACTCATAACGAGATTTCCGGAAATGTTCTTCAAATGTCAATCGACCCTACTTAAATGTTGTTGTTTTCCCTTTATTTTGATTATTAACCAAGATATTTGCATTTTTTTGTTTTCAGACTTCAGTAACCCCCTACTGATACTCATTTCTACCTGCTTAATTTATGCAGCCTCTTCGATACGGATTTTTTATGATTTAATAGATGGCTCATACCTTCATTACTGGTAACAATTTTCCTTAAGAGAAAAAACGTTCGAATCGGCAGGAAATCGAACCTGAAACTGAGGAGGAAAGTACGCTTTACAATTGGACCATCGGCTCGACTGTCGACTACCTGATTCAAGCATTTCTCCCTAGGCTATTTCCTCAAACGTGCTAGGCTTTTGTGCGCTTAGCCTGAGATAGGGAATGGTTCCAGGACAGCGTTTGAATTATTCTTATCTCGAATCAGTGGAGCAATTAGTAAATAGCCTTAATGGCAAGATGACCAGAGCTTGAGTTCCTGCAAATTCAAACATTTTTTTACCTTATATAAAAATATTTGTAAAATTGTCATAAATGCTGATGGTATATTTCATCCATATTATGCTAAAAATTAAATTTTCATCCCTTGTTTAAGACACTTTGGTCAGTAGCCCTTGGGCTCATATAAAGGAGTGTTAGTTCCTGCAATCACTATCGTTATCTACTCGTCATGTTTTATTCCATATGATATTGAAATTGCTAAAAACGTTCTCCCGAAATACTCACACGTATGGACTATATTACAAGAGCGTTTGAGCAATTAACTCCATTAATAGATATGGTTGAATATTAGTATAGACATTTGTTCCTTATCAGGCACAATCCCCCTTTTACGTTAATTACTGCAATATTATTTGGTAGCAGTGCCAGTTTGTTTTATGAAGAAACAAAAATTTTGGAATTCAATTACCTCAATTATAAAATGAATTTTGAAGATAGAACGACAGAGGTCTGTATATTGGCCAACGCTTCTAGACTACTAATCTAAATATGTCAACTTCGAATCGGAGGATTACACACTACATTTTATTTTATTGCATGATTAAAGGGTTCAAGGTTGTACTTTAATTTTACCACCAGGGCCTACGAGAAAATAATGAAGATTGAATAAAAAAGTTGCTGTATGTGGTGTATAATGACACCGCAATGCAGAAAGGAGGCCGTTAAGCTGGCCACTTTACCTTCTGACGGTGTGTGTTTGACAACCCTGGAGTTTACTACTCTATAAATCACGAACGTCTTAAAAGCCTCACAATGGAAGAGCGAATATAGGCTCTGGATTAGCCCCTAACTTTACAGCTAGAAAGAACTTAGTCAACCCAGTTCTTGTCACTAATTTATTCATTGCTTTGCGTCTACAGTTGCCCCCAGTCATTAATATAATCACCAATTATTAATGACGAATAGCACTTCCAAGGCAAGACAAGAGAAAATATTGCTTACATAAGAAGTTTGCTCATTCGCATTCTCAGAAGTATTTGACGAAGAAATACTTTTCAAAGATTGCGAGTCCGCCGAAATCTGGTCGTATAAATTACTCGGGGACAGTTCAAAAGAAAAGGCAGCTAGTTCTTTTTCCAGCCTACTTCCTGATTGGTGGGCCGTTAGATTTCAGCTCATTTACTAACTAGGACTATCGCTACTCAAAGCACTGCCATTAATAGCTTAGACCTGGAGGACTAATCTGCCTACAGTCGTGCGGGCATCGGATCCCCTGAAATAATGTGCCATGCCTCTGAGACAATTAACTACAGAACAGAAAAAAGATATGAGATCAAGCCTTTATTATGGAGTTGCTGTTTTGTTTTTTTTACCTAGTTTTCAGTATTGATTGAACGAAACTACAAACTCATAATTTATTTTCATGTTAATTAAACGACATTTTTTTAAAATATTCACCGAAACATATTCTCCACAGAGCATAGCAGACGGAAACATCATGCCTGACTTTATGCATCCTGGTGGCAGTAAATATTATTCCATTGTTAATACCTCTGAAAAATGATGTACATGTTCACCATAGACGTTATTTGAGTTTTTGTACAATTGTAGTTATTAAAGATTTTACTTAGTATGCCTGAAGGAAGTTACTACTTTCTATATTTGACACTCAATTCTAATTGCAACTGTTCAGTTAAAAATATATATATCTTTATTGTGAAAAATATGAAACACTCTTTTATTTTGAATAATCGCCTATCAAGTTATAAACACTACAATGACTTTAGAGTTCTGTGTAAAAAAGACACGCAGGTGCAGACGTCTGCTACACTGACTGCATTATGATTTTTTTTTTCTTTTTTTATTATTTCTCAGTTCTTTTTATATGGAATGGGTCGAAATAAAAACTAATTTTTATA
This sequence comes from Riptortus pedestris, assembly GCA_019009955.1. Lineage (NCBI taxonomy): Eukaryota > Metazoa > Arthropoda > Insecta > Hemiptera > Alydidae > Riptortus > Riptortus pedestris. The sequence goes on along the minus strand of CM032233.1, from coordinate 59,455,416 downwards.
TTTTGAGGATCCATTATTAATTCAATGATGCACTAATGATTTAATAATCCTTCATAAATTCAATTGAGTTTAATATAAGAGACCAGCAGGTCTGTTAGCCGCTAAAGTACGTCGATCGATGTCGTCATTCCACGCTTATCAACTTCATTCATCGTGTAAGCGTTTCGGTTGTCATGAATAGTTTTAAAATTATTCTTTTAGGGAATCCAAAAGTTTCTATACGTCTAAATTGTCGTTTTTCTGTAAAAGGCGGCTCGCGCGGGCTTGCTTGTGTGCGAAAGAGAACGTGGGTGGGTGCGTGAGGCGTGGGCATACGTGCACGCGCGTGTGTCTTTATAAGCTCACTCGTATAAGATTTCATTGTGAATGAAAATATAGTTGTTCTGAAGATAGATTTTGGTGACTGCAACTGTAAGCAATGAAATATATTCATTTTAACTGAGAACTGAGAACATTAGTCAATATTAAACAATACTGGAGTTCATTTAAATAATTTATGCAAACATTCCTGTTGCTGTTTCTAATAACATATTCTATCAAACATTTTTTATTCTCATGTGCTTAACCGAGGTAGAACATCACATATTTCCATCGAAATATGTTATATTATTTCATGATCAGGCTCAATTTTCCGACAGTCTTCTTTTGAACATTAGACACTATTTGCTTCTTGTTCTGGAAACAATAATTGATAATGTAGACAAAAAGAATTTAAATTAAAATATGACACCGGCACCCTACATAATCTGAAAAAAAAATTTAACAAGCTATTTTGGTATCGTTAAGTTCTTGAAATTATAGGCGGTAGCTCTAGAGATTATTGCATTTATTACTTGGATGACAAATTAAAAACCTTATAAAACTATAAGAATTAGGGTTATTAATTATATGAAATAAAATCATTAGCAACTTCCGTTCAAATACATTATTCCTTGGAATTTCTCTATCTGGAATAAATATAGGACGGCTCTTTTCGTAACGATTCTGTAATTAATCGTGTAACACAAATGTTTATTTAATCTTATGTAATTTAAATAGTAGGTACAATTTTCTTAAAAACGTAATAAAAGGAATAAATACAACTCCAATATGAAACTAAATTACAACCTATTTTTCTTTAATTAATTGGAAAAACAAAGGAAATATCTGATCAGTTTTAAATTTATTGTTTTGCATTGATTGTTCTTCTTTTCTAACCGATTTCTTTTTGTGCAATATATCAGGTGATCTCAACCGCTATTGTATTCTTGTCCGCTGTATATTTATTCTTCGCTGTTTAGATAGTGGAATGTCATCATTTAATATACAGTCTCAATACTGAAGGTACATTCAACTGCGTAACATTTGCGCAAAACCGGCCTGAAAAAATACAGTACAATCAGTTGTATTTGACAAAAATCCTGAGTCCGACCGTCTTTCCCTCAGTCACAGTTTTTATTTCTTTTAAAGAGTAGTGTACATTAAAAAAAAATTAGCATGCATTTGTACTTGGTTATTCTTGAACATTATTAGTAGTCATTCTGAAAAAATGGCCCATTGGGAAAGGGCCTATATTGGTGAAGGATCTTGTGCTGCACAATTTATAAATACATATTTTTGAGTTTTCCAGTACTACAAAATAGTTGAGATGTTGACGACCAAATTTGACATTTTCACCTCCACGCACTCTCACTCCTTCAGAATTTCTTTGCAAATCTCACAGCAAATATAGCATCACAAGTTACTGTGCAATAAATATTTCGGACCCTATATTTCGTCGAGTTATTAAGCATTTATTATAAAAACCTGGTTTAATTTGAATTTTACGACATACAGTATTTTTTCATAACTTCGCTTAAGGGGCTCAGGTTAGCCATGTGAGTTAAAGCGTTGACTTTAATCTCACATGGTAAACCAAGAGTGGCGAGTTCGATTCTTGCCTGGGCAAAGGAAATTTTTTTAGTGACGAAATTCATTAAATAACACCCTAAGTCCCACCCTGGCTAGAAAAGGGTGGTAACCTGTTGATAACCCGTCCAAATTAGCCTGAGTTGCAAAACGTGGACGTTAATAAATAATAATAATAACTTCACTTATGAAGTCCAAGTTATGAAGGCCACTTCACCAGAATTCTTTTTATCAACCAAATGTTAGGCCTACGTGATGGGGCTTAGACACCTTTTATGACCCTCCCCCCTCATTTAATACATTTGTTAATATTTTCCTTCGCATAATGATGTGAATTAAAACAATTATATTTCAGTCTAACTTTTAACTTAAATTTGTGTTAATAGACAGGAGGAAAAATATCAATATGATTCACAGTGAAGTATAGCAGTTTGACAAGAATAAGTGTTATTCCGTTCACATAAAATACATTGAGGAAAACTGACTCTCAAATCTGTCCTTTGTAACTTGAACCATCGTGAGTGGGCCTCTCATTTCCTAGCCAGATTTTCCAAGAATTCAAATGAAGGCGTATTGACGTAGGATGTAGGATTTGATATTCTTATTTGAGGAAACTGGATGGCATACTCTATTTTTACGCAGCTTGTGCTATAGATGTTTCCTTATACAAATAATTGAATCATAACATGATTATGTAATAAAAATATAATAATGTTTAATATCACTATGTAATCAGACTTCAGGAAATTTCAGGGTTAAAATTGCATCAGAGTCGTTTCTACGCGTCTTCCTCAAATCGCAAGGAGGAAACCCACTTATGAAGTAGGCCTGATAGGATAGCAAAGCCTCGGACCACGATACGGGTAATAACTACGACCTCAACAATCAAAAAGACAGTACAAAAAAATGTATATACATACTCATTATGATTTAAAGCAAACATAATTTTTTAGCGAATCATTCACTTAACTTTACCATCTATATGTATTCTAATACTTTCCCCACCTGTACTTATTTTTAACAATTTTCAAAAGCCTAGACTCAATTGTAATGTTATTGTTCTGAGGTCTGGGGGACCAAGTCGAATGTAAGAGTAGAACAGCTGAAGAGAGGCATTTTAAAGTGTTTATTTTACTCACTAAATACTGCGTAGAAGTATACTGTTCTGTTTCTAGACAAATGAATGCTATTATGTTCATATACCCTCAAACTGGATCTCAGTTCTCCAGATGAAAGACTGAAAATGCACTTGGCATAGAAAAGGATGTCCCAGAAGTTGGAGTGGTTCTCTGATATCTAAAAAATCTTTAACGTGATAGAAATAAATATTCAAGATTTCCTGGACAAACCAGAATGGGTAAGAAACGACATTCTATGATCGGAACGAATATTTCACTCATGGTGCAAAACTTTAAAATTTTAATAACATCAACTCTCATATACCAGTGATGAAAATAGTGTATGCATGATCTGTACAGACAGAACAAGACTAGATATACTTAATCTGAACAGGAAATCCTAGAGATTGGATGACAGTGCTATCTGCTCGGCGACCCACAGGATGTCTACTACTTCCGTGCGATTTCTCTATTCTCAAGGAATTCAGAAGAAACGTATTTGGAAAGAATAAGTTTACTCAATGTGACGTCATTAGCTTGTTAAACGGATGCGATTATAACTTGCTCAATGATTATATGATTAGGGCAATAAAGTTTTATTTTTTTATTTTTTTTTTAATGAAATTGATTGCTGTAGGTCTGAAGTACAATTGTTTTACAATCTTTTATTAATTTTCGTATTATGTGGTCATTTAGTTATTTTTCTTTACTTCAGAACTTTATATTGATTTAAATATTAGAAACTTACATATTTCTAAATGAGCATTTATAACTCGTCACTTAAAAATTTTCAAAAAATAAATTATTGTCACTCAAGCTGACGGACTGCCACGAGCTTGTGTAAATTGATTTGTCAGAATTTTGATTTAAAGAGATGATTTCATCGATTCGCGCCCGCAAGTGTGTGTGTTGTGTTTATGCTTCACATACTCAAACACCGAATCCCCTCAGCGAAACAAATGTTTACCCCTCAATGCAACATGGGAAATGGGAAATGTCCTCATCATCTCATGGCCATTTCTATTTCTGCCAGCTATTATAAAGAACCACAACTCATAGTGCGTAAACCGATTGTTCAATAGCCATTTTAAACCTTTAGAATTTTTGCCTTCCAGCAAATACGAATTACCCTTCACACAGTTTGTCCACAACGCAATGTAATTAACATTATTTCTAGAATATGATTATTTCGTCCTTAGTAACAAAAGTAATGTCAACTTCGAGTTGCACCGTAAATGCGTGAGTGAGTGTGTGTGTGTGTACGTGCGTGTATTGTGAATGCAAGTGTAAGATCTTAGAAACTTTAACCGAATATAACAATTTTGTTTACAAACATATTTATTTTTAATTACTTATGATAATATTATTAATTTTAACAATTTGGATTATAAAATTGTTCTTATAAATTATTACTCATCATAAGTTTTAATTATCTGATTATTTTATAAGATATTTTCTGTTTATGAATCTAATGTTACGTTTTTGTTTAGTTTTTCTATTTTTTTGATTATTTGCGTTTCGATTTTTTTTTTGCGTTTTCTGTTCCTGTTCCTAGTTTTACCTGTTTTAATAGTTAGTATTAAATTAGTTCTAGTAATATCACCCAGCAGCAACTGTAAGTATATGAATCAGTTACATTCAACAACTAATTTTTTACCATTTGTTTATTTGAACACGGGTGTCCGATTGTCTGACACCAAACAAATAAATAAATAACAAAACGCTGCAGACAGACTCATTCGGCCAGAATGGGTTGTGGCTATTTAATATTTTCTCAATGATACTAACTACAGTTTAAATAAATCATTATAAAAACTGTGTTCACCCGATTACGTTTAGGACACTAAATTTTACAGTAGGTCCGAATATAAATGCCTGTGATATGTAAATATGATGGCCTCCACGTGATCATTTTGGCCGTGACCGAACTTGGTATAAGACCTAGTTATCTTAAATAAAACATTTCTTCAGCAGATTTTCCTTAAGGGAAATCAGCTATTGAAGTCGTACCCTTGACGCGATTTTCGAAATGATTTCTTCAAATGACCATCGATCCTACCCAGGAGATAATGAAAATGAGGTCCGTACCAAATTATTTATATATATATATATATATATATATATATATATATATATACTAGCTATCCGGCTTAGCTCAGGAAATCATTTGAGGGAGCATTGTTTTCCCGTAAGGGTCTGTTGACTTTTAGAAAAGAAATTTTAGATTTGAAGAATAAATGAAAATAAGTCCCTAATCAATCCCTCTCCACTGTTTGACACACCACGACTAATAATTCAAATCATAATCATGGATAGCACTAATTATAATTAAATATTATCTATAATGTACATATTTCCTGTCAATAACCAATCCGAGTATACATAAATGTGAGTAGAACGCCTCCCACCAACTTCCGCTCCCGCTTGAGTGTTATCAATTTTGCTTTCCTTAAATTATTTATTCAAAACATTAATAATTTGAATTTTCTAGTAATTTATATATCTGGTATAAATAACAGTGGTACCCTTAAAATAATTGTATTTATATTCTTATCATATTGAGTTTAAACGCCTATTGTCTTCTGTTATAATGCCATTACCAAGCAACGTTTAATAGTTATAGATAGTACATAGTCATTTCAATAAGATCAACATATCGGTGGAAATAAAATAATATATACCACAATTTAAGAGTTCGGTTCCGCACAACTTCCGCTATCACACGTTGTACGAATTCAGCAGGACTTTGTTTAAATAATACATTATACAAATTAAATAATCAAAATGCTCATATCGTTTAAATTTATATTGGAAATAAATAACGAAGATATTTTCTAATTAAAATATATAACAATTGAAAAGGGAAGGGGCTGAGATTTGTTCCCCCCTAATCCAAATGATAGTTAAAACTATCATATAAGTCTAAAAATATAACATGATTAAACACATTAATGAGTAATAATTATTATTTATTAACGTACACTTTTTGCAACTTAGGCTTATAGGGTTATCTACAGGTTACCACTCTTTTCTAGCCAGGGTGCGATTTTAGGATGTTATTTAATGAATTTCGTCACCAAATAATTTCCTTTGCCCAGGCGAGAATCGAACTCGCCACCCTAGGTTTGCCATGTGAGATTAAGGTCTACGCTTTAACTCGCATGGCCAACCTGAGCCCCATTATTGTTTATTGTTATCTACGTTCACTTTATGCTACTAGGCTAATCGGGACGGGTTATCTACAGGTTACCACCCTTTTCTAGCCAGGGTGGGCTTAAGGAGTTTATTTAATGAGTCCGTCACTAAATAAATTTCTACTGCCCAGGGCGGGAATTGAACCCGCCATCCTAGGTATACCACGCAAGATTAAGACCAACGCCTTAACCCGCACGGCCAACCTGAGCCCCCTTTAATGAGTAATAATAAAATTGTTGACTCTGGCTGTAGATTTTAGCGCATATCTCATTTAATCTTCGGTATACAACAAAAGTATATATAACAAAAGTTACTTTAAATAACAAAATAAACTACGTTTGTTATATGTATCATATTCAAAGAAACGGAATATTTCTTATTACTGTTTGTATTTATTCACTTAATGTTCACTAAGGTGTTACCAGTATGTAGATTTATCTATTCTAAAACTTAACGTGGGAAATCTTCTTCGTTTACGCAGCCTCTGAGTAACGGACTTTTTAGAAAGTCAAGCTGAGAAAATCAGATGTAATATGTAAAAAAAAACTTCCAATAATCCAAATAAAATCAGTTGAGCTGTCAGTTGCTGGCGGGCAATAGACAGCCATGGAACTTAAAAGTAGGTCTCGCTACTATACAATCATCGACAATGTGAAAACTCGTATGGCCTTAATTAAAGGAAGATCTTATAGTAGCGTCATAGTTAGACATCAAGGGTAATGCCGAAATCCCCGGAAATGGGAGCAGGCCCTGACCCCTCTCTCTATTCCCATCGTCTCTACTCACACGCTACGAATAGTCTCGAAAACAACTATACGACCATACAATGCACTGGGTATAATTGAATTGCTGGAACTTATGAAATTAGTCTTATTATAATTATACAATTTTATTACGTGTTTACGTCTGCGTGGTTTTGGCTGATCCTATCTCTTTTTAGCAGATTTCCCTTAAGAGAAATCAACTATTGAGGTAGTACTCTTGACGCGATTTTCGAAAAACAATTTCAAATGTCCATGAATCCTAGGCAGGAGATGACGAAAATGGAAGAGGTCCGTTCAAAATTATATAAATATATATTAAATACAATATGTATTTAAACTCGATATGATTGTTTAAAGTATTACTTAGGTTGCAGATCGTACTCTTCCCTTCACCTAGCTTTTTGAATATAAATGAAATTATTTTTAGGGTAACACTATTATTTAATTCCATCAGGTAGATAAATAATTAAAATAAATTTTGAATCAATAATTTAAGGAGAAGAATGTTGATAACTCTCATGCGGGAGCGGAAGATGACGGGAGGCTAAAGTAGTAAATTGAGTTTACTTATTTCCTGTGAAATGCTGACTTTACTGGAAGAAATCTCCAATGAGATTTACTATTACGAATATAATCTTATCTACAGAACTATGCTTAAACTATATGTGCTCGGATTGGTGATCATTATAGATGATATTTAATTGTAATAAATGCTACTCATGATTATGGTTTGGATTATTCAAAAAGAGTGAGTCAAAAATATGTAGAGGGATAGGTTAGGAACACATTTTCATTTATTCTTTAAATATTAAATTTCTGTTCTATTTGCCCCCAAATGTTACCCTTTAAGATTGGCTATTTCGGAAAAACATTACGTCGTGGAGGGTAGTGTAATTGTACACATTAAAGTCTTGCTATAAAAATACCATCATTAGTCAGTCAACAATGATTTCCGGGACTCTAGCTAGAGCGTTACTCGATATTAAAACGTTTTATGCGAAAATGAAGTTCGTTAACAGATAAAATAGAACCAATCTTATTGTAAATTGAATTATCTATAAATGTTGTTTTATAGATATTTTCTGTTTCATGAACATTAACCGAGATATTTGGATTTCATAGTTTTCCGTTTTCAGTAAGCGCCCACTCCTACTCGTGCCATATTAATAATAAACTGTTATATCATGAACCACTTCATTACAAGATAAAGTGCCAAATATTGCTGACTTTATTACTACGAAAATGGAAGAGTTTTATCATATTTTTGCATAATATATTGTTAGGAAATTAGTCTATCCGGATTACAGTACTAGATATAGTAAATAGTTTTCAATAAAATTAATATGTTATATTGAGATATATTTCAGCAACTTGTTTTTCTTTCCGGTTCTGAGCGGTTGGCAGACCAATTTGTTTACAAGTCATACGTTTTCCGTTGGGAGGTTATAAAAATTGACTGAAATATTTCTTGACTGAAATTGGAAGAGTTTTATCATCTTTTTACATAATATATTGTTAGAACATTAGGCTATCCGTATTGCTTACCCAGAATTTTGTGACTGTTTGCCACTTTCTGAATATTTGAAGGTCATTATTCAATAAGAAGAACACCTTGGGGAATAATCGGGGAACTTGGAGAACAGTTATAAAATAATTGAGAATAATTTTAAGGGCGAATTCAGAGATAATTTGAAATATGTTTTAGATTAAGAAATTATTATTATGGTTAATAAATCAAGATATGCCTGGATTGTTTGACCACAATATTTGATTGAGTGATAAGAAATCATCCAATCTTATCAATTAGCAATGGTGTTGTCCTAGAGAAATAAAAAGTTTCCTCGAAAGTCGAAATAAATTTTTAAGCTTTTATAATTACTGGAATGTGGAGGATGTCAATAAAATCACAGGTTAAAACTCAACATTGGTCCCCACTAGAAAAATATTTTTTTTTCACCATCAGAACTAGTTTCCGGAGTAAACAGCTCCATCATCGGTAAAACTCCTGATTTCTTCAGGAGGGAGGAGGGGAGGGGAAATAAAGAAAAACAAATTTAAAAGCAACCTTTGATTAAACATTTTTATGAGTTCCAAAATAACACTTAAAAAATGAGCATATTGTGATCTTAATGTGGATTTCAAGTTATTGTAGGATCATATAAAATGAACGCAAAGTTAAAGGAATTAACTACAAGAGTTCATTTACAAAAAAATATATAAATTCAAATTTTTTGTTGAATTTAATTTTTATGTATATCTAACGACGGTCTTATTTCCTTTGTAAGATAAGCTATATGCGATTATTGCTAATATATATGACAGTGAATAAATAAAGTTCGAGATATTAAACCCACAGCTGCATTAATTCACAACTTCAGTGTGCAGTAATTATAGTCATGAGGCTCTGACCTTAATGCACAAAGGCGACACTAGGTTCCTTAATGATAAGTATTTGTAGCATTTTTCAAAAGGACCACCCACATTATGCGAAAGGAGTAAGTTTTTTTTATCTATCCCGGCATACGTATCCCAATATTACCACCATTGAATGATTTAAGAAGTAATGAACGACAAAGCCTTGGGGTTAGTGCTATGATCGACTTGGCAAAGGGTAGGAACGGTTTGTGAACAATAATATCTGACTATTTAGATGGAGCTTAGAAGTGAGGCGTAGAGTGTAGGATCTGTGCATAGGAATAGCTGTTTGTTTATTCTCTGGTCAGGATGTGAATATCAATAGGCCGACTCGCTTCCTTCGAATTCACCCACCTCCTTCTTCCTCAGCATTTATTCCCAGCTTTATTACCGATAGATTCGTGTAAACATAATTTTTAATATAAAATTTAAAAAGCAAGTCTATAAATTATCACTTATAACAAATATCTTATATAGAACAAAAATATTTCGAAAAAATCTGATTTTTATTTTTTTTTTCTACTGAATCTCTTTTGAGATCCAGTCACGCAATTTTTACCAGTCTAATTACATATTTATGTTTGCAAGTTGTCACCCTTGTCAAATCGCTTTCCAGCTCCATTTTATGTATTTATAGCAGTAGGAATACAGAACAACATAATATCATGACAGGCTAGGCAGCAAGAAATGTGAGGAAAAGGGTGATGTTGGACCACTCGTTGACTCATAATACTAGATTAAAAATATATATATATATATATATATATATATATATATATATATATATATATATATATATATATATACAGTATTGAACGGACCTCTTTTTCGTCATCTACTAGGTAGGATCGATGGAAATTTGAAGAAAAATTTTGAAAATTCCGTCATGAGTACAATCTCAATAGCTGATTTTCCTTAAGGGAAATCTGCTAAAACATAGGAAAAGGAAACTTGTATTTTCTTTCTCCCAAAAAGGAAAAGAAAAGGTTCGTACGTCATTAAGGGAGCTATTCACGCCTATTTACGCAACAAAAGAGATTACTTCTGTTCTGTGACAGTACTTTTGTAAAAAAATGTGCTTCAATACGTTTTTTTGTGATGTTCATTTAAACATATTCCCCGCACCCAACAAGAATTATTTTTTAACAGTTTAATAAATTTCTGAGCCTTGGGAATGAAGTAAAGTTTCCGTATAACTGCTGCTCTATAGGTAGGAATGGTTCGGAATTCTCTTACAAAAGTCATGACAACAATCTCTTGAAGCCAAAACTTGATTCTCTTAACACCTAGCCCATGCAAGTTTCCTTCTATCAACACAACAACACTTAAAAAAGTATTTAATATTAAAATAGACGAAATGAACTATAATTATATAATGGATATAGTTAGTTATAAAAGTTCCAACAATTTTTTGGTTTGTAAAAAGACGAAAAACGCAGAATTAAACAAATAGAATTTAATGAAGGCGGAGAATATTTATATTTGATCCAGTATTGGGAATTATTAAAAAAAAAAAAAAGTGTTCTCGGCGGGAACTTAAACCCGAGGCTGCTGGTCTTCAAGCCTTTCAATTAATTAAGCCATCAATACAAATACTGATTCGAATATTTTTCTCAGTATGTCCATCACATATCGCATACTTGACCAATGGGATCAAAACTTATTCGAGTAAAAACGCTTTATTTTTTATAACTGGAATGTACAGAATACACATTCAGTAAACGACTGTTTTTTTTTTATTTATATCAAAGAAACATTGTGTAGCCGATTTAAAATATATTTCTCATAAATAGAAAATATAAAAATGGTAGTATTTCCTGATGGTGTAGTCCGCCTAATCTGTTAATAATAGCATTGCTAGTAAAGTATTGTAATATAGTTTTGTCTATGAGGGTAGTTCATTGAGTCCTTATGTTATTATTATTATTTATTAACGTCCACTCATAGCAACTAAGGCTAATTGGGACGGGTTATCTACAGGTTACCACCCCTTTCTAGCCAGGGTGGGATTTTAGGATTTTATTTAATGAATTTCGTTACTAAATAATACCCTTTGCCCAGGCGAGAATCGAACTCGCCACTCTAGGTTTACCATGTGAGATAAAGGTCAACTTTTTAACTCACATGGCTAACCTGAGCCCCTTAATGTTATTAATATAGCTTCAACGAATGCGTTATAAGACTTAAAGTGATTTTTATAATTAATATTGTGAATATGCATTGTGTGTTGTTTTTTTTTTTTTCAAATGTATGGAAATATTTCTCATTGCGAACAGTAGTATTTGGAAAATACAATCGTAAAATAAGAGAATAGTGATTTTTGTATCTTTAACATGGTTCATATGTTATTCATTGTTCTCTTGGAAAGTAAAAAACATTGAAAATAACTTTAAATTTTGTATTAAATAAATAATAATCTTAAGTAAATGTACCTTCCTTGTTTTCGAGCACTAAGTTGATATTAAACATTTGTTCAAAATTCTGATTCCAGCAACTAAGACAGCAGGTGTCAGAAGCACACCATAAAACTTATATAGAATGCTTTGAAATTCAATATACGTATGTTGTATTTACGGATGAATGAACGAACTTAGTAGAATCAAACCAGCAACTAAACTGCTACTGTGGGGCTTCTGAGGGTGTTAAAGTTCTAGTTGAAGCGAGTGTTGTTCGGCAAAGCGCCGCTATTCCAGGTTACTCTCAACAAATTTAGCTACAAATATTTTGACCAGTCTTTGACTACTGAAGCAATTAATTTTCTCTCCTGCTACGCTGCAGGATGTATTAGCCATGCGAAGAACACTATCTCGTTAAAATAACAACGTGCTTAGAAAGAGTGACAGCTCTTCTTTTATAGACGAATAAACAAATTTCACGTTAAAAGAAACCAAGGGTAGCTTGTTTGTTAACAACTCTATTGGCTAGCACTAAAACAAGCAATTATAAATATAGGCAGAAAATGGATGGAAGACCAAAACACCTTATTAAAAAAATACACCTGATTATACTATATACTACAAAAAGTATCCAGAATAAATAAAATAATAGAAAAATGATATAGATAGTCTATATAGTCCAACTTTCAATGGATCTTCAGTAAAACTGAAATATTAGATTTTATTTATGTATTATTAATTGATCTGACAATTTCTTGGAGTTTTCTTTTCTTTTTTCATAGCTTATAAGATAATTTATTTTTTGTTAAAATATTAATTTTATAGTTATATTTTCTTAATTAGTCACGCAAAATATTATAACATGTATGGTATATGCCGTTGTACGGTGCGTAAAGAAAATGAAGTCCCTTTGTGTATGTATAGTGGAAATAGGGAAAGCGCATAAATAAATAAAAAAAAAACCTTTATATTTAAGTACTTAGATTAACAATTAAGTTTTTAAATCAAGTAGTATGTATACTCTCAGTCTTATTACCTAATGTTTTTGTTTAATGGTATGTAAGTTCTCATTAATATTTTTCTACAAGGAATGGGCAAATTTCAATTTATTAGCTCATCACAGAACAAAAACACTTTATTCAGGCGATATGACTTTTCACCCGCATACTGAAAATTAAAAAAAATGATGTTTGGCAAAAAGAGTTAAATAAATTGTACTTGAATTTGAATGTAATCATTCTTAATGATTGAATTGAATATCTTTGAATTATTATTAGCTTTATGGAAGCCTCCATCCCTTACATTTCATCACTAAGGACAAAGAGGGGGATAACTTTAAAATTTCTTAAATAAGGAACAGGGCAATATTGCCCGTCGAAATTGCGTATTATTTTGTTTTAGCACTATTTTGTATGAGTCAATGATCTTCACGCACTCAATTGCAACACCAATGAAGTATGCGGTGGTGAACAAAGTCAGAATTAAAGGTTTAATATTTCTCACTACAGATTAACTTTCCAATTCTGAAAAACATATTATAAGCACTTAAGCACTGTTTACTCCTGGTCTAGAGGTAACAAGGTTGGGGTTAGCACTCAAGGTTTTATTTTTTTTTTATTTATTAACGTCCACTTTATGCAACTGTGGCTAATTGAGACGGGTTATCTACAGTTTACCACCCTTTTCTAGCCAGGGTGGGACTAAGGGTTTTATTCAATGAGATTTTGAAGGTTTTATTCAAAGAGAATTTACTAATTAAATTCCTATTTGCCCAGGCGGGAATTGAACTCGCCACTCTGGGTTTATCATGTTAGATTAAAGCCAACGCTTTAACTCACATGGCTAACCTGAGTCCCAGGTTTTATTTAGCTGTGCGATAACCAGGTTTTAAGGTTGGTAACTATTGGCTACTTGAAAATAAATTAGGTATCACATTCGTTTGTAATTCCAACACAATAAGTCAAAGAACACTTCAAGCAAGCAAAAAAATGTTTTTTATACCATTAAATATTTAATATTTTATTCCAGCTTCAATTTTATTAACAGATTCTCCTTAAGGGAAATAAGCTATTGAAGTTGTACTCATGACGCGATTTTCGAAATCTTTCTTAAAATGTCCATCGATCCTATCTAAGAGATAACGAAAATGAGGTCCGTTCAAAATTGTATATATATATATATATATATATATATATATATATATATATATATAGAGAGAGAGAGAGAGAGAGAGAGAGAGAGAGAGAGATCTATATATTTGTCTGTTACCGCTTTAGCGGCCGTAATTTTTGCCTTATCGTTACCAAACTTGATATATAATCGTTTTATATAAAAAGAAAGAGCAAGTTCGTTAACGGCTGAAGTCAGACCAGGGTGAGGGGATGTATCTCCGTTATTATGAACATCGAAACATTGTTTGAAACCAATCTTATTGCAAATGTAATGTTCTATAAAGGTTGTTATGTACATTTTTTTCAGTATCTTGATTATTAACCGAGATATTTTCCTATTTTAGTTTTTGGTCTTTAATAAACCCCCACTCCTACTTATCACATATAAACAATATTATATTATGTTATGAAGCACTTTATTTGAAGCATAAATACCAAATATTGTTCTCATTGAACTTTTACATTTCAAGATAAATGAAAATACGTAACGCACGTGGTAAATCTGCTTAGTTAACGCAGCCCCTGCGTGACGGATTTTTTTAACATTATAGATTAGAATATTTGTGATTTATTGACAAAGGGATCTTGCTAACTGAGAAAAATCGAGAATAGGATATGTCCGATGTCTCCGTTACATTACTTGAAACATTTGCTTAGTTTACTCGTGCCTTGGGTATCGGAAGCTCTATATACTCCATAATTTTGATCTATCTCCGGTCTGTAAATGACAAAGTCTAAGAAGAGTGAGAAGGAGAGTTGTCATTAGATTTGTTATGCATACTGAATCCCCCCATTAAATTTATCAATTTTCTAGATGATATAGATTACTTTTACTAATGATAAACTCATGTTCGACAGAGGTGAAGATGGAGGTGAAAATACAATAATAAATAATCATTTTCGATGAATAGGTAAAAGAACATATAAATTTAGAACATAAAATCAGATGTGAAAAAGAATTTTCACTCCATAGTTATAGCAGTCAAGTCAAGCGGACTTTCATTTCACCTTGACCAACTGCGTACCTCAATGCCAGGCCATTTAGCTCTGTTCTGCCGAAAAAAACCCCGCATGATCTATTTAATTTACGGAATAATATAAACTTAATTTAGTGTTAATACCATGACTGGATGGAGTATTGCTCTACATTTTGCTGGTTCTGATAGGAGTTTTCAAATTTGAATTAAAATGTTTAAGCAGAAATGATTAAGTGGATTTTCGATCACAAATCAATAAATACCTCGTGAATAATAAATATGTTCGTAATTCGAGCACATACGATATATATAATTTCTTACTTCGCTCCATTAACCATTTATTTATGTTTTCTTTATGTTGGAAGAAAAAAGATAAATCACTACATTTCTTCCCTTTTATGTTTTGTTTTTCTTTTCTTTTTTTTTCTATAGGCCAACTACTCCATAGTAGATTTATTATTATATTCGTATATAACTAATAAAACGCTCCCTGAAAATGATTTCACGTTTCCCATAAGCAGAAATAATATGAAACTAGTCAGTGAAATAAAGATTTCGTCTTGTAAAAAAAATAAAATATATGTATCTACATTTTTTTAGGTTTTCCCCCCACCTCTGCCCCCGCTGTACCTTTGAGTTTCCCCATACCAGTGGTCTCCATTTATTAAGAGATATAAAATTTTGAATAGCTAAATTTGGCCAGGTAACCGCCTGGTTGGGTAATGTAAATTTAAAATTGGGCTAGGTAAAAGGCCTAGCTCACCGAGCACAGCTAAGCATAAAAGTGCAATATTTGGGAGATTTAGTTTAAGTCAGAAAAGTCCTAGGGGAACCCGCAGCTGCGACTCTGCCTCTATTCAGAGAAGTGACAGCAAGAGTCTAATTAACTATCCTACATACCTAAAGCATAAATACTAACCTAAACTCACATAAACAATACATATATACATATAATTTACAAATAAATACATTTTTACTTCGTTTTCAACACCTCTTGCGCAAAAGTCCTGAAGGCTGAAAATCTATCTGCGTCGTTTGCCAACATATGGTAACTCTCAGGAGGCCAGTTAACATATGAGAAAGCACTCATTAGCCGAATACGCTTGGCGTTGAAGCGCGGACATTGGAGGATCTACATTTGAATCATTCACTATTGTATTGCCCCGCTTTTACCTCACACAGGGTAAAATGCCTTGACAAATATATAGTGCCTCAAAGGGAATACTTATCATTCGTAAACATTTTGGATTACAACAGTGAAAATAAAGTTAATGATGTTTTCTATTTCTTATCAAAAGTTTACGAAAGTTAACAGTATTAAAGAGAGAATTTTATTATTTTTATGGGAGTGCTTAAACAAAAATAATCGGCTCATTATTTATTATATACAATAATACTTATTATTATTATTCTGTTTGTTATAAGTATTAGAGAAAAATTATGTTAATTTGATATATCAGAAAACTGATCTTTATTTAGACATTATATATATATATATATATATATATATATATATATATATATATATACATACATATAAAAATATATAATCTACATTTACATTAAATTATGATTTATTGAATTAAGTGATATAATTATTTAGATTAATATTTATATTATATTACATACCAATGTATATGCTGTTAATTTGTACTTTAGAAAATATTATTATTTATTTACACATTTTTTAATACGTTATATTATATTAACAGTCGTACTAACAGTAATTGGCCAGGCTCTTGGCAAAATGTTTGTAAACATAACCCAATTAAATATTTATCTATCTATAATTAATAAAATAGAGTTTTTCTGGTTAATTAAAAAACACATTTTAAATAAATTTATGAAATTAATAATCAAAGATAAGCATACAAAAATATTTATTGCAATGTATGACGTTTAGATGAATGGATAACATGATTTTTTTTTTAACTCACTGTCTCATGGCTCATGAGGGAAAAAATAAAAATCTTGTTTCATCTGATCATATCAAAATATCTTTGTGATAAAACTGTAAATGGGGGAGGACTTGATTTAACTTTGTGTGGGGGGAAAATGAGCTAGACTGGCGTAAGTATTGTGTCAAAGCTGAGGACTTCATTCCGTTGTCCCAATGCCCACTCACCATCTTGAGTCAATTTAGTTGTAATTTGAATAAAGAAGTAGAGATCTTTGGCCTATACTGCCATCGGAATACAGTAAGCCACTGACCCTTTAGACCAGGTATGGGCAAACTTTGACATGTTCCAGGCTCATCTTTAGTGTGCAAATACGATCACGGGCCTCTTTTAAAAGTACCGCATTTTAAAATAGTGTTCATAATTTTTAACGATAGATATCAGGCATGAAATTATACGACAATGTAATTATTATACAATTTATAAAAATAAAAAATAAAATGAAAAAAATAGGTACAAAATTATAATTAAATCGTAAAATTTGGAATTATTACTAACAACAAAAGTGAAATAGCGACGCCAAAATCAATGACACACTTGAGCTTTAATTTGAGGAACTAATCCATCGGTGTTTGGATTAATTCTTCTGCTACAAAGACGAAAAGAATTTTCCAAATTATCGTCAGTCAGCATTGTACGATGTTTTGATTTATTAACTTTCATCATTGAAAAGAACTGTTCGCACTTATAAGTACTGCCAGACGCACAAATCTCTCCTCATCTTCCTCATTTGGAGTAAGTAGTGTAATATTTTTGTTTAAATTGGGTTTTTAAAATGTCTCGCTGGCCGGATCACTCGGTAGCCCACGTATGCTTTTGGCGAATATTTTCCACTTTAAATTCGAAACTAATACGCCCACCAGGGCTCTGCTATCCTTTACGAGAATTATCATTAGCTGCAATTCCATTCATTCGGGAATCGCATTCCATAATATATTTAATTACTTCTAGGAAATGTTTTAACTGTGTTGCAACCAACGTTTGCTTATCATAATCAATGCTCCTTTCAGGGAACCCCAGTGCTAAAATAGAGCTTTTTATTTTTTTAACTTCCATTAAAATAGCTCGTGTACATAAGTTTCTTTCTATTCTAAATTTAATAGTTTAGTTGTCAATCTTAATAAAATATATTAATTCATTATCAAAACATTAGAGATAATTCTGTGAGAAAGTATTCTTATTATTGTAGTATTCGTGATTTGTTGTTTTCTTCAGTAATTAAGAGATGACTGAATATTGATACAATTGTGAATATGATTGATTTTCTCTTCATGGCTTAAAATAAAATAGTTACAAATTGAATGAGAAAAGGTATACGTTCTCCTTGATAAAAATTAAATTTAATGTGTATCAATGATAACAATTCCTTTCCTGTTTTACATAGTTTAATGTTTCAACGTTATGGAATTTAATAATTTAATGTTTCCTATATGTTTGTGTCGTTAAAACATCACTTTAAAAAAAAAAATTATTATTTTTATTTGTTCAATTAAAGCCATATTTTCGTAGTTTTTTTTAAATTGTTTCTATGATTACAAAAAACACACGATGTCTAATAGGAATGTACATACTTATCGTCTACATAACTAACGAATATGAGATACGACTGAGAGATTATTTCTTTTTTCTTTTTTGAACTGAGCATATTTGTTATTATCTAGAGAATTTAACTAATCTTAAGAAAATACGATTGCTACAATCG
Organism: Riptortus pedestris; assembly: GCA_019009955.1. NCBI lineage: Eukaryota > Metazoa > Arthropoda > Insecta > Hemiptera > Alydidae > Riptortus > Riptortus pedestris. The sequence goes on along the minus strand of CM032233.1, from coordinate 59,436,833 downwards.
GTGGAGGGCTCAGGTTAGCCATGTGAGTTAAAGTGTTGACCTTAATCTCACATGGGGCTGCGTAAACTAAGCAGATTTCCCACGTGAAGTTTTCAAATAGAGAAATCTGCCTACTAATAACGGCAGTAGTAACGAATCTCTAAACCAATTCACGAGGGACAACAGTTACGGAAACGGCCGCTAGCTTTAGGCGGAAAGTCCCGAATATGGCCTACTTCTGCCGACCACTCACACCATGCAAATACAAATATCTCGGTTAATATTCAAGATACTGAATAAATGTATAGAGCAATATTTATAGTAAATTTAATTTGCAATAAGATTGATTCCATACAATGTTTCGATCCGACTCATAATAACGGAGATATTTCAAATTTTTAAAAATCCCCCCCTTTAACCCCCCCCCCCCTCCCACTGATTCAATTTCTGCCATTACGATTAAATTCCGAGTTTGGTAACGAACAAACAAAAATTGCAACCGCTAGAGCGTTAACAGATAATATATATATATATATATATATATATATATATATATATATATATATTATATCATTTTGAATGGACCTCATTTTCGTCGTCTCCTGGGAAGGATCGATGGACATTTGAAGAATTTGTTCGAAATCGCGTCATAAGTACGACCTCAATAGCTGATTTCCCTGAAGGGAAATCTGCTAAAATGTGTTAGCTGCTACATAAAGTAAGTAGATTTCCCAAGAGCAAAATGGACTCACTTTAATCGGTACTCTTTTTCACCCTCAGTAAGAATCCTAGAATTGAAATTAAAACTGGGCATGAAATTTTTAGTGATTTAATAGCCTACCTTGAAAATCGCTTGTCTAGGGGAAAAGTTTACAGAAGTCTGAAAATGAAAACTCCCTTAATTTCCTAGATAGGGTAAAATGTACAGAACAACAATTGTACTACATTACATTATTGTCAAGATCGGTTATATAAAATATTTCAATTGGTTGCATAACAATGGAGATATTTAAACACCCCCCTCCCCCTCCTCAGAGACGGTGCATTAATGAGTTCAATCATTGGTTTTACGATTCAATTTCGAACATGAAGAATGGTAACGATCATATAAAAAATTGATACCTCTCTAGAATTACGTAATTAGAACGTTAAATAATTCTCAGTTTCAGAATTGAAAAGGTATATTGTTTAGCAAACCCCGATATTGTTTTACCAGAAATGAGTCAGTATGGCTTTTACTTGAAAATGGCCTTTTGTCTATAGATGCAGATCACTGTTTGTTTTTTTTATTAACTAAGCATTGTGATTAATAGAAAACTCGGTCAACATAATGGTTCTGCATTACAACTTCCAATAGAGGCTCGGTAGACTGAGATACGAATAAAGAGTAAAATAATGAACCGTACTGATTGCACTGCTAAACGAAGTTTTTTCTTCTCCTCATAGTAACCCAATGAGGAGTTATTTATTTGAATACATACTCCATTGCCACATGGCGTATTACATGAATGATTATGTTTAAATACATTATTATTTTACAATATATAATATATAAACATTAATCAACCTTCTAATCAAATATAATATATAAATAATAATAATGAAATAAAATATTAAAATAAGTAAGATAATTACAAATAAAATTAATAAATGAAATGAAAAAATAAATAAAATAAAAACAAAACAAAATACAATTCAATTAAAGTTAAACTCAACCGATGTTTAATTTGCGAGTCTATGTAAGGTAAATATATTGAATTATGATTCCCATTCCTCACAATCAACTTTACATTCTAATGTATTTTTGCTACATCCATATCTATACTTTTAATAAACTTTATAAGTTAAACGAAGTTTAGCGATCAATTTGAAGCGAAGTCTTACTGCAATAACCGCTTCTATATGCATATGTATATAAACATTAAAACCAATATCTCTAACGTGCATACAAATATTAAAGATATTGGATTTGAAGTTGTTTTTTATTGAATCCTATATTGCCCTTTATTTTATTTTTAATTTTCATGTTTCAATATTCCTTCGATTGACGATATATGACTGTTTCTCACCACTGTCTCTCAAAATCCGTTGGTAGGTACTATCAAAATTGTCCTGAAAATGTATCCTATCTTCTTTGTAAATTTCTGTATTTCTCCTAAGACCTTGAAGTTCCTAACAACTTTTAGCACATTTCCCTTAAGGGAAATCAGCTATTGAGGTCGTACTCGTGACGCGATTTTCAAAAATGTTCTTCAAGTGCCCATCGATCCTACCCAGGAGATGACGAAAATGAGGCCCGTTCAAAATTTTATATATATATGTGTGTGTGTGTGTGTGTGTGTGTGTGTGTGTGTTAACGCTCTAGTGGTCACAATTTTTGCTTGATCGTTACCAAACTCGATATTCGAACGTTTTATGTAAAAATAAAGATCAAGTTCGTTAATGGCTGAAATCGGACCATTGGGAGGGGGGGGTGTAAAGGGGAGGATATTCCGTTACTATACGTCGGATCGAAAAATTGCATAAAATTTACTAATTGCAAAGTTAATTTAATTTAATTGCAAATTTAATTTACTATAAATACTGGTATATACATTTATTTTCTATCTTGAATATTAACCGAGGTATTTTCATTTTTATTAAGTGTGTGCGGATAACGGACGATAGGCTAACTTCGGTTCTAGTCGTGAGTTTCCGCCAAAAGCTAGTTCTGCCGTTTCCGTAACTGCTCGGCTCTCTTGAAATTTCTCTGTTGTAAAACTTCACGTAGGAAATCTGCTTAGTTTAAGCAGCCCCTGCGAGACGAGCTTTTAGCTTTTTAATTTCAACCAAATTACTCAAGCTGGTCGGAGAAAGTGGATCATTTCTATGTGGATTGACATCGCATAGTTAGTTCATATAAGAGTATATACTTCTGTAGGAAGCAATGGATAAGTGAAATTTATTACCAATTACAGAATGATTTTTTTTTTTTAATCAATAATACTCCTAAACTTTTAAACTCTCTGAACTTACGTTGAAGTACTAATTACTGTTCTATAATACGGGTAAGCTAACTAAAAGTCATGGTAAAGAAACTACTTTTGTAATTAATCTTCGATGTTAATGTCTTATCTGTTCCATCTCTTGAGTCAAAAATCCTTTCCTCAAAAAAAATGTTTCCTCTAATTTGATCTCACATTTTGAAAAAAACAAATAAAAAACCCAGCCACTGGCAGCTAGAATAACCTATTTTTCGTTTCCAAGACCATTCCAACCCGTTTTCCAAAGCTCTGTACCCATCGTACATCTTGCTCAACCCTTTAAGAAGATGGAAGTTAGATAGATGGTCATTAGGCCCTTAACCAAGATTGTAGTTCACAATGATTTAATCATGTCAGTGATTTTCAATTATTCTGAGTATATTTTCCCTCCGCAGAGGTTGTTTGTTGTCTAACTCATAACTCATTCAGATACCAATTTAGTATATTGTTTATACAGTTCTAATAGAGCATTATAAAAAATGAAAATGAGGTATGGTAAGTAATTTACACATTTTTTGACCATAACCCATAGCTTCATTTGTCTTTCAATTTTTCAAATTTATACTATTAACGACAATCCCATCACTTACCGTTTTAGTAAAAAAAAAAAAAATACAAGACTGAATGGACCTTTAAGTTGTTTCAGGCTATTCACTGGAGATAGGGATTCGTTTTCTTGACAGGGTAGAGCCAGTAAATTTCTTGGAGCCAAGCATTAACCTCTTGCCACTCCCCCAAGGGTCACAGGTATAGAATCTATTATTGTTCCAATCTCAAGAAGGGCCAAATCAGAATATATCGGTCAATGACCTGGTATTTAAAATATTTACACTGCTAGGAAAATTTACTTTGTGGAGTCTATCATTTAGCAGTTCAAGACAACTGACTTGCAATTACTCATCAAATTTAGTTGAGGTAGTTCATTGTTTGGAATGAGGAAAACATTTTGGCTAACTCAATTATTGGTTTAACGGAAATACACTTATCCGGGAAAACACGTCTGATAAAATGAGGTTAGTATTTAGTGTTATTGAGCCCAAGCAGAATCTATTATGTTTAAATAATAATAACTTTGTTAAGCGTCGTTTACGGTTTGAAATAATTATGATTTACAGTCAACATATAACGACTGCTTTAGCACTAAAAAATAAAATTAAATTGTGTACAATGTATTTCTTGTCATACCAGTAGAGCCGTTGGCTAAAATTTAAATGTTTTAACATTTAATCTCAATCTGATACTTACGACGGTATACCTTTCTAATACTGAAAACGTATTCTCAGCTGAGAAGACAGCAGAGACAAAGGCCCTGCGTCATGTAGCTTCTAGTAGATCGTATTATTAATTATTTTCGTGGTTATACTATTTTTTGGAATATATTTTCAATTCATCTTTCTTCTCTTTTCATAGGCATATGCATTGCAACGCTCTACGAGTTCAAAACTCCTTAAGGTGGCCGACGTTTTAGTCAAGGCCTAAAAAGAATTAAAATAAAGAGCCAGCCCCGCAACAGAACCTTCTTTTTTGTTATATCTCAATTAATATTCACGTTAGAGAGTAAATGTATATTGCTATATTTATAGAACATTACATGCCCATTATGATATATTCTAAACAATTTTTCGATCCGACTCATAATGACGGAGATATTTCGAATTTTCAAAATTCTCTCCCTCTAAACACCGCCCCCCCCCCTACTGAACCGAATTCAGCCGTTAACGAACTTCTCTTTATTTTTGGATAACACGATTATATATATATATATAGAGTTTTGTAACGATGAGACAAATATTGCGACTGCTAGAGCTGTAACAGACAAATATATACACAATTTTGAACGGACCTCATTTTCGTCACCTTCTAGGTAGGACATTAGAAGACTTTTTTCGAAAATCGCGTCACGAATACAACCTCAATAGCTGATTCCCTTAAGGAAATCTTCTAAAAAATGCAAAAATCTCAATTAATATTGAAGATAGAGAAAAAGAGTACAGAAAATTTATAGAAAATTAAATTTACAACTAGATGGGATAAATGATTTTTTCGAGTCGACTAAGATATTTTGAATTTAAGATTTGTTTTTCCATCAAGCCCCCTCTCTCTCCCCCAGTTTGATTTCATCCTTTAGTTTTACATGAAACGGTAGAATAGTGAGTTTGGTAACGATCAAAGAAAAATTGAGAATACTAGAGCGGTAGCAGACAAATATATATTCTTCATAGTTAAATGGCAAGGGTCACCAATAAAAAACATTTTTTCGACACAAACTTTATTCATATTGCCCTATATGTTTCGTGGTTTAAGGGGACCATCCCTTTTCAAAAAATAATAACGTTACTTTAAATTTAAAAAAATAATAATTCTTTGTTACATACGGTTTTTTTTTGCTGAGAGAATGAGCACTTCAGAAATTTAAGTTGCAATCTCTAATTCAATGTAATAAATATATCGTGTAATTAGGTACTTATTAATGCAGTAACTAGTAATGATTCGTCATTGGTTATTTTAATTGATATAATTTTTTGAAAAGAGATGACCCTTGAAGCGGTGGTAGTTAAACAACGAAACATGTGGGGCAATATGAAAAAGTTTGCGCTGAAAAAATGTTTTAGGTGGCCCTTGCCATTAAACTATGAAGAACATATAAGAATATTGCGTGCAGAATAGGAAGAAAAATGGAAATATTAATATATATGTATATCTTTGATCGCACCGCATTTTCGACAAATACTCGACCGACGGACATTTGAAGAAATTTTTCGAAAATCGCGTCTTGAGAACACCCTCGATGTTTTAAAAAGGCCAATGGCTTCCTTTACTCGGGTATTGAAACTGATTCACCAGCGTGGTCGAAATCAGCCATCCGAGGAAGAATTAGCTGGACGCAGGCATTTGATAAATTAAGCCCGAGGGGGACATCGCGAGGAGATGTGTTTGTTTGGAAACAAGAATCGAAGTTAGGCTTTGTGCATTTTTCCCTTCATTAATACATGGGGTCCCGTTAAAACCAGTTTCGGAGAGGGAGCGTAGTAGAGTGAGGGCGAGTGGCTGGATAGGGCGGGAGGGGGGTCGCCTAGGTGGTGGGGGCCCTCTCAGCCCCCTCCTCACCACTTGCCAGTCAGTCTGTGGACATGCTTCTTCCATGGTGCATCTGTGCTAGTTCTACCGACTCGTATGTGCGTTTCCTCACGTTCTATACCCTCTGCCGACAGGACAATAAGTTGGATACGCTCGTATGGCTGCAACAAACTACCTCAACCTTCATTCATCTGTGAGTACACAAGTTTTTGACCTTCCTCATGAGATCTTTTTCTTATGCTCCATAGCACATAAGATGTATGTTTACTAACATACATCTTATCTATATATCTCAACTCTCGTGGCACACGAAGTTCCCAAGTTAATAAAATATTTCGTCTTCATTCTTTTAAATCTTCTTCATATCTAACAAACTCTTGATAAGCTCTTTCAGCACCTGCTGCATATATTATTACTTTCCATTTATGTTTCGTTGAAGCTCATACTCACTTGTTGGTACGAATAGGCGTTTCGGTAACTCTGGATGCCTGACCAAGTCATTCTCTAGTCCACTTGCTACTTCATGGTTTATCCAAGGTTTAATATATTAACGTACTATTAAGTTTCAAATGCCTCCGTGGCGGTTCCCTATATTATGCGAGTGGTGTAAAGAACTGCTGAACGACGAGTAATCTTTAGATATAAATTTCTTGTTTCTTTGTAGTGTGTTTGAGCACTTCAAATCTTTTATATTGCAACTAGTTATTGTATCATTTATAGAAGAAACATCAATGTTATATTCACAGCGTTCTTCGATCTTTATTCTATGGAAAGCATACTTTCCTTGGCTTCTGAGTGGGATTACTGAACTCGATCCTTCAAATTATAGTTTTTCAAGCATCAATAGGATTCCGTGGTCTTTTGTGGGTTTGCTATCTTCATATAAACTCCCTCATATATATCATTTGTTTGTCATATATCATTTTTGGGTAACTCTGCTTTGCGGAGCTTAGATCTTACTTGGCTTTTGCTGTAGCTCCCCGCCACAAGATGATTTTTGAAAATCGCTGGCTATGGACGGTTTTAGGAATTCTCTTCTTGAAATCAGCGTTTACTCTTGAGCCTCAGCACCTTCTTTAACAAAACCGAATTCAGCTATACAGATAAAGTTTGACGGTAAAAACGTGTTAAATCGTAAAAATAAATAAGAAGAGAAACATGTTGTTTTAGTGTTCATTAGAGGCGTTTCCTGCTAGTGTATATATGAAAAAGAAAATAAGGTTTAATTCTATAAGCTTTGTTGTTACATGAATGCGCCGTTGTTTAAATAATGGATTCTTCCAAACAAATTTTAATAGACGATTTTTTCCACTTTAGCCTATTTGCTTAATTTCATTCGTTATTAGAAATCAAATCTTTCTTTGTTTAAAACGGACTTTGTTGCCCTGTTTTAATTTAGTTTAGGTGCTTTTCACTGTCGTAAAAACCCTGTGAGTGCTTTCACATACGGAATCAAAATGTCATATGTTATGAGAACAATTGACAAATCAAGAAGAGCTAATAATATAACTATGTTTTAAATATACTGATTTTCTAAGATTTTATTTTATGTGTTTATATATATATATATATATATATATATATATATATATATATATATATATATATAGTCCTAAGTGCAATAGTCATGTTTAATAATTTTTATTTATCTTTAGTCTTTCCCTGAAGATGAGAAAATAAAGATTTTCGAAATATCGGCATAAACTCAGATTTTGTCACCAACATTGACAAAAACTCCAAAAAGAATAACAACACCATATATAAATATAACCTGGTCGAAAACATCAACGCTATATATATATATATATATATATATATATATATTTATATATATATGCTTTTGTTATTTTTTATTGGAGTTTTGGTCAATGTTGGTGAAAAAAAAAAAAAAAAAAAACATTATAGTTTATGCCAATACTTCGAGAATATTTATTTTCTCTTCTTCAGGTTTAATTTAATTTAAGGTCGAAAACATCAACACAATTATAGATATATATAGGTAGTAGATATTTCGAACTACAGCATTCTGCATTCATAATGTTAATTATTGGTTATTTATGGATAATTCTCCATTCTTTCGTTGTATTCATTTTCGCATTTTAGATTGCGTCAACGCTAAGTTTGCTCTCGTGAATCAAGTGTTCACTGTAAAAAAAAAAACAGAGATCTGGATAATGCAATTTAAATTTACAACCTCTGAAAGTTAAATAAAAGTTAACTATTATATGTTTTACTTTTCTTTCTTTTTTATAATGATAATACAGTTAGAGGATTTGACAATGATAATAGGAGTTGTTTAAAGGCAGTCTTAATTTATATCTACACACGAAGAATGAAAAATAAAATAATTTTTCATTGATATCAAATCTCTACATTTCAAAAAGGTAGTGAATTCTTAATATCGTCACTGCATGTGTTTTATGGGGTTCGTACTAAATAATATTATTTAATATTGACTCACCTGTAAGCCTTTAGAATGATAAGTAATCAATCCTAATTCTACATCCACCATTCTTAATTAGCGTCAAAGTGGAACTTAATGTTTTTTAATGCTGTAATCACCTACGGCAGGAGTGTTTTCCATATTGTAATATTTCGAGAAATTCAACAAATAATTATAGTCATTGTTTGCAGCAATGTTGTAGTTCGATCGCAATACACGCTTGTTTAATTCGTATATTGCGTGTTGCTACAGAGTATATAATGAGTAAACCATGCCTATTCATAAACTTCTTTTCGATGTTAAAATTAATATAAGTTATGTTTATTTATGGGAGGTGTGGAATGAAACACTACTACCTTATCTTTGACGTAAGAAGGCTTTAAATTTTTGGTAAATGGATAAGAAAATCTCCGCGTTTACCTCTGTCGTTTTACTGTTTACACTTAGCCATTTAGATCTCCTCTTTATTTTTGTAGCTCCTCATCTGCATCATGATGTTGAGCTGTCACTAGGGGATTCAGTAAAGCTGTTAAAGCGTGAGAGCGAGACCGTTTGAATATTGGCCTGCAAAAGACATCTGAGGGAAAGTACTAAAAACGGACAACATTTGTTTCCTCTAGACAATGTATATTATAGCCCATCGGGGATCAGCAAAAATATTACAAGTTTTCTAGAGTCAAGAAAAATAAATATTCTTTCATCCAAAAACGGAAAGTTTTTATACGTCCATGCCTCGGAAGTTGATAATGCAGTCCTTTGAAATTGCACAAAATACTCTTTATGATAGTTTGGTAAATGTGCCATAATAATCAAATTAAAATGATCCATTAATTTTATGAATAATGTATATTTATAATAATTTATTCCGAAGAGAAGCACCACTTAAATGGGTCATGGTTCATTTTATGAGGACTAATACGAGTCAGGGGTTAGTTTATGACTGGGGGAGAGTTAAATTAATGCGTTATGGAAGAAGCACTCTTCGTCAGTTTTAACAGATTTCTCTTAATGGAACTCAGCTATTGAGCTTGTTTTCATGACGTGATTTTCGAAACATTTACTCAAATGTCCATCAACCTATATATATATATATATATATATATATATATATATATATATAGCAAGTAGAGGATTGTTGGGTGTCGGCTAAAGAATGGTTTCTTAATTCTTCTTATAGATAATTTTATTGGAAGTGCTTACAGTTTCGGGCACCATTGGTCCCCTTCTTCAGAGCTAAATATTGAACAAAACATAAGAAATGAACTAATTTGTGAACAATTTTAGAGAAAAATCGTTATATTCTCTTATAATGAAAGAATAAGATAAATAATAATAAAATAAATTAAAAAAATAAAATAAAGAGAATATTATTATTTTTTTTCTACAATTTTTCACAAATCAGTTCACTTCTTTTGGTCTGTTATTTATTCAGCTCTGAAGAAGGGGACCAATGGTGCCCGAAACTGTAAGCACTTCCAATAAAATTCTCCATAAGAAGAATTAAGAAACCATTCTTTAGCCGATACTCAACAATCCTCTACTAGCTTTCTATCTCTAACGGCTAACAATAGAACTAATGATATATATATATATATATATATATATATATATATATATATATATATATATATATATATATATATGCATACATACTTGTCTGTTACCGCTCTAGCGGTCGCAATTTTTGTCTCATCGTTACCTAACTCAATATATTCTATGCTAAACTAAAGGTCAAGCTCGTTAACAGCTCAAATCTGACCTGGGGTAGGTTAGAGGGGGAGAATTTCGAAGATTTGAAATATCTTCTTTATTACACGTTGTATCGACAATTTGTGCAGAACTCATCGTATCGCTACGAATAGATCACTGGGCGTACAGTTAATTTAGAAAATATTTTGAGCTTAATTTTCTCCTATTTTACTTAATTTCTTTATGCACATTTTTAAGTTAATACTGTAGTTTGATGTCAACCTTTCGAAGGTAGCTAGTTAGATTATATAATAAAATATGTTTACTCTTCATTTCTCTCGAAAGAAACTTTAAAACTATTCATTAACGTATTTATTTAAAAAGGTCTTTCGTGGGAACACAATTATTTCTGTTTAATGTTTTTAAAAAACTGATGTCAAATACATAAAAACATTAGATATCATATTTTTTTAGACGTTCATCTTTAAATAGCATAATTTGATAATTTATTGAAACTGAAGAATTTATTTTTATGAGGTATAACAAATTAGAAAGGACAAATTTAAGGTTTGAACGATTTAGTGCCTACGAATTCAATAATTATTATGAACATGTAGTGAGTGAAGTGAGGCATTTTTTTAGATTGATGGTTATTATTATTAATATTTCGTTGTATTACTCCTAACAGATTTTGTAAAATGCTGAATTCTGGTAAATATTATATGGAGGACCAAGCATTTATCAGTGCTCAATATAAATAAAACTTTTTAATTGGAATCTTATAGCACACAAATTAAGATTTTCAATAACATAATGAACGCAAGTTAATAATGTTCCCCGTTACATAGTACCAGATAGAATGAAACCTTCTTTTTAAAAAAAAATAGGATTGCCTGAAATAAGTCTGAAAATACTCGATGTAAGTCAGTAAATCATCAATATGTTGTTGATGACGTGAAGCTGGTTTCCGGCTTTCTTTGAATCATTATGAAAAAAATCTCCCGTTTCTTCCATCAAAGAAGCAAGTATTCATCTCCCTTTAAGCTGCTTTCATAAGACATTACTGAAAGGCGGCGACAAGATCCTTTCCTCAAACAACAGGTGTTGCATGGAGTGAGCCTTATATTAAGCGGCACAACCTTTCCTTGATTTCTCGGGTAGAAATAAATACACAGATCACTTTATTTTGAAGGTAGATGTCAGGGAATTAAGGAGGCGTTTAGAGATTTTACCTTAGAATTTCTTCTTGAGGGAAATCAGTTATTGAGGTTGTAATCATGATGCGAATTTCTTTAAGTTTCTTCAAATGCCCATCGATCTTACGTAGGGAATGGTGAAAATGACGTCTTTCAAAATTATATATATATATATATATATATATATATATATATATATATATATATATAATTGTGTTGAGGTTTTCGACCAGGTTATATTTATATATGGTGGTGTTATTCTTTTTGGAGTTTTGGTCAATGTGAAAAAAATCTTAGTTTATGCCGATATTTCGAGAATCTTTTTCTCTTCTTCAGGGCAAGACTAAAGATACTTAAATATATATATATATATATATATATATAAAATTTGGTCTGATGCCGTAATTTCTGTTTGATATTTAAACAATTTTTGTAAAACTAATGATCAAGTTCTTTAACAGCTGAAATCGGACCAGTGACTGTAGTGATTCCGAAAATTCAAAATATCTCCATTATTAAGCGTTTGTTCGAAAAATTGTATTGAAGTCCATTGTAAATTTAATTGTCATTCTCCAAACAACAGGTGTTTCATGAAGAAATCCTTATTGTGAATGGCACAATCTATCCCTGATTTCTCGGAGAAAAGAAAAATACTGATATGACATTATTTTGAAGATTGAGGTCGGGGGAATATAAGTTTTATAGATTTTTCACATTGGCTGGGAGGTGGTGAAGGAGACAAGGGTTGAGTTAGTGGCCGCCTCAGCCCCACCGTGCCCACCAGACAAAGAGGAACCTTGAAACCGAACCGTGTAGGTTAAAGCTGTCCCTTTCTACCTACATGGCTCTACCCCCCAGCTCTCCCCTTCCTAACCCTGCCTATCTAACGTCTCTTCTCAATACCATGACGAATACATTTAATTATTTACATATAGTAGGACGAGACCCATTGTTACGACCGTACATCTGGTAGTCTACGAATTATAGCTGAAGGAAATATATATGTCCGCTAGCTTGTATGTGTAGTATATACAGGCAACACCTGGTAATTGATTCCATGAACAGGTAGACCTGATTTCACGGGAACGAACAGGGAAATTACAAGAGGATCACAAGGACATACTGTGGTTGTGGAAAAAATGCCACTCAACATTGTTAGATAGCCAACCCTCCCGTAGCCTGTCGTCAGCATAAGCCGATAATTGATAAGACTATTAGGCAGTATGAGTATCCAACTTGTAATCTACCTAACAGTCTTGCCCCACTGATATGTGTTGAGTAAGAATTCAGACAAAGAGGGACAGTTCTTACTGAAATGTGTAAATAAATAGCTCAGAATTGAAAATCTATTCATTGTTATTGTTAGATGGTAATTGGGAAAAACCAGATTTATCAAAAAACCAAGTTTATTACCAGCTCAAAATGTATTTATAATCACTTAGTGCTTTCAGTAGTTGTACACTGCCATAGACGCTAAAGCGTTGGAGCTATATAAAGAAAAGCAACATTTTAGTACTCGGCACTTTAGGTTGAGCACAACTGTGTTGAGTATATCAGCACAGGTCTAAGCCGAATTTCGCACATTTCTAAGTAAAAATAGTTAGACATCAGCTGTACTTAGATGTCTGATGAAATTACAAGATAAAATATATTTACTCCTCATTTCCAAACGCCATAAAGCCATCCGTTAATGTATTTATTGACCGAGGTAGTTCGTATGAACACAATTATAAATTAATATAAGCTCAAATACATAAGTACATTTTATATCACTTCATCATTTCTTTTTGGGCTTTCACCTTTGAATAAGATACATAGACGATTCGTTAGAACTGGACTGAGTACAAGGCATAAGAAATTACAAAGAATAAATTTGAGTTTTGAAGGTTTTAGTGCAATGAAATGAAAAACCAAATAACTTGGAAGAACAAATTGCAAATAGAAAAAAAAAAAACTTAAATTTTGGCAAGAAGGATGGGGCAAAACAGACAAATGAATTCCATAAGAAAAAACTTCAGCTCAAACAATATTACTACAAAACTGTTAACGCACAATAATTGTCTAATTAACTCTCACTGGACAACAAATACATACACTGATTTTAAATTATTAACTCTAAAGCTTGCCCATGCAAAACTATTCCTGTATGACTTCCATTACAGCAAAGTCATCTCAGGATATTTAGATCTGTAGATCAAAGCGTTTTTTTTTTTAAATAAATATTACCCAAAACGTATATTACTCTCAATTAATACAACACATAAACTGATGAGTTAAGGAAAACAGTTTGTGCGATCTAATAATTGCTGAAGCAATATGCACTGTGTGAAATGTATATATTGTTATACATTAGCGCAAATAAAATCATACTTAATGCTGTTATACATTCTACTATACACTCCTATTAAAGCATTAGAGAGTAATAATTTTGCGAAATTTAATTAAAGCGCATAGGAGCAGAATATTGACATAATGCAGAAGCGATATTTATATCAGAGTAAAGTAGTATGGGTAGATAAGCTATCTATAATAACGCTGTTCAATGAAGTAAACATAGCCGTTCTAATACAAAAAAATAATTTTTTTCTCCACTTAAAACTTTTCAGTCAAAAATTAAATAACTAAAAAGTTTATATTTTCAGGAATAACTTAAAATTGTAATTTATCCTGGGTTCATTAGTCAAACGGTGGGGAGCTACCACCGCAATTGTCATTTAATTCTTCTTGAATTCATTTCGGTCTCTTGTCTCGTCAGTAGTTAGAATTCTAATCTCAAAGGCAAATTAAACTTTCGTATCTATTAATTTATATTTCTTCATTTTAAAACTGAGACTGTAATTACGGTTTCGACCTTCATTGCACCTGTGTATATCCAAATTAGTATCGCCATGTCGATATCTTTGAAATATTTATGAATTGATAGACACACACACACAAAGATGCAAATGTCTCGCATCCGTAGGGGTAGTTGTCTTCAAAAAGTCTTCCCATATTTGTTCGGAAAATATACGCTTTGAAAAAAAAACGATAGAAGTAAAAGCTATGTGAGTCTAGTAGTACACTGCCATAAGAATTGATTACGATAATCCTTGATGTGGATTGTTTCTTTATTTAATATTATTACTATTCCCTTAAGAGCTTTGAATAAATTACATATTTTACTTGAAGGGAAATAAAAGAGTGAAGGAAGAGCCCACCTACACCAAAATTGTAGAAGTGCTTATCACACATTAAGTAGGCTTATCCGGAAATTCGGTGATTTTAACAGGTTTTAATTACATTTGACATTTTAATTACTGTGAGTTCAGTCTCTCATATTTATTTTTTTAAATATATATCTAACGTTCATCGTGTTACTGAGTTTTCCTGGTTTCAATCTGTTCTCATTTTTAATTAATTCTATGCGCTGTGATACAAAAGCATTCTTGCTATTGACCTTCCAATTAAGGTTTAATATGATTATCGTAGGCAACTTAAATTACAGTAGTAATGGAGAAATAATTGGATTGCTCTTTGAAATTGCTTTCAACCTAGCTTTAACAAAATTAAGAGGTTTAGGGCTGCTTTTTAGTGTTACATGCAGTGCATTTATAGTCTTAATGCAGCATCCTTGATTTTATTTCTAAACAAAAACCATTCAAAACACGTGGTATAATTGACGTATATGCTAAAATAAATAAAGTTAATAACTTTATGTTTCGAGTTGAAATAAATCCACCTCTGCTCTGTAGAAGTTGTATTTCTCATACCACCTGTGTTACTGGATAGTATATATATATTTATTATTATTGTTCCTGAAATAAGAAAATTTCTTTTAAATCTTTTAAGTAATTGAGTCATATAAGTTTAGAATGACGAGCACGCATACATAAATAAGAATTTTAATCGCAATAGACGGAGTGAGAACCAAAACGTGGAAAATATTTATTGATGTCAAAAATGCAAGGGACTGCGTTAACTAAACAGATTTCCCACGCGCATCACGTAATTGCATTTATCTCAAAACGTAAAAGTTCAATGAGAAAAATATTTGGTATTTAGGATTTAAATAATGGGCTTCACAATATACCAGCTTATTGTCAATATGACACGTACATAACAACATTTACAGAAAATCACATTTGCAATAAGATTAATTCAAACTAAATTTTTTATCCGACCCAGAATAACGGAGGTATTTTGAATTTTCGAAATTTCCCTTCTAAATCCCTCCCCTTCCGCTGGCCCGATTTTAGTCATAAACGAACTTGATTTTTCTTATTACATACTATTGCTAAAGACTTTGACGGTTAATAATCGAGATAATGAAAAATTGTACATAACAACATTTACAGAAAATTTAATTTGTAATAAGATTGGTTACTTACAATTTTTCAATCCGACGCATAATAACGGAGATATCAAAATTTTTCGAAATTTCTCCCCTCTAAAGCCCTCTTCTCACTGGTCGAATTTCAGCCCTTAACGAACTTGACGTTTAAATATCAAGTTTGGTATTGATCAGAAAAAAAATTGCGAAATTGCGTTAACATATATATATATATATATATATATATATATATATATATATATAAAATATTGAACTGATCTCACTTTTTTAATCTCTTCGATTACGAGGTAGGGTCGATGGACATTTCAAGACATTTTTTGAAAATCCCATTAATACAACCTCATATACAATACAATAAAACCTCAATAGCAGATTTCCCCTAAGGAAAAATCTGCTAAAATTAATTAAATAGAATAAGTAACCCCATGAGTATTATTTATGCTAAATGATTTCTTACCTATAACACAATTTGAAAAAAAAATTCAATATTTCTTTGAAGAGTAGTTGATTAGAACTTATTTCAGGACGACCGTTTCACAAATTCAGTTCAAGTTGTTTCCGCATTAATCCTGCTTGTTTGACTAGCCACAGAATCTAATCTTCCCTATGGCCGTCTCCGCCTTGCCTCATTCCCACAGGGAAAATAGCTCGTTATCACCAATTTATCAGCTGTGGGAAACGAGAAGAATTCCCTGTTTAGCTCATATTTTGATTATGTGCGTAAGCGACAGTGATGCTAGACTGCTTGGATTCGCCATTTCAGGTTATTTGCTCACGGGAGCAGAGGCGTAACTGTGTTAAGTGTTTGAACTCCCTCCGATTATACTAAGGTAAGAGGATAACTTCTACTAAATCATACGGTGATCCAATCTGTTGTAGATCATAGTTTCCATATTTATGAAGTAGATGTGACCGGTTAATTGCGGGGTTAACCGGCTTTTGAGTTCTGAGAACTTTGCTGACACGCTATTCAGCACGTTCTCCCGGGAATGCTGTGAAATAGATTTTAAAATATATAATTGAAAATAAAATAGAATTAGTAGAAGTACTGGTTAGATCAACAGAAAAATATTTCGACTATCCTATTATTGATTTATATCTTATTATGGAATGCAGTGCAATTTTACTAACAGTTAATGAATCAAGCTAGAAATCGGAATTTTATACTATTCCCACTGAATTTTGCTCTGGCAGTTATAAAATAACTAATATAATGTCAATGGAATACTTTTGATTTTCACAAATTTGTATATCTTTAACAGAATAAACGGTATAATTTATCAATTTTCTGGGTATGTAAGTTCTTTCCTGCACACGAATTCTAAGACAAACTCACTAAAATTAGTTCCTATACCAGATCTTTGTTTTTGAAGAATTCTGAAAATGTATAATTCTTTTTATTTTCATAATTGCTTCTAAAGACATCAAAATATTAAATATTTTCCCCACGTAACTGGTATGCGTATTTGGTTATTAAGGAATTTAGGTATTCTCTTTGATTTATCTCCCATCCTAAAAGCATTGCAAGCTTGCGACTCCTTAAGTGATTTCTTCTAAGAATGCCATATATTGTTCACAAATGTTGGGGTTAAAAGAGGAATAAGTACCTAATAATGTATTGTTTAAATTTAATAAATATTGTCTGTCTTTTAAAAAGTCCTTTGAGATTATTTATTTGTGTTTAAATTACAACGTTAAAAGAAGAAGTACAGTTTGTTAATTTTTTCTTTGCCCAGCACGGCTCAGTATTAGGAATTTGTAATATACACAGGAATAAAATGTTGCAATAAACTAAAGAATTTGACGTGAACCCGAGATGATTAAAGATATTTCTCGTTTGCGTGATCTCAGAAAATTTGCTTTTCCTCTCATTAACTTGACTGGTAATGTTTATTTTAAGGAGTTAACGAACGGAAGCATATTTATTCTGGGAGCAGGACCTAAAACCCCTCAAATTTAGTAGTGATAATTAAACCAGATTTAAAATACGTGTTTTATTGATCTAACCTTGTGATATACTCCATTCTCTAATTAACACTGCTATGAAAATGCCTCAATTACTTTACTTTTCGTGCTATGCATTTAGAAACTATTTTTAGCATCAATCTTCATTTATGAAATATATTTTTTTCTTGTTAAAAACTGTATGATCTAAAGTGGTCGGCATTAAACATCTTTATGTGTGAACTCATCCTTTGGTGTTTGTTTTCCATCCAATACATTAAGCTTTATTGAAACCCAATACACACATGCGCACAATATATACATACATATATATATATATATATATATATATATATATATATATATATATATACAAAAAATAATAATCATTTCTTTAACATCTATAAGATAAATAATAATTAAAAGTTAACCTTTATGCCGATAGGGTACTTCTCCTAATTAATGTAACATGGAGCATATGCCCCATTTAGAGTTCTAGTGTGCATTTAAGAAAGAAAAAACGGAGTAATATATAAGTGTTCACTATTCCTTTGTACTTCAAGGGAGCAGGGCTAGGAAGATTTGTGGTTTATAATTTCCTCGTCATGTCGCGTTCAATTGTAAAATTGTTACTACAAGTGTATTAGGCTTATGTTTCCCAGAGACGACCGTCTGTCCATTTATAAACTGCTTATGTTCAAACTTAGGAGATTGATTTAGAGTCTAGAGATTATTATTTTGTGACTTCGTGAGAACCTTATGTCATTCAATATTAATTTAAATGGTATATTCTATTGAGAATGATATGATGACGTGAGTAGAGGATAGTTTTATATATAAAAACAAGTATTCAACTCCTTCCTTTAAGTGTTATATAAATATCAAACGTCAAAAACTGCTCCCTTTTCCCTATAACTACTGCAGTACATATAATATATGTATAATTTTGAAAGGATGACAAATAAACATTTTCGCAAAATCTTAATCGGGGACGTCATCGCACTTCGTATTTTGCATGTTCTGCCACAGTAAAAGTTCAATAAAAAAATATTCAGTATTTAATCTTAGAATAAAGTAGTTAATTATGTAACAGTTTATTGTTAGTATGCCATGAGTAGGATTTGGAGTTTACGCTGACAAAAAATGAAATATCTTGGTTAATATTCAAAATGAAGAAAAATGTATATAACAACATTTAGGTAGGATCGATGCACATTTGAATTTTTTCCTTCTCGAAAATCACATCATGAGTGCAACATCAATAGCTGATTTCACTTTGGGGAAATCTGCTAATACTGTAAATATCTCGCTTATCGTTCGATTTAGAAAGATAGAAAAAAAAAATGTCTAAAATCGTAATTGCAGAGGATCATAATCAGTCATGTAATATTTTTTGATCCGTATCATACTAACGGCACTAATTTGGTTTTACCCCTTTTTCTTCTACCCGCTCTCAGTTTGTCCGATGAAAATTATACATCGTATTTAATAAGCGCTTCCTGATATTCTTATGGCTAGTGTGAAAAGAGAAGCAGCAGTCAGGGTATATTGGAAGAGTAAATTCAAAAATATCCCAGTTAATGTTAGAGATAGAGAAAAAGTGTATTAAAAAATAAAAATTTATAGGTAAGCACGCGTTGCAAGTGCAACTGGGTATTGAGTGGCATAGAATGATGGCCGGCTGGTCCAATTGAGGTTTAAGGGTGGGTACTGCATTGCAGGCTGGCTGCTAGTAGAGAAGAGGGGTTAAGGGATATTTTTTGTTGAGGCCTACCCAATTGAAGTGCCCTACTGCATCTGTGGGCTACCATTCGGTCGCCGTCACTTCACCATATCACTAATCTTAAACTCTGCTTTAACGAGGGTGAGGTACATTGGGGAGTAGTAGAGTGAAAAAAATAAATGCTCCCGATTGTTTCTTTGATCATCTGGGTGGCATTATTTAAAAAAAAACCGTCACGCAGGGGCTGCGTAGACTAAGATTTCTCATGTACTGGTATGATACACTGCTGATCTAATTTTACCAAATATTCTCAATTTCTATGTAAAATAACTGAGATATTTTGAATTTTTTAATTTCATCTATGTCATAACAAAAGTGGGCACTCGATAAAATTTTAATTTATGACATCATCACACAGTGTATTTGCATTTATTTCATCTCGTAAAAGAATCGATTGAAAACAATATTGTTTTTTTAAGGTTGGAATAGGATGTTTTATGTTATATTCCCTTGTTACCAAAGTGTGATGACTAAAACTTGGGGTTTTACTGAAGGCCGATAATTAAAATATGCAAAATTGTCTGTTAATATAGAAGATGGTAAAACATTTATAGAAAATTAAATTTACAACAAGATTGGTCAATATATGATTTTTCGTTGCGACTCATCGGCTCCGGCCGAATTTAAGGAGTTGTCGAACTTAATCTTTATTTTTATATGAAACGGTCAGTTTGGTAACGACCAAACAAAATTTGAGACCGCAAATTGTGTGTTTGGGTAGGTGGTCATTCGAAAAAGTTTAGAATAATCATATCTTGTGAGCTGCCTCAATAGCTGATTTCTGTAAAGGAAATGAAATCAATTGTATTTGCTATTAGTAATGCTTGTTTCAAAAATTTCCAGGTAAATTGTCACTACATTTTTGGTCAATGTGGGAACTTCATTCATTCGTTTGAAAGCTACTAAGAAAAAGTGAAAACATCATTGCCATTTGAACTGTTTTGCCACTGCCAAATTAACCTCACTACGAATCGAATTATGCTGAACTACATTGTGTTCACATTCTGTGTTGTACATAGACATATACATTACTTATTTATACATTGAAATTACAGATGATCTCAGCGCATCCCATCCGTGATATAAGAATTCCAAGGAGCTTGCCCAAGTACTTCAACCAATTCGTAAAAAGAAAAAAAAAATATGTTAAGAGATAATAAATGTTTGTGTAGAAACATTTTTGACGACCACACATATTAACCTCTGCATGAGAATTTTACAGGCTTCATTACTAATATACACTTGAAGAAGATTTAATAATTAGTGCCAATGAGAACAAGGTTGAGTCTGTCTGCCCGTCTGAATATTTGCTGTAATATCAGTCGTGCAAAAAGTTAGAATCCAGTTCAAAATATCAATACTTTAATTTGACATGGGATTGAAGTTTATATCAAAGGATCGTTGAATCGAATTCATTTTGCCTAAATAATTAATCCAATTTTCTATTGGGACGGACACATGAATTTTTTCAATGTAAGTAGTTGCTTCTTCCGCAGTATTAGTAACTACAGTAGACTTCATGTACTGTTAATGGTTCGGCTTACTACTTTCTTCCATATAAATAATTTAATTATAACGTTGCATAATTTATATTATTTAGTTTCAATTAAAAAAGTAATTTTGTTAACTCTTGATCATCTCCTTAAAAGCCACTCAGTCAAACATAACAAAGATCTAACAAAAACTACTAATTTTTTGCCTAACATAATCAAAAATAAAATAATCAACCAGTGATATCCAACATGTAAATATTTTAATTTATTTCGAACAATTTTCTTGTTGTATTTAAAGAATAGCACAACAAGACTGAATGTTCCTTACTAAAACTCTTAATATTTCTTTTCGCTTGCTGAGAAATGAGTTTTCGACAGCAAGAGTAATATATGCTTAATTTTGTATATAGTTTTATTTAAGCCACAATGTTCATATTTGCAAAACTATTTATTATGTACATTAACCCCAGTTAATATCTCAACATTTTATGGTTGCTATGAATGTATTGAAATAGAAGAAATAACATTCAAATTTATTCTGTTATGCACCTCAATAAAAGGAGCTTTGACTTAAGTATTGAACAAATAAATAGAAAAGTTTAAAAAATGTTTTCCAAAGCTTCCTAAATTCTCTTATGGAAATCCTTTTAATTCAGATTTCAGTGATATGCATTGATAAGCACGAATAAGTTTTGTACAATAGGAAAGCATTAGAAAGTCTTATTAATATTTTATAAAAAAAAGTAAGTGCTCTTATAATTAGTTTACTGGCCTCCTTGTGACTGGCATAATATAATATTATTGTAAAGCATTTAAAGATCTTCATGGGTAATTAGTAGGCCCTTACAAGTTATTTGAACTCTCCAAGAACTAATATAAAAGTATATTTGAGTTTTTATAATGACTCATTTATCGATCTGAAAATATCGCCGAATGTTAGTTCTTTTGGGGGTCGAACTATGACGCCGGAGCAGACGATCACTCAGGGTTATTTCATCTCCCAACGTTATGTAAAGTTACCACGTCTTCAAGTCAAATTTCATAACCGTTTCCGTGGCAATGTCTCTAGAGTAGCCAGAGCTAGATTAAGTGTAATTGGAGTGGGATAATGGCCAATAAGCCAAATCGTTTCCTCTATGCCTTCTTATGAATCGTTATATAAAAATAATTTTTTCTTTTGTTCATTTGCAATAGTTATTCCAAATAGATTTCATTGTTTTAATGCATTTCTATTACGAGACATCAGCTAGTGAGCTTGTCCTTAAGATGCGATATTCTGTAGAGCAACGAGATTCCATCTAAGAGACGTTAAAGGTGGCATCATTTTAAAAGTTGCACACGCGTGCGCGCACACGCACATACACACACACACACACACACACACACATATATATAGATATATATATATATATATATATATATATATATATACCCCATTTCTAAACTTAAATTAATATATTCTACATTAATCATTGTTATTTATAAATTTGATTAAAATTGAAATCAAGTTCATTAATGTGTGAAAAAGGACGGGAATGAGCATGAGTTAAAAGAAGGGGGAGGGATTGAAATCATAAATATCCCCGGAAAGTTTTGTATAATATTTCTCTTCTTTTTGAACAATTTATTTTTTTAGCCCATAAATTATTTTCTGACCAAAGCCATTCTGGAGTTGTTTCTGTTTTTAATTTAAAGTGAACCCCTTCGACCAAATCATTCGAATTTTCGAATGAAGCTATTACATTATTTAATGCCACATATTCAGCTCTTAAAGAGAATATTTATACAGCTTGTTCTTTACATTGCGCTATTACTGAAGGAATACAGGTCGTATGGGTTGAGGTACGGTGCCCTCTATAAACTTTTATAGAAATCGATGGACGTTGCACATAGAGTGACTGTTTAGTTTACAGCATTATTGCAATACTTTGTTGTTTTTTTTTAAAAAGAAGATTAAATATTCATGTTCATGAAAAATTTATGATGGAAACAAAATTAAACCAATTAAATTAAAGGTATATTTCGTTGAAAAATATTGTATATTAGTAAACAAAACAATATCCATTAAACAGGTATTTATACTCCGTATAAAAATATTAGTTCCTATAAAATCTTATCGTTTTATATTTAAAGGATGAGGGGAATGTGATAGCACTGCGAATCCTAGTAGCGTGAATTCCGTTAGCAAGTCACGTCTTTAGTTCATAGACCAATCCTAGCAGAGTGCTTCATTCATATTTTAGAAGTTTCTGCTTTTAGGAGGGCTCATTCATTGTTAAAATACATTGAGCAGCTCTAATAGCATAAGTCAGATTTCTCTGAGCTTTTAATGAGGTTCCAATTTGGGCTGTATTTGTTCTGTTTTAACAATAACATCAATGCCTGAGTTATGCGAAAGCAGTTAAACAAGAATGAGAAATGTCTGTAATAATGTTTGCAATGATAGTGGCACGCAGTAAAACTGTATCAGTGTTTATGTTAATAACTGACAAAATTTAAAAAAAAAAAAAAATGAAAATCCATTGTAGTCAGGGAATAAGAATGTTGAATATCAAGATAGTCAAAAAGTCACTTCAAATTAGATATTCACATTGTAATTCTAAATATCGCAGCACTGCATACATCAGATCGCCGTCAACAAATCAAGA
This sequence comes from Riptortus pedestris, assembly GCA_019009955.1. Taxonomy (NCBI): domain Eukaryota; kingdom Metazoa; phylum Arthropoda; class Insecta; order Hemiptera; family Alydidae; genus Riptortus; species Riptortus pedestris. The sequence goes on along the minus strand of CM032233.1, from coordinate 59,413,227 downwards.
TCACTCAATGATGGCAGCAGAGCTAAATTTGTTAATGGTCAAAGTAGGACTATGATGAATGGGGATTTTAGTGTAAAATAATAAAAATTAAATATATGTTATTATGGAGGAATTCAAAATGGCAACGAAGTCTAGTGATTGAGGCATTTTTACAATTACAAAAAACATTATTTCAACTATTAACATTGTTGGCATATCAAATAGTTGCTTGGCTCCGTCAGTACATCTACTACTATTGCCAATAATGCTGAGCAATTGCTTAGTAATCGCCAGTTTTAGCAGATTGCCCTTAAGGGAAATCAGCTATTGAGGTCGTACTAATGACGCGATTTTCAAAAAGTTTCTTCAAATGTCAATCGGTCCTACCCAGGAGATGACGAAAATGAGGTACGTTCAAATATATATATATATATATATATTTGTCTGTTAACACTCTGGCGGTCGCAATTTTTGTTTAATCGTCACCAAACTCGGCATTTAATCGTTTTATGTAAAAAGAAAGACCAAGTTCGTTAGCGGCTGAAATCGGACCAGTGGGAGGGGGGAATTTCGAAAATCTGCGCTACTATACGTTGGACCGAAAAATTGTATAAAACCAATCTTATTGCAAATTAAATTTACTATAAATATTGTTATATCCATTTATTCTCTATCATGAATATTACCCGAGATATTTGCATTTTTATTAAGTGTAACGGACGAGCTATGGTTGCTTCTATTGGTTTGGAAAGCAAGTTCGGCTGTTTCCGTAACAGTCCGGCAGTCGTATGGAGATTTCTCTATTGTATAACTCTATGTGGGAAATCTGCTAAGTTTACGCAGCTCCTGCGTGACGGGTTTTTTATTTAGTCTAATTGTTGGCTAATAACTAACTATAAGTCTGGAGAAATTCGTTATTTCCCATAACTTCCCCAAGTGCCGCTTTAACAGCCTATAGCCCCAAGGATAGAATAAATAAAAACTGAGCAACTATTCAGTGCAATAGACAACTGGTTTGAAGATGGAAAGAGCTTGCGAACATCAGCCTGTCATGACGGTATCCACCAACATTATTGACAGTAACATTAATATTATTCCGTCATAGACCCTCAATTCTACTCAACTGACCGTTATATCGCCATAACCCTTCTTTCTCTCTCTCTCTCTCTCTCTCTCTCTCTCTCTCTCTCTCTCTCTCTCTCTCTTTTTCAGTAACCCTGGAAAAGGAGAGTTTATTTGCTCCAGGAACCACACTGTGGCATTCTCTATCTCTTCCTCATATTGATTCCCCAGGCATTATTAACAGATTTCTCTTAACGGAAATCAGCTATTGAGGCTGTACTAATGAAAAATTTCATATATCCATCGATCCTACCTAGGAGATGACAAAAATGATGTCTGTTCAAAATAGTGTGTGTGTGTGTGTGTGTGTGTGTGTGTGTGTGTGTGTGTGTGTGTGTGTGTGTGTATGTGTATGTGTATATATATAGTCTGTTAATACTCTAGCGATCGAAATTATTGTTTTACTGATAGCAAACTCGATACATAAGCTTTTCATCCAAAATTAAAGATCAAGTTCGTTAACGGCTACAATCGGATGAGGGGGTTTTGAGGGGGAGAATTTTGAAAATTAGGAATTTCTCCGTTATTATACGTCTGATCATAAAAAAGTATGGAACTAATATTATTTTAAATTAAATTGTCTTAATTATTTTATTTAATATTATTTTAAATTTAAGTGTTATCATGTACATATTTTCTCTAAGGTTAATATTAACCGAGATATTTGGAATTTTTAGTTTTCAGTCTTCAGTAAACCCCCACTCCTATTCATGTCTTAATAACAGTAAGATGTTATAACATGAACCTCTTTATTTTATGCTCAATTATCAAATATTACTACTATATGCGAGGTACATGAAAATCCGTTGAGCTATGTGGTCAAGGTTTTACATTCTTGTCTTGAAAATATTTAATTGATCTATACCATACTCCATATTTAACCGTTATATTCAAAACTAAAGATCATATTTGTGATTGACAGAAATCGGACCAGAAATAGGGGGGAGGGGTTTAGAGCGGGAGGGAATTCGAAATCTCGAAATATCTTCGTTCTTATGAGTCGGCTCGTAAAACGTTATAGAATCAATGTTGCTAAACTATTGAAGCTCTACAATTTTTGCTCTGTGTATTTATTTGTAACTCAAGTACTAACCGAGTTATTCTTACGTTCAGCTTTCAGTTACTCTCCCCATTCGACTCATCGGCTTTATGCTTAGAAATAGAGAATATTTGGTAAGATGAGATCACAAGTGTGCTGTGCTAGCACGTGGGAAATCTGTTTAGCTACGTAGCCCCAGTAAGACGGACTTTTTTTTCCATGTGTTTATGCATTGTTAACATATGGTTAAAAGAAAGACGTGGAGGAAAAATAATCCAAAATAATTTTAAAAAAATAAAGACAGTATAAAAATAAATAAGTGAAATAATAGGACTAATAAATAATTTTAGAGAAATTAATAATAATAACATGTTACCGGAGGCCAGATAAACTCTAGGAAGTTAATTCTCTTAAGAAATTGGTCAAGTTCTTTGAAAAATGTAGAGAATAACTCATACCCCTTCCCAAAATAAGAAGTATAGAATTTAATTAGGTAGAAATATGAAATTAACGGAGGGATTCCATATTCCTGTGAAGGAACTCTTTATCTACTTATGCCTGCTTAAGTGTCTTGAATGCCTATTGGATTAATTGTTCTTTTATTTTCCAATTTTTGAAGGATATTGTTCGACTTCCACATGTTTTTGCACTCATTTTCCTCACCTGCTATTTCTGCTATGGATGGGATTTACTTCTTATGCTTAATGGGGTCAATGAAATTGAATGACAGGGCCTGGGGTTAACCTTGGGCAAAGATAGAGTAGGGCGGAGGGAGAAAGGAGCTTTAGAGACAGTATTCACATACCGAACCGCTATCCAGTCCAGCGACGGACCGCAAATGTGGTTTGCTTTTTAAGGATCCGTTCATGCGTGAAAGAGAACGGTTAGCTAGCTGAAACTACCCCCCCCCCTCCTCCACAACTAGTTCTGCCGTTCCTATGTATTGCTCTTTTATGCCCAAGTAGGTGCTACCACATTTGTATGGTTAGCTCTGTTCTACATATCGTTCCTTCACTGAGACATCTGCGTACCATGTTCTCAACAGCCAAATCCCTGGTCCCTTCCCATCAGTTCAGAACTAATCATACCAATTTAGGTCCGAACTAATCATATTAAATTTTTTTCAGTTCTATTTTATTTTTTTTTATTTTGGAGCGTTCGCTGCGAGGCGATATTGCTAAAACAAAAAAAAAATGTATATAAACAAAATACAAAAATGAAAACAGTAACAAGAAAAAATTAAACAGTTTAACTAGAACAGAACAAACTAAGAACGTAACCAAATATCAAAACTCAACTAAATAACAGAACGCAACCAAATAACAAAACGCAACTACATAACAGAACGCAACCATATAACAAACGCAACCAACGAGACAAAAAAAAACAAGAATCAACAAATAAACAAAAACAAAAAAAATCTTGTAACTAGATAATTAAAACTATAAAGACTAATAAAATTACGGAAACAATTATATACTTCCAATGGTTAAAAATAAAACTATAATCAAATAAATAAAAATTAGTATGTAAATTAATAAAATGAGCAGATTCTTTGCAAATATGCTCTCACTTTGTCTATCACTCATACAAAGACACACACACAGTAAAACATTTTAGCTGGAGTTTAAAATATTTAATTTAAGAAGGATTAAAAGGGATATTATAATGTAATACTTCTAAATTTGTGAGTATATGTTAATGTCATGTAAATGTTGGAGTATTATGGGAATGTGTGGGCTACCTTCAGTAAGTAAGTCGTGTAAGTCATGAGGGATCTAGAGATGGTCACGTCTTTTCCTGTCTGTTGTATGTGTTATATTGTAATTACACACATTGCAGTTGGGCATTCTTTTCTTTGCAAATAGATAACCATGGGTTAGGAGAGAATGACCTATACGTAGTCTTCAGTTCTATTAACAAAACTAAAACATTGTGTACCTAAAGTTTGACTATCATACGTCAAAAAATCATCTTTATTTCGACAGAGGTATTTTCTTTCATTTAAAAATAGTAGAGGATGGTTGGGTATAGGCTATAAATTCTCAATTCATCACCGGAGTTTATTTATTTTTATTTTATTTTTTAAAATTAAAAATGTTTTTAATGACCACCTCTTGCCATTACTTATCACCATCCCATCCAGGGAGCTCAGTAAATATGTCCATGTCAGCAGTACCATGTTCTCGAGTACAGTAAACTGTTGCCAGCAAACCTGCTAATTAATAAAAAACAAATTTCTAACTCTAACAAACTCGCTCTATATTTGTAATTAAATGGCGACGACCGTTGATTAATTCAATACTAAAATGGTGTGACGCCAGTAGAACGTGGCCATATGGCCTACTCTTTATATAGTCAACCACTGCACCTGACGTTATTATTCATATGCCTGGACTCCTAAGAGTTATAAATTATTAAAAACGTATTCTTCTATTACGTGACAGGACTTGGCACGTGCACAAGCACCCCTATTCGTTGTGATCATAGGACTATTTAGCACGAATATTTTTAGATTGCCTCCACTACCCACTAGAAGGGAACCCACACATGAGGTTTGTATGGAGACAAATGATTTCGACGGGAGTCCCACATTAAGGCCAACTATTACTATATTATACCAATTTCGCCGAGTTGGAGCCCCATGCTCCAAACTGAAAAGTAAATAAAATTTACTTATCATTCTCTTTACATTTTACATATGAACGAAACTTAGTCATTATTTTATAATGCTATAATCTTATTACTTCTTAGATTTACAGCTTAGCAGCATATGTCTCGATGTATTAAACCTGTCTATAGAAATCGTTTTACCGGCCCGGTGAATGTTTCCTTGAACAGAATTTTCAAATTCCTCAGAAATGAATGAGGTACGGAGAGGTTCAGGGAACTTCAAAGTTTTCAGTTACCTTCTGCGTGGCTCAAATTAACAGTGATAGAATTCCAGTTGAGGCCGGAATTGGCTATGAGACATCCATAGTAGCCCGCAGCCAGAATGAACTGACAAATAGTAGGTATTGGCCAGTTAGAGTATGGAAACTTGTGTAATTTCCAAATAAATGGATAAGAAAGCGCACCCTGAAAAAAAGTACTCATTTTTGAATTACTTATTAACTTCCTCTGCTTTTGACTACGGGTGTGTATTTATTTTGAGATTCTTAATTTCAAACGCCTAACCTTTATATAGATTTCTATACCATCTTCAGACTAATATAGAACACACTCTCATACTTCCCGGGCTTTATAATCTGGATTCTACCTGATATGATTAAAAAATAAAAACGCTGTATAGTCTGAGAATTTGTAGCTCTTAGTTTTTTGAGACTTATGGGTAGAACTGAAAAAAGGAATCGTTTCAGGAAAAAGGTTTCACGCTCCTTTTCGTTGTGTATCTTGTTGGCTTGCTAATTGGTTCATAACTCCAGGCTACTTATTTACTTCTTTATTAATGTTCAGAAGGAACAATACATGAGTTGATGTAGTTATTTATTTCAGAACACAGTAAGTTATATCAAATACATATTTCAGTACTATATGTGGCTCAGAGGCTTGACAAAACTATTCATAATACTATACTATACCAAAATTCGTGAGATTTGCAGTTTGAGGTCTTTGAAAGTTCCCTTCAGGGCCTCCAAAATTTAGTTCTTTCTCCTTTCTCTTGTCTTCTTTTGGATTTCTTTTGAAACCAACGTGGATCTACTATCTACAAGTCTACAGTGAACATTGCATGAATCATGATTGAAGAAAGAAATATCTTTTAGATTGCCTAGCAGTTCTATCAGATGATGGGATAAGATTGCACTTCTTTTGTGATATATTACTGGCCACTTTAAGTCTATTTATATTGAGTAGTCACTCAACACTTATCTTACGAATCGTTAAATTGTCAGGCTTTAAACAGTGAAACAAAAAGGGTTTAAGGAAGGGAGCAGTATCTGAGATACTGAACGGAATGAGAGATAAACTGAAAAAGAAACCAACTAAACATGGAGGGAGCAATGAACGTTCATATGAATGTCAGGCACTGGGTTTCTTATCATGTCCCTGGTGGCTCGACCAGAACATTTGGCTAACCAGACTAATTCTTCTTCAAGACGTCTTCACAAGGAGTCTTCTTTCTCCATTTACATTAGCAAGCTTTAAACGTTTTATATAAATTGTCGTTATAAAAATTGTCCACCGATGTGTTGTGCTTGTGTCCTGTTGAAATGTTTATTCATGAGCCACAAGTGATAGTCAGCCACTCAATATATCTGGTGTGGTAGTGGAAACCTGTGTAATTTTTTTCTTTTATATTTAACAGTGGAAATAAATTTAGCCATTTAAGGAATGACGTATTATAATTGAATTACTTTTAGTAATTATTTGAGATCTGTTTTTTTATAAGACAAGAATACATGATACTGGTTTATCGTAAATTCCAACTTGAAACCTATAACTTTTTTATAACATTAATTATATAACCACTGAGTGCATTTAGTATTATTCGGCTTGTAGGGTTTGTTAAAAGAAAGGATTTAGATTTGAGGAGAATAGGGTTATTTACCATTAACATAAAATATAAATTACTTCTGTGAGTTTTATTAATTTAACAGTAGAGGTTATAGTCTTCCCGTTATCCTAAATTCCACATGCGTGAATGTTATCCAGAAATTTTTAAAAGTAAATGAACGACGTGTGTGGAAGGGCTAGTAATAATTTCCACGCCATTTATTCTGGTATATATGAATGTCCCCTAAAATAATAATGCCTTCAGCTGTCTTTCAGCTACACATTTTTTTTTTTTGTAACTTTTACATTTATCAGTATAAGGTTTAAATTGTTTTTGTCCTCTATGTAATCACAATAAAAAATAGTTGCAACAGAGGCATTCATCACAGTGAACCATTTAAAAAATAAACAAGGACTCCATGTCATTTTTTGTGCCTTTGTGTCAGTTGGCTGGGCTACAGCCACTGGACAGTGGAAATAAACACGAAAATAGTTTGACAATTAGTTCGTAACCTTCATAAGTATTCTTCATGATCATATTCACTTGTACAATCCCAGGCTTAGGGCTTAAGGCTTAGGCACCTTTTTATAAAAAATTATCTTCCGACCAAAATTCTTGTATTCGTTATTAACTGTAACTAAAATTCATCCTCAACTGCCAGGAAAATCTGGCCAGTGGATAATAATAATTTGATAATGTTAGAAACAGAAAAATGTAGATTCACAGGAAGAGTTGGTTCTTGCTAAATCAACTTCAACTAGACTAGCGGAACAACTTAAAAAAAAGTTATTTAATCAATTATCTATAATTTTACCCATGTTGAAAGTTATGTTGTGTATATGGCAATGAGATAATTTATAACCGGAGGTCTTGTGATTTCTTCAGTAAGTAATAAATATCGGGGCTCTCAAAAATATGTAACTAGTATAGCAGTGATTATTCCGCTGGAGTTAAAAAAGGAGTAATAAAAGTATCTTAATATCATCTCATTACAGGCTAATGTTTCTGACCACAGTAATCTTATCATAGCTGGGATTATGTATGGGCAGAGGAAAGAAAGAAGGACCCTTGTCAAAGACCACTTCTTAACTCATAAGCATGTTCATTGTAGATTTCAGCTCTTTGCGTATATATTGTATAACCGGGGTCCCTCTATCTCAATCTGATAATACTAGTCACTACATTGAAACAAGGGATCCTATTTACAAAGAAAAGTGTTTTATTACTAATCAACTGTCATTCTACTTTCTTAATATTAATTTAAATTTTCATCACAATTAAGTAGCTACTGAGTCCGTTCTCATTCCTAAACATTCGTCGGATGTTTTCCTGGCTTACATATTGAAACAAAAGTTTCAAGATAAATGTCATTTTTTCAAATAATTAAGACTACTCTCTATGTCATGTAATAGTTATTTTTTATGTCTCACTCAAAATAAACGTTTTATTATATTTTACCTATTAATTATTCTAAATTCTAAATGTTTAGAGAAATCTCTACTACAAAACTACTTTTTGAAATTAAAAAATAAAATCTATACTAGTTCTTTTTTTTTCATTTGAAGTTTTTTATATGATTTCTTTCAACACCTTCGATACTGACTGTTGCTAGTTTTGACTTCCAAGTAAAAATACAGCTGTTTGTACCAATAATTTACCTTTATATATTAACTACACTTCCTCAAACCTGAATAGCCAGTATTTTATTTAGCTTTTCTTGGAAAATCTGAGGAAGGGATAATGACTGGGGGATCAGAGGAAAATTTTAGAAATTCTTTCTACATAAATCCTCTCAAATAATTTAATATTTGCAATTTTTTTTTTTTTTTTTTTTATGAAACCACTGCAAAGTATTTTCCCTATTCTTCCAGTGTTAACCGAGTGTTTCACAATGTAACAATATTGTTTTCCTTTTAGTATGTTTTCTACCATACTCTAAGAAACAAAAACAAATAATATATGAATGAATTACTTTCTTTGCAAAGGTTGATCAAAATCAATAATAAAATACAAGGTCATCATTATGCATTAGTTTTATTAACATAAATTATTATCTCTTTTTGTCCAGATCAGAATATTTCGGACAGCGCTTCGAAGGTAAAATACATGGTAGTTTTAAAGGAGGTACAACGGTCTTTTTTCTTCCGCTATTCAATTAATGTATCCTCCTTAAAAAAAAAAAAAATAAATAAAAAAAAATTATACCGCATTTCCTTCATTAAAGTTATGCTTCATTTACGTTTTAGATTTTTAGTTGTTTCATGAACATTTTCCTGATCCAACAATGCACATTAACAAATTGGTTCTAAATGTCTATAAAGAAAAATGTAGTGCATATACGCAATAAAGTATAGGATGAAAAAGTGGTTTCTTTAGTTTATCCTCCTTAACAATCTGAAGAATTGATTCGGCAAAGCTTTAAGACGTATAAAATAATTAATCATTTGACAAGTATTTAAATCTGTAATTCATTTTACTAACATATTAAAAGATTATATATGATATTTTTTTTTTAACTTATATACATATTATTTTAACTTAAGGCCAAATGATATGTTCACACGTTTAGTGTCCATCGGCCGTCTTTTCTGAACGAGTTTTCTCCATATTTGAGATGTACCTTATTCGTATGTATGTGATGTAGGCTTCCATCAAAGTAATAAAAACTTGGTGGTCAAGGAATTCAAAGTTCAATAACATTGATATTTATTTCATCAATTGGCGAACGAAAACAGTAAGGATATTTTGCATTGTTTAGTTAATTCTGGAAGCAATATTTTGATATATATATATATATATATATATATATATATATATATATATATTTTCTTAAGGCAAAACGAGAAATTGACTCTTTTATTCAGATCATTCAACAAAAAGCCTCCGCATATGAAAATAAAATATTTACGATGATAAAATTATTACTTTTATATGAGTCATACTAGTTTATGACTTTCAAGGGCGTGGGCGAGTGATAAGAGGTTTATTACATTCTCTTATCTAGAGCCACGACATCATTTTTTTCGAGATATTACTATCAAAGGGTGATTAGTAAGTACAGATCTATTCTTGGAGTGTTTGATGAATATACGTCTAATAAACCTGATAACGCGGAGCTCTCCCATGTAATATACAGTACATAAGCAGCTCTAATCAATTTTCTCGATGATGGGTTTGTTAATAGGACTTGATCATGTTAGCTTGTTTTCCATTTCCCCGCGAGTTAAAGGAAATCCACATATGATTAAGGGCTGATTACAGCCTCTTAATTGAGGCTATGAGTGACGCCCTCTTGTAATCATCGATAGTGACCTTTGCTCCGTGTGCGAATAAAAAAAGGGAAGTTATCCGTTTTGAAGTTTTATATTAAATATGAGTTATATTGAATATTATATGAGAGTCCTCGCGTTGAACTCATAATGAAACCTAAGACTATACATACTATATATGTATATGCTGTGTATTTTCGGAGATATTCCTACATCTAATATTTCAAAACTTCCTTCAAATTCCCGCAGATTCTGCCTAATAGATGACAAAATAAGGCCCGTTCAATTTTTTATACCCTGCACATTTGTTAGTTAAGACTCTTAACTCAAATTCAATCTGTCGCAATTTTATTTCATCTCTACCGAATTCGATACATAGACATTTAATATAAAACTAAGACACGTTTGCTCGTATCCTAAAATGGACCTGGTGAATAGATGTTCTGAGAATATGTGAAATGTAAAATCGGAAATATCACGGTCGTTATATATTCTCTTACAAAATATTACATAAGCAGTCATTAAGTTAAAAATGTTGGATTTGTTCTTTACATTTTGCAGTAATTCGAATAATAATGAAGTTTCCATTTGAGCCCCAAGAAAATCTCGCTCACCCACTACTCCTATTTGAGGTCTTTTGTGTACCATCGAAGTAATTTGTGTTTCTTTCTAAGTTTATCACAGACATCCAAAGGTTCAATTGCCCGCGGAAAATCTATTTAGTTTACGTAGCCCAAACTAATAGGCATTTTCAATTCAATAATATTAGCGAAAGGAATCAGGAGTTACCTTGCAGTTTGTGTAATGGCTGGTTGTTTCAAAGGCCCTCTATGACACCCTATAATGCTCCCGCTTCACTAAACCTTCAAATCTGTAACGCTCCGGTTCCCACTTACACTGTGGAAAACAAGCTTTCAACCTCCTCCGAAAGGCAAGATTTATTAAAGTCCTTAAATAAATTTAGTTCGGACTAAAAATATCTATGAAATGCTAAAAACTATTGAGGTTTTTTTTTTCTCGAACAAATCATGAATTAATATTTCATTTCAATACTGGTTGACTTTTTATTTTTCCGACTTTTTGTCTACTAAAGCAAGGTTTTAAATATTCAGGCTAAAATACTTGAATTTATTCTCATCTCAGCAAGTGAATCTAAATATTACGATCTGTAACTATTCCTTCTACGAGAATATCATTACGAGGACACGGCTTAAAATAAATGAACAACTAAATTTGTTGGTACTTATAATTTTCATAAATCTTTACCTATATTGTGTTATGAAATTACTGAGAAGCTTGTATGGTAATTGGAAAACTAAGTTTGGAAATTCGTACTCATTTAGGGAGTAACATCCTGGTCTTTTATAAAGATTATTATTGAATTTACAAGTAAACTAAAACAACTCCAAATTTGGTATACAGATACTACAAGTAATACGAAATCCCCATTCATGTAGAAGATAATCAAACAAACAATTTAGCCCGTTATGTCATCAACTGTTTAACGGTAATTATTATCAAACAATGTCTACTTCTAATCTTTTAAACAAAACATTTTTTTCTGTTTTACGTTTCTTTTGAAACATTCATATAGTGGCAATAATTAAATTTGGTAGGAATACAGAGAAAAAAAAAAAAAAAACTACGTCTACGTGAAATTCATATAAATTCGAATTTCTTTTAGGAAAGGTGGATACTGTGCTGAAGAATTTTACTGAGTGAATCTACTTTAAAATATTTAAATAAGTATAAACTTAAGGAGATTAGTTTAACTTGAAATCTCAAGATCTTAAAGGAATCTCAGGATCTTAAAGGAGTGGATGTATACCACTCTACACATTACAAAAAAAATCGATACAGAAAATAAAATTGCCGTTTAAGTTCAATTGACTTTAAAGAGCGGATATATTATGCCTGCCATTTCATAGATTTTCTGATAGACAACAAATTACTTGGTTTATTATCACTTTGTTTTTAATCGTTTTATAATTTATTAAAACTGAATGCATCTAATGTTAAGACGTTTGGTTCCAAATAAAATAACTGTAAAGAGGAAATTAAATTTTTTGTTTAATCATGTAAAAAGTTACAACAAGTACCTACTCATAAAAGTCAGTAAACCAATCCATGCAAACGAAGTCTTACTCTATCTAATACGGTTTGATTCTATTTGTGAACAGTGGTAAGTTGTAAACAAAGCTACGTCAAAAACGACAAACAGTTTCGTTCAGTTAGTTTTTGTTCAATTTTTCGCATATTATCATTCATTTGCGCTTAATTCCATATTAATGTGCATTCACTCCAAAGTGCTAATGTACGTTTGTTCGATCGTTTAGTCTAACATGTAAAGGAGAAGATAATCCTTTTCATTGATTACTCTGTACCAAAAAAGGGCTGTATTTCTCCACAATGAGTTTAGTACGACAAAGTGTATTTTAAGAGAATCATCTTCAGTGCATCCAAATAGTTTTATAGAGCAGGAGCTAGAACTAGTGACTCACTTGATTTGATAACTTAGTTCTCAAATAGACTAACAGGACCATCTGAATTGGTCAGTTTATATAAGATTAATTCGTTCCAACGTTAGCCTTGGTCTTTAGAATACATTTTGGACATCTCTAATTTAAACGTGTAAATGTGATACCAAGTACAGCAATTCAATTGAATGTAACACTCTTTTCTCTCCGTTTCTCATCAATATTTATATTCGAGTTTCATTCATTTCTATGCATCATGTAACGCGCCATCTTATAATTTTTATAACAGCTCTCTGTAGGCAAGATAGCTCGCTCCCAAATGTTGATGGCATTCTCCTGAGTCCTCACTTCCAGGTTTCTGCACTCCATTTTTATGAAAATGAATAATATACGGTTTGAAATAGGAGAAGGCTGCCTAGTTAGGTAGCAAGCCCTCTGAATAGGATGAATTGGTAGCTATGGGTGGAGGTTTGCCCCTATGGCTGGCTAACAGCTGGGTCCGCTCTCCCCCACTCCTTCAGACCCCGTCCTCGCCTCTCCCTTTCAAAAATCATACAAGCAATCTCCAATCAACCTACGCTACAACATTGACTCTCGTGATTTTAGCAGATTTCCCTTAGTGGAAATCAGCTATTGAGTTCGCGATTTTTTTTTTTAAAAAAAAATTATATTTTTTAATTTCAGAATCCATTCTTTTCCCATTGAATTGTTTCAATGATAATTTTGTTGGCTACAACAAGAAGGAATGGATTCTGGAATGAAAAAAAAAAAAGTTTTTAAAAGAAATAACGCAAAAGTATTCTTGAATGAATAAAAAAAATTGTTTACTTCAAAAAACATCTACATAACAATAATCGTTCTTAGAATTAATGCATTTTTAACTAATTACGTAGTAATTATTTGTAAAAGGAATACATTTTTCCACCATTTATGCTCCATGTAAAAAAACAAAAAAAAAAAAAAAAAAAAATGGTAGGGTATCTTCCAGGGAATACTTTTGCGGTATTTCGTTTTAATATTACCTTTTTATATTATTTCAAAGTTCATTCCTCTTCCCATAGACTTGTTTCAAAGATAATTTTCTTGTCTATAGCTTTTATCAATAAAACGTACCGTTTCTGAAATAAAGATTTGTGCATTTTACGGCTAAAGGATGCATCAAATCGAAAAATTCACCGATGTAAGCTTTGATTTTCTTCAAGAATCCGCCATAAAAAGTATAGCATTTCGTTGGAAATTCCAAACTTAGGGTCGCTGTAGAAGGTTACATATGAGGTTGAATAAGGACTGAAACGATTTTCAGGGGTCACAATTCTGCCACACCAAGTCTCAACCATTTATTAACACAATTGGAGATTTGAACACAAAGGGGGTTTCACAGGAAGTAGGGAGATCCTGTGCGTGTGTGTGTGTGTATTTTGTCTGTTAACGCTATAGCGGTCCCAAAATTCGTAAAATGTTATAGAACCAATCTTGTTAAACATTTGATGGCCTAGAATTGTTGTTCTAGAGGCTTACTTTCTTCTGATTTAAATGAAAGCAAACAGCTAAATATTATAATACTAGACTTACCTCCAGCTGTGTAGTGGAGTATTTTTTTTTAGAATGAATGAATGTAAATTAATGATGAGTAAGACCAAAATCACGCTAATAATTATCTTCGTACTTAATTACATGTTGGCAAAAAAAAAAAAATGTCATGTACGTTGGTTCGCGTCAGTGTGAAGGGTGACGCTGGGTGTGAGCTAACACGCTAACCTTATTCACGAAATACATGAGCATACACAATTAAAAGGGTGATTAATATAGAGCAGTTTGCTAGCGTTGATTGTTTGGAAAAAACTCCTTTCCATATCACAAGGAAATCGCTTATAATGTTGCACACATGACTACAGACATGGGAGGGGGCCATTAATTATACTATATATATATATATATATATATATATATATATATATATATATATATATATAATTATAAGTGTATATATTCCATTGGGAATTCATAATAAGAGATTTTTAATAGTGAGGGGCCAACTTGACATAAAACGTCCGTCACTCAGGGGCTGCGTAAACTAAGCAGATTTCCCTCGTGAAGTTCAATAATATATATACCTACATACTGCTAACACAACACCATCGTGAATATTAAGTGAATAAATACAAACGGTAACAAGAAATCTTTCCTGTCCCGCCGGGAAACATCAAAAATGTAAACAAACAGGTCTGCCAACGGCTCACCGGAAAGAAAAACAATAACTGAAACATATCAGAATATAACATATTAATTTGATTGAAAACTATATATAGTACTGTAATTTATAATGAATCAGAATAATATTTATCTCAACCAATCAAATTTTAGTATTCCAAGAATTTAAGAGGGGGGAGGTCACAAGAACATATTTGCATGTATCTCGTAGGTCTTTGGAAAACAATATTTGGTATTTAGGCTTCGAATTATGTGGTTTATTATTAACAGAGTATTTTGCCTATGTAACACCAGTAGAAGTGAGGGGTTTACTGAAGGCTGAAAAGTGAAAAATGCAAACATCTCTGTTAATATTGAAGATAGAGAATAAATGTATAAAACAATATTTATAGTACATTTCATTTCCAATAAGATTTATTAAATACACTTTTTCAATCCGACTTATAGTAACGGAGATATTTCGAATTTTCAAAAATCTCCCCGTCTAAATCCCCCTCCCCCTGGTCCGATTTCAGCCGTTAACGAACTTGATCTCTCTTTTTACTTAAAACGATTAAATATCGAGTTTAGTAACGATCAAACAAAAATTGCGACCTTAACAGACAAATATATATAGCAATAGCATTCCTTAAGGAATGAGAAATCTCCAATAGACTAACAACCCTTACCCTTTGGGCCAGTGGCCAGAACACCTGCAGGAGCTTGTCTGAAATCAGGAGCAGAAGACTCAAGTCTTTTGAGAGTCGGATTTACTAACTAGACTTGCCTACAACCGCTACTGGTGCAACATTAGCACACTCTCTGAACAAAAGGATCTACTATATTTCTTCTCTTGGCGGTTGTCAAACATGCATCTTCTCTTACTCTCAGCTTACTATCTATTTATAGTAAGCAGTGTACTAGTCTGCATATACATATATAATGCTATACACATTCGTATGTATATTGCGTGTGTGTTCTTGTTTTGGGGGCACTGTGTGTTATGTTAATCGCTTGCCCGTAAAAAAAAAAAAAAAAAAAAAAATCAAAAAAATAAAAAAAAAAAAAAAAAAAAAAAAAAAAAACTGTAACTAAAACTCTTTTAAGGAACTAGTGGAAATTTTAATTGCATTAAATGTGCTACCTCGTACCTCGTGGACCAGAATATTTTCCTTTTGTCCAAAACTACTGTAAATACAAATACTTACTATTTTATTTTTAACAAAATATTAATTAATCCTGGATTTTAGACGTCCTTTTTCTTCAGAATTTTCATGTCTTGATGATTCGGCATAGAAAAAAAAAACACCTTGAAGACGAAAGAAATTCTTGTTACCTTAGTAGTATGTCATTTATTATACAGACTCATTTTTCTTTCGACACTAGTTGTACATCTTTCACAAAAACTGCAAGTACTCGAAGGAATTTCTCTTGATGGGCATGTATTAAAGAGATTGACAGAGCCCCGGAACATGGCGGGGTGGATGGCGAGTCCAATGGATGGAGCGTGTTCCAGTTTTTCTCGACCAACATCCGGACAACTGACCTACACCTACCACTTGGAATATACCAATACCCGCAACGGTACCTTCCCTTCTATTATATTCTTGAATCGTTATGAGAGCTTAGCAGTACTTCGCGTATAGCGAACGAATACATATCACTAATATTTAGGACTTGCTGTTTCATATTCTGTTTCACTTCTACTACAGACACTTACGGCCCCAACCGGAATCTGGGGCTTTGCGAAGTCTTGAGTATATGGTTAAAGGTTATAATTATCTACCTCCCTAGGAACGTTTTCAAGTTATCATTTTAGGTTTGTAAATACTTTTATAGACCGAAGTATAGACATTTCATTGATAAAATAGAAGTAAGTGTCTCCAACAAAACTTTAAAATCCATGTACTCGGCGAAGTACCCACTTCATTTACCTCTTCCAATAATTCATAATTAAAGTAATTATTCCTACTATCATGGATTTGCCTGTAAAAACTCGGTCTACATTTCAAGCAGGTTATATTTGGTTCTATGTCATTTACTTTTCACTTATGATTTTCTTCCCATGCAATAATAAGATTAATGTTTAGACGTAGATTTTATTTGTTAGCTACTTCATTTCCATCAGTCTGGCCGAGTGCTTTTATACTGAGTCACTTTGTTCGATTTTTATTATTAAACAAAATATGAACTGTACAGAAAAGAAATATATACTGAAAGAAAAGAAGAACCACTGATATGCAATGGTTACATATAAAGAAAGGTTGAACTGTCAGTTATTCCTAGGAAAAATGGAGCTCCTTTTCATTGTTTTGGACTTCAAGGTTCTCTGGCATAAGTAACATTGGATATAATATGTGGCCTCAACACGTTTAATTTTAAAGACATTGTGATTGTCCCGAAGTATCTATGTGAGAAAACCACACTGGTAAACTCTTGAATAGGAAAGATATTTGAGTCAGGGTTTTCCAATTTTTCAACTTTCCAGTTTATAACAAGAGAAGTATATAGGTATACTCTACTCCCCTAGCCTGACCCATCGACTACCTGTACTAGTCTCAAAGGGTTTTTGTATGGGAATTTTTGGCAGGTTCTATCTTCTTACTTAAGGGATATTCATAGTCAGAACTACAGCTCTGAATTTAGTCTCCTGGTTTTACGCGTGTGAATCGGATATTTGAATAAGGCATATGGATCATTGATTATCTAATATTTTTTAATATTCTGATTGTTTTAAGAGCTTTGTATTGCTATTCTTAGTGCAGATGGGATATTTACAGAGACTACGTAAACTGACTGGCAGTGCTTATGTAACTCATAAGCAATTTGCCATAATGTCCAACAATCATTCTGTACTCATCTGTTTCCCGGGATAAACTATTCTCTTTCCACTAAATCTTTCCCAAGCTTCAAACGTCATAATGCCAAAAATATTAGAATCGAATACGCTGAATTACAAATGAGCCCTATTGAGCAAATGCCAAGCTTCAGAAAGTCAAACAGCTTTGGTGGATATCAGCATTGCCTTGCTTGTACGAAAATTAATTTATTGCTCATTTCTTTAAAATAACAAACAAGAAAATTACCAGTTCGTCCACCTCTTTGGTGAATTGCAACCTCTGATCAGCATAATATGGTGATAAGATTTGTGCAATTCCCCGAAATAGACCAAAATCAAGATCAATTCTACAAACAAAAAATAATAATTCGATAGCTTTAATTAACTAATTATGTTTCTTAATATATAGAAATACTTGGGGCTCGGGTTAGCCATGTGAGTTAAGTCTCACATGGTAAAGCTAGAGTGGCGAGTTCGATTCCAGCCTGAACAATGGAATTTATTTAGTGACGGAATTCATTATATAAAATCCTGAGTGCCACCCTGGCTAGAAAAGGGTGGCGACCTGTAGATAGCCCGTCCCAATTAGCCTTGGTTGCAAAAAGTGGACGTTAATAAATGATTTAATTTTTAGTATATAGATATTCAATTACTGATGTTCGCTTTACTTATCCTACTCCTTCAAAATAGAAGAACGAAATGAAAATTAACAATTTGGTACATATGACATTGAAATTTCTGATAACATCAGTCCACGGCGATATCGCGTGATGTAAGGTAATTGTGATAATTAACCTTAAAACAAGCCCGGGAGGCTTCGTCACGTTGCCTATTATTATTATTAAATAATATACTGCCCAACAACTTAAAAAAATTAAAAAATATCAAGAAAACCCGAACAAAGGTGCTAAGTGTTGTTAGCTATGAATGAATGTTAGAAATGCCTTGACATTAAAAATGAAAAATATTTGAAATTTTAATCCCAGTAGATATTTTAAAGATGTTTTTGAAAATACTTGATAATAAATTGAACACACACACTTGTATTTAACTTTTACTACTAAAACTTTTTCCATATTTTGCCATAATACATTGAAATAATGTATAAGATATAATTTTCAAAAATATCTTTAGAATAATTTATTTGCATATTCTAAAATCGACATAACGTGGTCACTATTAGCATTTTAAATATATTTTTTTTTCTTTAACTGAATATGAATAACGGTTAAAATTATTTTTATAGTTTGGTTCCATTAAACTAAAACCTATAAATAGATAAACAATTATTTTCTCCTTCTGCAATAAATGCAATGTTATAGTATGGTATGGAAAAACGTATTAGAACTATATCGATTTCGAAAGGTGGGGGTTTGCTAACGGGTAGATCCGGTTATCCCAATTTACCAATGTTACAGAGATTTACACTTTATGAAATTATCAAAATTAAGATATAAAATTCTAAATACAGCTTTTGTACGGTAAGAGAAGAGGGAAAATGCAAGATCTTAAATATCTTTGTTCATATTGATAAAATATTGCATAGTCAATCATGTTTAAAAGCTATCTGCAATTTTTTTTTATCACGTGATTTTATAATACACTGGTAAGGGAAGGGGGGGGTCTCAAAAATAAATAATCTAGCCAAAAATAACGGGTTAATTTTTATCCATCACAGCTACTCCGTCTCATAGACTACTAGTATAAGTTGAATGTCTCGATTTCGAAAGGGTGGGAAGGGAAGTCAATTGAGTGGGATATAAAAAAAAATTGAAAAAAAAAGTCTGGCTAAAAGGGATTGACTAAGATTTGGCCGGCGAATCAGTAGATGAGCTGTATCCAGTCTTTGTACTCGGGCTCTCAAGCTATCTGAAAGGTAGTCTTCTTTTTGCCATCCTATTGAACCAACTGGCCGCACAACGCCCATCATTTCTTAGCTAGATTCGCATTTCTTTAGGTGCCTCTTTCTAAGGTTTTTTCTCTCTCTTTTTTTTTTAATTTTGATAATAATAAAAAAAGTGGCACTATCGGCTCTCTTCTTATTTTCCACTCTATTTTATGATACTAGACTCTCATTATCATCTAAATTATAACATATTCAACTGATTCTTAAAGATTTTGTCAGCGCCCCGGCCTTTAGTGTTATTTATTACCACTTAATGCTGCAATAGCTAATCGGGACGGGTTATTTACAGGATACAGGCGACTAAGGGTCATATCTCCTTTATCGTTACATGGATTAAATAATGCTATATATTTAATGTCGATAATATAATACATTACTACAATCATGCATTTTATGGTTTTCGGATTTCAATGAAATTATCCTCTTTGACCCTCCCTGAGCTTCTTTTGGCTTGTAGTCTTGATGCATATCTTTATAGAGAACGAAGATATCGTGTATGACTTTCAAATGAAATAATTTGAAATGTAGTCCAGCAGTTCATTTTGTTTATTTAATTTAAAAGAGTACGAAGAAATGTGGGTATGACATCAGATTTTTCCTGAATTTAATGTTTACTGATTTATTTGTATTTTAGCGTGTTTGGCCTTCAGTGTGCCCCTACCCCTTAACTCATATGTGTGTGTGTGTGGGCGTACGTGTGAGTTACACTTTAAGCTGCTCTGTCACTGAACATCTTATCTTACGACTTATTTACGTTAGGTGCTTAGAAAGAGATAAATAGAGATTATAAAGTGAAGACGCACTTGCAGTGGAGAACGGACTTTCTTGAGAATATTTGGTCTAAAATATTTCAAGTGATTTTTTTTTCCATCGTTTTCCTTTAGCTTTAAAGTTGTTACAATACCAATTAATAAGTCATTAGGATTTATTAATTAACTTATACATGTTTTTCTTTCTCACTATTTCAGCCTTGAAATCGGATTATCCTAAAGACAAATTCCATCTATCTGCCCTATTAATATGATAGCTTGGAATAAAGAAAAAAAATTCTACCACTCACTATCATCCACGTGTTGTCATGATATTCCAGTGCATAAGTCATTGAAAATAAGCGGTTTGTCCATTGACTGATGTAGTTACGGCCATAGGCTAGTGTGGATGGCCAGCTCTTGAACAGTGGTTGGCTTTGATATATGGATCAGATATCAAACCAGTCTTGGAGGGCCCATCGTTCCCTAGCCTCACAAGCACATTGAAATGAGACTACTCGTAGTTTATATATTACTATACAAAATTGAAAGCAATGTTCCTCTCTGTTTCCCAGCACTTACTTCACTGTGTTTTTTTTTCTTTTCTTTTCACCCTTATTATGTATTAAGGGAAACCAGTTATTGAGGTTGTATTCATAGGTTGAGGTTTGTCAGATTTTCGACAAATTTCTTCAAATGTCTTTGGTGGCAAATTTGAGGTCCGTTTAAATTTTTATATATGTATACTGTTACTTCTTTTGCAGTCGTAATTTTTGTTCACCATTACTAATGTCCAAATTCAAGTGTTACATGTACAATGCTAAATACGGAGGGGTGGGGGATAAATATTTCGAAATGTTTTGTTGTTTGTTTATTGTTATTTACGTCCACTTTATGCTACTACGGCTAATTGGGACGGGTTATCTACAGGTCAACACCCTTTTCTAGCCAGGATGGGCCTAAGGAGTTTATTTAATGAGTCCGTCACTAAATAAATTTCTAACGGCCCAGGGCGGGAATCGAACCCGCCACTCTAGGTCTACCAGCGAGATTAAGACCATCGCCCTAACTCGCACGGCCAACCTGAGCCCCATTTCGAAATGTCTCCGTTATTATGAGTCGGATTGGAACAAGATATATAACCGTTCTTATTGCTTACCTAATTTTCTACAAATAAGTATGTTCTACGATTTTTTCTTCTCTAAGTCTCATATTTAGCGACGACATACTTGTATATTATAGATTTCAGCCGTCAGTTAGCACCCGCTCATCCTTATCTCAGATTAGCAAGAAATCAATATATCATGTCTTATTTCAAGATTATATTCATACGACATGTTGCCAGCAGAGAAGGATTAGGTTTTAGAGAAGAGGGGCAAAATGAAATATATCTACATTTCACGTTACTATGGCAATGATTGATTTTAATAATCTTGTTTGGAATATTTTATAAATATTGCTCTCTCTTTATATTTTTTTCTAACTCGAGTTATTTGTATTCTTTAGTCTTTAGTATTCCCTCACTTCTACTCATACGTTTTTCATTTAAAGCATCTGTTGTAGTGAATAACAGAAGTTGAGATGAAGTCATCAGCGTGTCATTCAGCCACGTGGAAAATCTGTTTAAATGCCGATGGACTAGCGTTTAGGGAATCCTTTCTGTATCTGGTTGATAATAAGTGATCTTTACCGGAGCACGATGTAGATAGGGAGAGTACTCGACTTTCATTTTCCTTTGAGAAACCACCGACCCTTTTATTCCAATGCAGATTTCTATTCTACGCATTTACAAGCACACAAAAGCAGCGAATCTAACTATTATTCTGTCCAGCTCCGACTGTTTGTGTTCCCAGACAATCATTTCTCTTGACTAGTCCCAAAAAATAATAGAGAAGGGATCCTTGTCCCCACCACCCAAGTCTTACCTAACCAGAAACGTTTCAGGCGTTTCGGTTATGCTAATCATTTTTGTTATTTAAAGTACTTCGAACTGAGGGGTTTCGTCTATTAGCAGCGCCCGTTTTCTCTGACAAGGGCCTTCATTGTTATATAGCTATTTTTTGTCTCTATCTGTTTGGCCAACATATCTCTAACCCGTAAACATAAATTCCCGATGTGGCATACATTATTTTAATATCAATACTGATAATTATTGCCTACAGCTACCTCTGCAAAATTCCCCCATACGCTGTATTTGGGAGGCCTAAAGGCGGCACTAGGCGTGGAAAAATTCTAATGCTTTACGATCATTAAGGCAAAACATCAGAATTTTTAAATTTCCAGATTTAGATTATTTACAGGTCAGAAGTGACCTTGTTCCTGTTTCACTTCTCCTATTTCATGTATTTTTTCGGAAAACCTCATTGACAACACAACTTCATAAATATATTGTGCCAAAAATATGTCGGTTTCCCAATTTAGTTTAATTAATGAAAAGTTACGTGAAAATCATTGGGAGTTGGGCGTTAATTCTGCCATGTTTTCAAAAATTATAATTCTTCTTCTAAGCTAATTGGGTAGCCTGGATGTCTTAGTTTATCACTCTACCACTAAGCTACAGACACACACACACACACACACACACACACACACACACACATATATATATATATATATATATATATATATATATATATATATATAATAATAATAAAGTATGTTTATTTTGAAATTTGAAATAATTTACATGTTAAATATACAATTAAGTTATCATAATACTATATTTACTTATACTATATGTAACATACATAGACCTGGACTCATAAGTCCGTCTTTTGAGTTCGGCCATTATTTATTAAATTATTAATCACCATGATTGATTATTGCTAATAGATATATAAACATAACATTAACATAATATTACAATATTCTAAATAAAACAAATAATCTTTTATAAGAATTATATCTTTAAATATATATATAAAAGGGAAAATGTGTCTTTATAAAATCAATTATTTTCGTATATCAATGTGTTGGAAGCGCCAGTATAGATACAGTTGTCATATATGTCGGTGATGACCGTCGTTACTGGCTGATGGCCGAGTACAGTTGGCAAGTGCTTTCGATGCAAAGCCACCATCTTCAAGCCGTCTAGAGTTGTACTCAAGACAACTCCAGTGACGACGGTATGCATCGACAGATATGTCAATTATTTTCAGTGATTAAATAATGCCGTAAGAAATAGCTCTGATATGAAAAATTTCAGATTGCGTGTATAGGACCGTATAAGGCGTTAGTCTTAATATAACCTAGAAATTGGGTTTGATTAGCGCTTGGACAATGGGAATTTATTTAGTGACGGACTCACAAATTTAAATCAATAATAATATTAGGATGTTGAATAGTTTTATTTGGAGGGTTATGTAATGGTTTAATATTATTTATTATATTAAATATTACACTTTGTCATGTTATCCGACGGATCCAACAAATGTTCAGTATTCACAATTAATGCAGAGAAAACAGTTCGTATCCAAAATGAAAAAATAAGGAAAACTGTGGTTCCCTGATTACTAGATATTTCATACCTTGAAATAGCTTACCACGTGCCCAGAGAATTAAAATCTTTTCCTTTAATTAACTTAATCGTCAGATATATGGATGAATTTTAGATACCGTACTGCTTTAAATTATTTTATGAAGGTTTAAATTAATTATTATCCCTATGGAAATTTATAAATCGAGTAGCGCAAATAGTGCCTGCTTACGAAGCGGAAAAACATGTTTTCCCCCCAATGATATCGTAAAATGACATGAGTCATTCTGATGGCAGAGCCAATTTAATTGTGGATAAACCCTTCTTTATACTGATAAAAGTGATATCAGGCCAATAATGATAACAGAATGCTTTCATGTAATAAAAGCTCGTGGAACTTTTGATCTTACGCAGTAGTTTAAGTAGCTACAGGAGAATGTAGAGGATGGGAAGATCCATGTTGGTCCTGGGGCTATCACCGCGGTGTCAATTTCTTGTCATCATTGATTTGAATATTCCGGCGAAATCTTCTGCAAATATAAGCATTTAAATATTATTTAGGGCTTATTCCTTGGAAGAAGCTCATGGCGTGTTGACGGAATGGGGACCGTGAACCCATTTAGGTTAAAATCTCGTAACATACCTGATTTGGTGATATTCTTCGAATCGTGCTTTTGAATTCCGCTTCTGTTCTGGATTCCTTCACTAGATTTAGGTCCCGTTGGAAATAATGGGCGAACATAAGTAACAGATGATATTATTAATGTAATTTCTTTAAGAAAACCGAGACATATTTAAAAAGTTTTAGTTTAATTATAATTTCTAATTTTAAAAAAAAAATCTTAAATATAAATGTCAAATTGGAGAATAATACTAAGGAAAATTATGTATCAAAGGCTCATACATGTTTGTACATTAAACATATTAGATGATTTAATTTTCATTTGCAAGTTTTAATTCCTAACTTTAGAGCTAAAGTTATTTAATTTTTTTATTATTTATTAACGCCCACTTTTTGCAACTAAAGCTAAATGGGACGGGTTATCTACAGGCCACCACCCTTTTCTGTCCAGGGTGGGACTATGGATTTTATTTAATGAATTCCGTCACTAAGTAAATTCCTATTGCCGGCGGGAATCGAACTCGCCACTCTAGGTTTACCGTGTGAGATTAAAGTCAACGCTCACATGGCTAACCTGAGCCCCCTAAAAATTTTTATTATGATCAAAACTGAATGTTTTTAAACCGAGAAAGTGTTTGCGAAATACTATTTGAACAAGTTATCAAAGTAAATACTTGAGAGTTATACTACTTATAGGCTCGATAGCTTAATTCATCGTTTTTATAAAATTCATATCAATACATTGATAAGAGCTAATATAACGTGACAATAAGCACATTCGTGACTTTAATGCACATTTCATCCTTGCAAGGTTATTTCCTTGGTGAGATAGTACTAATATGTTTGAGATATTAATTAGTGATATGAAGAGGTTAATTTAATTTTAACCCACTGCGCTAGTTCTTAATATCAGAACACTACTAAGATGCCACCTTCATAAGAGTTATTTTTTGGGTGAAATGAATTTTGTGGTCTGTCTCAATAAATACAACCGGGGTATTATCAAATTAGCGCCTTAAGCAGTGTTAGAAATGTATAAGAAAGACACAGTTAAATAATTACTTTGTCAACTACATATTAAGTGTGCTGCTATAAATCATAATAATAATAAAGTGTTTGTAATTATTCATGGGGCTGTTTCAATATAAGTTGCAAATTCACTCAATAAGGTATTGAGGGGTCGGGGTAGCTTGTTCTGACAGCTACAGAACAGACAGAATGATGTTCCCGCTCAAATGAATTTCATACTTAATTCTCATTCTGTCACACAAATCTTTCAGTAGCAATGCAATAAGTAGACACCGTTCTCAGAATATCAGCCCGTATGGAATAAACAAAACGCTGGATTAACAACACTGTCAGTTTTAGTTTTCAGGTTGAAGATCGATTTATTTTTAATTTGTTTTTATTTTGAAATTTAATAATTGATAGATAGAGAAACTTCTTATCAATGCGCATTTGTTAATTATATTTACGAAAATGAAGTTTTTGTTTCGTTCATTATTCCTTACAATACCCATCCTAGAAAGTAAACTACATTGTCCCCTGAACGGATGGAGTGAACTCTCTCCGAAATCAATACGCTCCATAGATTAAATCAGAAAAAAAGGTATACGTGAAGAAAGACGATCGAAAAAGGAAAATGTAGGTCAATTAAACTTTCCCGGATGATCACCATCGCTCTAAGGTGGACAAATCCTTTCGTAGAGAAGAAAGCAGGTCGTGCGACAGCTCTATAATAAGGGCGGTGAAGTGAAACTTACACCGCTTCATTAGAACAAAAACCCATTGAACATTAAATTATATGCACACAACTATCATATTACATGCCCTAAAATAAACTTCATTCCCGTTTGGATATCATATAGCTAACTTGGCTAGAATATATCTATTGTATAATGTATCACAAAAATAAAACAAGTCGTTGGGAATTTCAGGCAGTTTTGTGAGTATATTCCCTTGATTCATACAAACTTATTACTATCCGAGCCAATTTAAATTTCATGAAGAAATTTGATAGTCTATAAAGAAAATAAGTTTTATTCAATTACACTTAGGGCTCATTTTTTTACTGTAATGGAAATAAAATTACACGCTGAAAGAAGTATATAGCCCAATAATAGATTTTATCTAGTACAATATTTCGGATTTGCAGAACCACCAAAAAAGAACTACCATTTGCTATTAAGAATGTTAATTACTTCTAGATTCCAAGTAGTTACAGTGGCTCACACCTTATCATTACCGACTTGCAGCCTTAGTCTCAGGAATCAAATATCAGAGCACTTATAAGACAAAGCTCTTTGTTTTGGCATTAAAAGAACAAAAATAACCCATAATTCTGTCTAAATAGCCCAGATGGTGAAAATACCAGGGCATTTTTAATTATTTTCAAGATGAAAAATAATATCATTAATAATACCGTTTAGTCGACGGTTCTTGAATGATTGTCAATTTTGTTGGATACCTGTAAAATCAAAGTACCCAATTCAAATGAAAGAATGTATTTTGGTATTAAGAGTTTCGGATACCTTGGATGATATACATTGCTTTTTCCTTCCTAATCTTGCAGCAAATATCATCCCCGGGTTCTTCTAACGATTCTTTATTGCCTTGAATATGGGTTCCAAAATGATAGAGCGAAAGTAAACTCATTATTAAGTGATACTCCACAGTCTCATATCAATCAATGTCATATCTTATTGATTAAATATTTCATCAGGGCTCCTTGGTAGGTAGAAGTCCAAAAGTTTAATCAGGCAGCATTCTTATCATGAATATAAGTATTATATTCTTTTCCCCTGGAAATATCACAGCTTAAAAGTGACATAAGCGATTTTTAATGTTCTTATGGATTTTTAATGATTTATGGACAATTATTTTACAAGATTTTGTTCAGGATGTCTGCAAATATAACAACCTTTACATTTGGCAGCTTAAGTTCAGCTATTCAGCTCAATTATTTAATACTTCAGGGCTCAAATATATCAGACCCAACTATCAAAAAATTAAACTTTTTAATATTCTTTTTTTATTAAAATAGTAAAAACACATTTTCAATTTTAAAAAGTGTAATTTTATTCTTTACCACCTTGGAAGTCGTCCTGCCTTCTTTATCAGATCTACCGTTTATCTTTTTACAGTTTTCTGTTTTAAACCTGGACTGATAATTTCAATTTTACTTTTAAAACCTTGAGAATTTTAGTATTTATCAATCATTTATACCCCTGGACTTCCACGGTCCTGGTCATTAATACTATTAGGGTCTTCGGGTATTGACAGTGTAGGTAGACACCTAAAAGGGAACATTCCGCCCAAGGGAACCGGATAAGACTCACATATATACCTAAGATGAGCACACAACTCTTCAGTCTCAGAGATAGCCCCGAGGAAGCTAGTAGCATGTCTAGCGAAACGTTGGCAACAAAAATGAAGACATGGTCAATACCCGAAGACCTTAATAATATTTATCAATCATTATTCATCAATTTAACCTTACTTGCAATGTGTATTAGCAAATAGAGGGTAGTTGACACACTATTATTATGTTGTAACATTGATATTACACTAGTGTTTAAACTTATTTTAGTAAATCTCGGGATATACATGAAAAATTAATGCAAATAAATTGTAAAATGTTTTAGATTGGTATCATGAATTATGATTGAGCTCGTTTCGGTTCAATGCATTTATGTATGTATCTGGCAGCATTATTACTTAAGATGCTCTATTTCGTACCAAACATGTTTTCTCAAGAGCCTTTTATACTGAAGGAAATAATTTCAATGTTAGAGAATTTTTGGTTATATATATTTTATTTGTCAATAGCTAAACATATACCACACTAATTCGCGCTTTGACAAGTCATTTGTTTCATAAATTAAGCACTTAAATTTGCCTAATTATGAAGCTTTGCATATTTCTTTTGTTTTTATAAATATCCATTTTTGCGAGGATGATTAATTTCTACCAATTAGCTTATGATTAATATTCTCCGCTCCTTCGTTTACATTGTGTTTTAACTTTTATTTTCATAGATTATGCAATTGAATATAATAAAGGGAATAATGCAAAATTACATATTATTCATTATATATAATAGTTTGTTATCAACAAAAAATTGAGAATTTTTATGAAAACTCAGTATTTCCTAATTTGAGGATAAAACTTTACAATATTGTTTATTCTGCGTTGGTATTCTGGCAGGTGGAATTGACTTCTAATGTAGGTAGGGTGAAAGAATTGGTTACGCTTCCACTGTAACAATTTATTAAAACGGCAGAGCGCTTTCGATGCAGTGCATCATCGTCAGTGCCCTGTTGACACACAAAAACAATAATTACTATCTCTATTAAAATATTTTAGATAAGGGGTAAACTCGATAACATATAACAATAAAAACTATCTTTCTTAGAACTAAATAACATATAAAACTTTTCATACATCAACATGCAATTTTTTTTTTTTATAATAACTTGTACTCACTTAATTTAATAATATATATATAAAAAAATGCACGTTGATGTATATAAGTTTTATATGTTATTTAGTTTTAAGAAAGATAGTTTTTATTGTTATATGTTATCGAGTTTACTCCTTATCTAAAATATTTTAATAGAGATAGTAAGTATTGTTTTTGTGTGTCAACAGGGCACTGACGATGATGCACTGCATCGAAAGCGCTCTGCCGTTTTAATAAATTGTTTTAGTGGCAGCGTAGGCAATTCTTTCATCTTACCTACAATATTGTTTATAGTGGCAACAATCCTGGTCAATCACTACAAACTCACTTAACATTGTACTGCTGATATTACATATATCTTAACCTGTAGATTGTCATTTTTATATAGACATATTAAGACTGAAAATGTTTTCTGCAACCATTGAAAAATGAAACAGGTGTAGTGGATGAAATGAGTGACTGGTCACCAGATCTGATCGTGTCACATCGGCATGACGCATGCATTCGATCCGCCCTGAGACAAATTAATCTCGTCCTGGCTCATCGTTGTCCGATCGTACTTTTTCTTTTTTCTTTTTTTTCTTTTTTTTTAACGTCTACACTCCTCTTCCTTTTGCCAAGGAAAAGGATTACATGAGTTTTATCTTTTAAAGGGTTTAGGTATTCTTAGCGGTTTTGTCACGTTTTGGCAAGGGGAAAAAATCCATTCACACTGACAAACGTGACATTCGAGTATTCCTTTCGTATTGGAAATGACGAGTACTCGTGTGTCAGGATAAATGCATATGCTTGTTTTTATTTTTTAGTGTTGACCCTCCTCCCTCCCTCCAAAAAAAATCATTGTAATTCAGTTCAGGAATATTTTCCAAAGGTGATGATACACAGAGAAATTTGACGGTTCATATTAATCAATAAGAGTGTATAGTTATTTTTATCAAATCACACACTGACATACAAAATGTGTACGGTTTTTATTTATTACTGTAATTTTACGGCAATGTACAATAACTTTGTGAGGGAGGGGGTGGTAGACAAGTGGACCAGACATAGGGCAGAGAAAATAAGTGAATGATGATTGATATCGGAAATCCATGCCTGTTAAAAACATTAGGAGTAAGAAGTGAAATGTTAGACCATACATATTTCAATAGTTACAGCAGGATTTGATTTCTCGTGACCTCATTGGGTTATAGACAGCAGGTATCAAAATACATGAATTTTACCACTTGTAAAAAAAGTAAAAATCTGACATTTCTCCAGAAAGTAGAGCATGAGATCTGAAAAATAATTTTAAAATTACCAAGCGGCTATTTTAATATTATAATGCCACCACTGCCGAATGTATTTCTTTTCAAGGGGCTTAGATACGGGTGGGGTATGACCCTCCCCCATGAATCTGGGAGGAAGGAAATTTTCTTATTAGGTGCACTAACAATGTTCTGTATTGGTTATAAATATTGTTAAAATGGGACACTGACAAACCAGATATTGACAAAAATAAGTTCCTATTGCGCATGCGGGAATCTTATTCAAGACACTCGGCTACCCAGAACCACTATAAATCTACAAACACTCTTTGCAACAGAAAAAAAACTAACCCAATATGTTTTGATTATATGATAATTGCAACTGGTGAATTAATTCACAACTTATTTTGGAAAGTCGTTTCTGTGAAATTGTTAATTTGCGTTTTGGAATATTTCTTCTTAAACAGACTCAATTCACTTTGCCTTAATCTCAGTATATGTTTTTTTGAATGTTTGGTGAAGTAATGTTACTGTATCATCGAGCCCACATCAAATTGAAAGAATGTCTGTGATAGTATCATAGTTAAATATTTCATTAACTTTCTCTAATGAATAAGCAAGAAGAATTCTGCACATAAGGGATGACACAAAAATTAAAGTCTAGGCATTAGTAGTAAGCTCTGTCTGTCTTCTCCGTTATACTGACGAAAGGTAGTAGTTCTAAGTTACCACTCATATTCCGGAGATCAAAACTACTACAAAGAAAAGTAAGCCATTACCGACAGCTAATCCTACTCCCCTTCTTCCTTAACGATTGGAAATAACTAGACTAGACAAGAGTGTTTCTAGTTCTGCTAGTCTTTCTACGTTAGATTAGAGAAAGCTATGCGATAATAGAGGGAGAGAAAGATAGCAAGAGGGGGGGGGGAGACAAGTTAAACTAGAAACACTGGACCAACCTGAAGTGTAACTGTGCCTTAAGAGGCTGTAACTAAAGATTTATACGAGGGGTATATTTAATCACTTTCCCCTGGCGAAATAATAACTGTTTCAGAAGCAGAAAATATTATTCCATTTTTCAACGACTGTATGAGTTAGGTAAAATGAATTCATGCAATCGTTTTAAGCGTAGTTCCTCATTCCTATTTGAGGTACTGAAAAAACACACAGAGGCTGCATAAAGTAAGCACATTTCCCACGTTATGACACACTAGTGATATCTCACCACATATTCTGACTGAAAACCAGAAAGTACGAATTGATCGCTTAAAATTTGAGTTTCGAAAAATATATATATAGAACAGTAATTGTAGAGCATCAGTATTATACTTTATTTTAACAAGATAGACGGAGATATTTCGAATTTTCGAATCCCCCCTCTAGGCACCCCCCTTATTCCTGGTGTGATTTCTGCTAGTAACAGATATTATCTTTTGTGGTAATGGATTTTCAAGACAAGAAGGTAAAATCATAATTAATGACGTCATCGCACAATGAATTCGTATCCATCTCCCATAATAAAGGTCTCATGAAAACAATATTTGTTATTTAAGCTTAAAATAAAAAGGTTCATGTTATAATAGCTTATTGTTAATATAAGATAAGTAGGAGTGGGGGTTTACTCACGGCTGAAAATTAAAAATTCCACATTTCACGGTTAATATTGATATACGAGGAAAATTTTTATAAGTAATTAAATTGGCAATAAGATTTGTTCTATACATTTTTTTGACCCGTTGTAGAATAACGGAGATGTTTGGAATTTTCAAAATTCTCCTCCTCTAAACCCCTCTCCCACTGGCCCGGTTTCCATCATTAACGACCTAATTCTTTTATTATTTTTTTACATAAAACGATTATATATAGAGTTAGGTAATGATAACACAAAAATTGCGCCCGCCAGAGCGGTAACAGACAAATGTATACATACATATATATATTTATAATTTTGAACGGACCTCATTTTCGTCATCTACTAGGTAGGCTCAATGGAAATTTGAAGAAATTTTCGTAAATCGCGTCATGAGTGCAAATTCAATGGCTGATTTCCCTCAAGGGTAATCATCCTAATAACCTAGGTTTTTGACACTAGCTTGGATCACCTACGATTCTCTAATTTCTTCAAAATTCATCCTAAGGTTATCAAGGAAGATTGGTCCAGCTCCCATCTTGTTAAGCATAGAATTTTAATGAACAAATACACCTTATAAATAAATTTTAATGAGCTTATGTGCCATTTATATTTAAACTAAACTAACTCGTATAACAGTCCCCAACCCAAAACCGTTTGAGGAGAATAAGTAGCATGTGGCCTGAGAAACTCCGTCCCCTGCATATGGCTAACTTAACCCTAGATTGCTACTTGTTTATTCTATTATATTGTCCATAACTACTCCACGTCATTGTGCTGCCAGTGGGGGTAAGGATAGAACTCTAGCTTAGGTGGAATGGATCCTGTTAATCGGAATACTAGAGAAATGTTAGTGTGCTCAAGCTCCAGAGCTGATCCCAAATATATCCCTCCATGAATCCAATTTACCTCTGAGACACAAATTAATCGGCTTCAATTAGATATAGATAGATCAGTACCACAGTAATGAAATATTAGAATCGATTCTAATTGATGTATGAATTGTTTATACTTGGAGCAGCAATTACTTAACGTAAATTACGGCATGCATTAAGCATGGGAAAATATGTAGCATTTAATTAATTTTTGGTTATTATTTATTTATTTTAATAGCATGCATCATTATAAAATTAGTGTCCAAAATTATAATTCCGTATTAAACCCGAATAATGAACAATTGTAGTAATGAGATTTTTTTTTCATTGGTTTTCCTTTCTGCTAGGCTCCTTGTCCCGAATCTCTAACAAATAATTTTCTGAGGGTAATTAATGAAAAATTAGAAAATCTTTGATTTAGGTGTTTGCACAGTAATTGAGTCACGCACTAAAAACCTCGTTTTTGTGTAATTGTTAAGTATGCTTTGCTCAATACCTGAAAGTATTAAAAATATTATCAACATCTTAACACATATTTTAAGAATTGGTTGCGATATTAATTATAATTGACTTAATCTTATACTTCTGTTAGAGCAAAGAAAGAAAGAATATTTTTGATGTATCTATTAAGTTTTTAAAATCAATTTAAATAAATTCATTTCATTTCAAATAAACAACGCTTTTAACTCATGATAATTAGGCGTTGTCTATTTATTTATATTAGGCATTTAAGGTTTTGGGCAAGGGTAGAGGTTTCTTTAAGAATGAACTAGTTGATTTGGAGGGTGCCTCTCGGAATAAGAAAGGACTCATGGGGCATTCCCTGGATTTATTTAGATGAAATTCTTATAGCCACAATTTTAAGAAACATTAATCACATAATAATAAAGTATGCTTATTTAAAGCATTAACAAAATGAATTACATATTTACAAATTTAATTAAATAATAAATCAAAAAAGAAAATGTCCTAAAAATACACAAGTTTGATATGTAATCCGTCGTCTGTTGAGCTCTACCTTTTCATTTATGGTTTCATGTATACATTTACAAAGGGCAAATATAGAGAATAGTTAATTATTCTATTCATAAATTAGAAATTTCCGATACCTTTGTATTACACACAGATATTTATAAAGTGCCTGCCAATCTTTGCCATTCAAAAATAAAATACATTCATTGCTGCTCGATTTTGAAGAACCAAGAAATTGCCTTCTGAATTCCTTAAGCTCTGTGCAAACTGCTATAAAATGAAATATATTCTGCAACTCATTCATATTGCATAGAGAGCATACCCATAAATTTTCAGTACAGACAGAGTAATTCAAGTTCAGCAATTCTCCCCTTGCTTTCATTACCAGGCTTATGAAGTTTATACTGTTATTTTCTACAGTTTGATTCCTTGGATCTTTGGAGAGAGTTATGAAAATCACTTCATGAGGTCCACCTTTAAGAGCTAGTTTTCTTTGTGGGATGTGACGTAATAATCAAATCAGAAATATTCATGTTGTATGGCACTCTAAAATAAGATTGAGCCTAGTAAAGAATATTTTGGTGAGGTCATTTGCGAACCATGTGTTCTGTTCGGGCCCCCTTCGACGACTAAAAATGTCAATGACCGCTGTTCGAAGTAGTTTAAATAAATTGCTACTATAATAGTTTAAGTAAATTAGCTAAGTGTCTTCATAAAGACGTCATATGAATTATTCACGCATTTATTTCTCTTTTACTTGCAGACAGATGTTTGGGAGTATTGCCATAAACTCTAAGGCTGCAATGTCCTAGATCTATTCTCTATATTTCCCTTAGGAAGAAACCCATAACGACAAGATTTTAAACTTAAGATTCATATAAGCTTTACTCCGTTAATATTCTTCTTATAGAATAATGTATAGGCCACCAATTGAAGGATATGAGTTTATCAAAAAGATTGGTCACAGAAGGTTTTACAAGAACAACGAAGACATACAATTTCGGAAATTAACGTACAGTTCTTGATAATAGAAATCCTTGATATATTTGACGTAGTAATATTGCAGTAGTAATATTATCCCTCAATTCATGTTATTTGCTGCCTTCAATTTGTAATGGTTACTAATTACGAGATTGGCATATACGTGTAAATTTGATTTGAATTTATACTCTATTAAAATGCTTGCTCTAATATTATAAATTGTCTAACATGTGTTCAAAACATATTAATTAAATCTAGAAATTCTGAATTAAATTGGCAATACTCATTAAATATAAAGATGATAAACTTAAGAGATCATCATAAGATAAACTTAAAAAGAATCGTTTTAGATGCATTTTAATAGCAACACCAATTGGAGGATCAGTTACGAACTCGAGTTTGCTGGATTTTTCTTTTGTAAAATCCTTTCTTAATATTAACGGAATCCGATTATGTGAAATCAACTACTGAGGTTGTCCTCGTAACAAAATTTTTGAAGAAATATTGAGAAACAAAATATTTAGAATAAAGGCGTACAATTTCATAGAGCCATTATTTCAGAGTTGACAACCGAAGGCAACCGAAAGATGTACGCCCATAATGTATTTAAATTGCAAATTTTATTCTTACATATCATAAATTGTGTGATTTCGTGCTCCAGTGGCCATGAAATTAATCCGACATTTTTATGAAATTAGCACACAAAGAATAGATGTAATTTTAAAGAGAACAGAATTACTTTTCCAACAGTGTATTCTGAGTTGAGTAAAATTTTATTTTGAATTCTGGGGTAGTCTATCCTTTTTACCAAAATAATGACGGAGGAAGAAAATTTAAATGCTTAATTTGGATCTTCTGATTTTAGAATGGTCATAATTACACGATTGTTATTCTTTTTGTGAGAATTTCAATGGCTATAGGATCAGTTTCAGGTTGTTAAGTGATTAAAATGATTGAGTCCAATTCTACTTTATATTACAAATTTTGAGTAGGCAATATTTAGATCTAAGTATTTAACAGGAGAGTCAGACGAAAGATGGAAAAATTGTCAGACCAATAAAGAATGATTGACTCAATGGGAATCATTATATTATCAAAAATGGGAGTCCTGGATTATATATAGGAGAAGGCTTTATAGATAGTAAAAAAATGTGAGATTAAGTTATATCGTTGAAACTGTTCGTATAAAGCATGCCAATATTATTTAAAAATAAAAATCTTAGGATAGCGCATCATTGCATTATGCTTCGGAAAGTTAGCAGATATTTGGCATTTTTTACTGGTCATGGGCTGTTTGGTTCTATTGAAGAAACCACGTACAAGGTTTCCTTGAAGCTTATTCTTTAAATTTATTCTTCCAGAGAAAAAGTATATACAAAATAAGCAACTAAGGAAAAATACCCTTCTTAGGTTATAATCATATATGGAGTTCTCACAATACAGCTCCCGGGAACTTCTTTTCTTTACTAGCCAATACGTGTTATGAAACAAAGCTTTATAAAAACCTTAAGAACTGTCATTAAATGCTGACGTAATATTTACTAATGAATTAAAAAATAATATGTTCTCACGGCTAATTATGCTGAGTTTGTAAAGGCTGACGATTAAATCAGCAGCTAACATTAGCAATAATTATAATTGAACTAGCCAATTTCCATTACTTGTCTTTCACGCCGCTTATGTTAAGTCGTAAAACAAAGAGCATAAATGTTAAACCAAAACTGTCATTTATGTCACCTAATACATATTTAGACTTTCATGATCTTGCGCTTGGTTTTACATTCACTCCTGTTATCCATGTTTTTACATTTTTACATTGCTATCTGGATAAGTTTGGCTTCCTAAATGTTTTTTCTTTGTCGTTCTGATAACAATGGAAGTTCTTTCCACGTCTTCCGCATTCGCCATTTTCTGTGGAAGTTATTACAATGGTACTATTATTATGGACAATGTTTTTTTTATGATAGGCGTAGACTATACCCCCCCCCTCTCCCAATAATTTGAAGTAAAACAAATAAAATAAACAAAGTAAAAGAAAAATCAGTAACAAAATAATCTATACGACAATTATGTTGACCTTTTACAATGTCTTACACAAAATAAATTTGCTCGTTTGAAAAGAGTTTATAATTTGTATACATAATATGAATCACAGTAACTTTCTTTTATGGTTCACGCCCCCCCCCTCGAATCAAAACAGAAATTCAATGATTGTAATATATGTTTATTTACTCTTTCATATAATTTATACAGAGAGAGAGATCTCCATTGTCATAGGACCAACAGACAATTGTTTATTATTGTTTTAGATCATGCCTGCCTCTATATACTAGTCTTTATTATTAATAAATAAATAATAAATAGAGAATGGTGACGGAGCCTATACTTGTTTAAGCATGCGATCAACTCCTTTGCAGCAACGGCACAGAATGAATAGTAACATACTATTGTTATAGCTGCCGTCATTACAGGCTGGTTGTAGCACAACTGACGACGGATAATAAGGATGGTGCCATCGCATCGAAAGCGCTTGCCACCTGTACTTTACGATCAATTAATAATTAGTGCATCTACCGACCGGTTTGACAATAGTAGTACACATACTGGAGGAACCAGCCCCAACTTGATATGCCAATGGCGATATGAGTTAGTTCTGCAGGCTGCCAGTTGTGAAATCTGCCAAGAATGGGAAAGAAACAAGTACAAGCACACATTTTTAACAAATTTCTGTCGTCAAGGCGGCCTAGGTCCTTACTATGTTGGTTTTTTTGTCATTCTCCCAGAATTTACTAAAGCATAACTCAAGCGCTGCCACCGATTCAGGAAATATCAATTGAAACTTTGGATTTAGAGGCAGGAATAGGAGGGCTCTTGAGTCATTCAGCCTGTTAGACCTTGACCAGGTTGGTGCCAATAAGCAGTATTGCATTGGGAACATTCTAAGAACAGCCACTCACAGGCGCTTTCTTTCCTTTCCAAGTAAATGTAACAGATCATCTATACTTCTGCGTTCACTTCAAAGTGTGAAGCTCGTTGGAAGAAAACAACCTTCTACGAAGTTAGGTGTATCACTGATTTCAACAACACAAAAGACATTCCTTATTTCCCAATGTATCCCTCGGATGTCACAACAAAGCAGTTTGACTCGCAGTAACATTCAACTTGCCCAGAGAAGAATGAATCTTAGCGGGGGAAAAACAAATTTGAAGTCGATAACTCTTTGGCCGGTTTTCATTATATTTTCAAGTTAAAAAATCTTAGTGACGAGGAAATCTTGCCACCGCACTCAAGAGAAAGCTTTGAATTTATAAATAAAGGGAGGTAACAATTATTACTATATTTACAAAACGGACAGCATGAGTATTTCTAAAAATTAATAATTACTCGCGAGAATGAGGGTAATACCAATATTAAATAATTTGTTTTCACGTTTGTATTTATTTTTCCCATTAACAATAGAATTCCTTATTCTCCAACATCATGAAATTCATTAAGCCAATTATTTTTTTAGACTAAAAAAATAAAACAAAAGATCATTATATTGTTAAGCGATAACCATCATTTATAATTTTGCATGAGTCATTTCTACAGTTTACAATGAATACCAAATTCCTCTTTAAACTTGTATAATAGGAAAATCGAAAGAACAATGTTAAATAATAAATATTTTAAATAAATATATACAAACTGAGTCTTACTTTTTGAAGGCAAACACTTACTTTTTATTCCACTTCACTTAGTCCAATAAGATCAATAGCATGGTTTCTCAAATTGTGGACCCTGAGCCTCCGCAGTTCACTCTCAAGGCTCCTCCCTACCTCTGACTAGACTTATCTCTCCCAATCATCCTGTGTACTATGTTTTATATATATATATATATATATATATATATATATATATATACACACATACATACATGCATACATACACTGGCTAATAATGGTACGATGAGATTAATATGTACAAAATGTCTAGGAAAAACGCCACGTTTTCCTTAAATCACGTGAAACATTATAAAAGTCCGTCACGCAGGGGCTGCGTAAACTAAGCAGATTTCCCACGTGAAGTTTTACAATATAGAAATTTCACGAGAGCCAAACAGTTACGGAAACGGCCGAACTAGCTTTTGCCGGAAACCCACGACTAGGACCGAAGTTAGCCGATCTCATCTCGTCCGTTATGTGTACACACAATAAAAATGCAAATATTTCGGTTTATATTCAAGAATGAGAATACATGAATATAGCAATATTTATAGTAAATTTAATTTTCAATAAGATTGGTTCTATAAAATCGTTCCATCCGACGTATAGTAACGGAGATATTTCGAATTTTCGAAAATCCCCCTTCTAAACCCCCCTCCCACTGGTCCAATTTCAGCCGTTAACGGACATGATCTTTCTTTTTACATAAAACTATTAAATACCGAGTTTGGTGACGATTAAACAAAAATTGCGACCGCTAGAGTGTTAACAGACACACACACACACACACACACACACACATATATATATATATATATATATATATATATATATATATATATAGAGAGAGAGAGAGAGAGAGAGAGAGAGAGAGAGAGAGAGAGAGAGAGAGAGAGAGATTTCAACGGACCTCATTTTCGTCATCTCCTGGGTAGGATCGATGGGCATTTGAAGAAAATTTTCGAAAATCGCGTCATGAGTACGACGTCAATAGCTGATTTCCCTTAACGGAACTCTGCTAAAAACGATTGCCTTCGCCATTATTTTATAAAACAATTTAACTTATTCTTAGTGAAACTACAGCGAATATCAGTACTTTTGTACATAGAATAGTTATTTATTATACAAGTGAAGAAAGTAGATCATTTTACAACTCGAGTGAAACGTTTACCCACACGAGCGAAGCGAGTGTGGTAATTTCACGAGAGTTGTAAATTCTACTTTCGTCACGAGTGTAATATTAAATTTTTTCTGTAATCGTGTAATACATGATCAGATCTAACCAGAATATGAACAAAATTAAGATGTTGTGAAGATTATGGTATGTTGTTGGTAGGTTATAAGCATGGTTGTGAAAGGTTATGAGCATAGTTATAAAACAACTAGTGATGATTGTGAAGTAGTGCAGTTAGAAACAAGGAAGGTAATTATTATTATATTTAAATTTTAAAATATATTGATTATTTCCACCAATAATTCATTCACATTTCAATTTATTTTGTTAAAATAAATTCATACAATGTTAAGAAACATTTAAAAGCATTTAATTTCCAACTTCAAATTATTTTTTAATTTATACTTATTACTAATTAAGAAGGCAATTCACTTTCTTCACTTGTGAAAAAAGTGATTACTTACTTCACTCTATTGCAAAATGTTTCACTCATTTCAGTTTAGTAATATTAC
The DNA here is from genome assembly GCA_019009955.1 of Riptortus pedestris. Taxonomy (NCBI): domain Eukaryota; kingdom Metazoa; phylum Arthropoda; class Insecta; order Hemiptera; family Alydidae; genus Riptortus; species Riptortus pedestris. Next base: position 59,373,508 of record CM032233.1, on the reverse strand, counting down.
CATTATTCAACGATTACAGAAAAAATATCTTGTTGCTTGTCTTGTCACATTTAAGAATAGTTATCCATTTTCTTTTATCTCTATGATTTGGCTGTTTATCTTCCTGCAATTGTATATCGACCTCAGCGGCCTTGTGGTCAAGATGAAAATATATGTATCATTTTATTATTATACACTGAGTCATTACTATGAATTTTTTGGTAGTACTGCATGTCCAGAAGTGATTGATTCTTTAATAAATAATAGTTTAGAAATGGGAGAGGTTTAGTCATAGAATTACCTGAATATATCGATGGCTAATTATGCTTGAAGCGTTTAGTTATGGTTTATTCTATTCACTCAAAACCGAATGCTATGTTAAATTTAATTAAGCTTTAATGACTGATTTCTTTCATAAGAAAAAGTTGAAAAAAGAAAAAGAAAAAAAAAACAAATGTTGCCTCTACTAAAACAGATTCGTATCGATTATAAGAGCTCATTATGTATAATATGGAAATACTTTTTCGATGAACAGAAATGAAGTTATTAGTCATCAAACATTTGAGACACGAGGTATACAAATAAATCGCCAATATCCTTTAACAACCAATTTAAATGGCGTATATCTGTGCCTTTCTTATGATGGGTTCTTTTGTGTTCCAAACTATGTCCAAATTTAAGCATCCTGCAGCCTCTCCTATATTAAGGATTTCTGTAGGATCGATCGCAGATTCTATGCTTTTTGAAAAACTTTTGATGGAGTGAAGTCTTCTTAGAACAGATAATGAATTGGCTATTATTCAGTAGCCAATATTTTTCTCCTTTAAAACATATTAGGAAAATGTTATGGAATTCATTCAGATGCTTGCGGTACTTAAACAAACAATCTATGTTTATTGATGACGTACATGTCATCTTCAAGTCCAATTTCATGGAAAATTAAGTTTCTTGATATATTATATTATTGCGAAAATCGGATGAGTAGGAGTGTGGTATTACATATTATTGAAAAATAAGTATAAAACCAAAATTGTTTGAAATGCCTTGGCCATAGTGCTGCTTCTCACTCAGTTATTAACGAGCTCGACTTAAAGAGCTTAAATATGGAGGTTGGGAGAAAAAAAAATCAAATTATTATTCCTACTGCTAAGATTTTAACGTTATTTTCGGCATCATTTGTATGTATGGTTGTATTTGAAAAAATGCGTCATTCCGGGTCCTTCAATTGTTGTTTTTTTTTTAAATAAAAGATAAATAAGGACGTCAAGAGAACGATCAACTGATTTTTACAGGATGAGACGATTGAGATTAAAATTAGCGTATTTAGGCAAATATTTTTATCTCGATCACAGATTTTTTTATATAAAATCTTTAACATAATGAGGGAAGTAATACATTTCTTACTTTTATACAGGTTACAATTTTGTTTGGTGTAAGAAAAAAGTCCATCTTACTTGGCATTGACCTAAATTATTTAATGGGGGGCCTTTAAAAAGATCTACAAACTGGTGAAACTAATCGGGAGTGGCGAAACATGAGATGATATTTACCGAGAAGGTTTCACAATGTTTTCGGCTCTGACCTCAGCTCAGGGTGAGCATGTGTGCCTGTATTCCCTTCAAGTAGGCCGCGGCACCTTCAAAGCTTTTAACTATCGACATTTCTTGAACATACTTGAGTTACCCTAGCATTCTATGACAGTCTTACCTCTCCCATGTCACCTTAGCCTTTCTTGTAAACGTCCTATGAATATGAATGTATATTTCGATAAAGGAAATGAATAAAACCAGTTTTGACAAAGTGGGTCCACCTGTTTTTGAGGTGTTTCAACATTTAAAATGGCCAAGTATAAGAAAAACATTCACCCAGTTATAAGAAACAGTTATATAAATGTGAAAATCGTTTTGGTGAAATTCTGATCAAATAAATATTCAATAAATAAATACCATGGGATGGTTGCTTCATCTTTATATTCTTCACAATAGGAAGGGTGCGAACTTTCCTAATGTTTGCTATCTTATCAATTCTAAATACGATTGTTCACTAAGGCGTAGCCATAACAATTCCAAAGGCAAACACGAACTGTTTATTTTTTTACTCTCTTTTTTCTAATTATATTCTCCTTTAATATTTTCAATAATACAAATGTTTTGTGTTTATATAAATTTCCGCACATACCAATATTATATAATGGAAAAAAACACATAAAAAATAAAAATAAAATAAAGCATTGTCTTCTTGGATCATAAAAATTGAAGGTTAATGTTCAATTGTTGTCTTGCTATAACAAATAAAGAGTGTTTCATTATGTATCATTAAAGAGTAAAACTGTGTAATTTTATAGGATTCTATAAGAATATCTAATATAAAAATGAATATTATATAAGCATTGGTAACAAAGAGCTTGTTAGAAATATGCATAGACAATGAGAGAAAAGTGTTATTAAAACCGTTTTAAGTAGGTTGGGATATTCATACTTAAATAATGTTATTATTTTTCAATTTGAATTTTATATTTTAATAATAATAAACTTTTTTGAGCTATTTTGATGCTTCTGAACACCTGTCAAAGGTACAATGGTCTCCTAAGATCTACGATGTCAGCAGAGCACAAATTAGGATAATGCATGTATTATATTATTTATTTCCATCCTGAAGTAACCCTACAGAAAGGGAGTTTATTTGCCACACGTCCCTTAGATCCATTTGCACATATCATGTGCTTGATAAATAAGAAAAAATGTTTATTCTGATAAAACTAATAAATTATTTGTAAAATAAAATTATATACAACAAAAATAAAAAGAAAAACAAATGTAGGTTTCAATGATGAATTAAATTTGGAGTTTTAAATAATTCATACATTTTTACACTTTTTTCAGCCTATTTACTTAATTATGTATTGTATTTATAAAATATTATTATTATTATTATTATTATTTATTAACGTCCACTTTTTGCAACTTAGGCTAATCGGGACGGGTTATCTACAGGTTACCACCCTTTTCTAGCCAGGGTGGGATTATAGGACGTTATTTAATGAATTTCGTCACTAAATAATTTCCTTTGCCCAGACAAGAATCGAGCTCGCCTCTCATTTATAAAATAGAATTTTTCCTCAACACGCGAATAGTCTTTTCGGTGTTTTACTTCCGTTTAAAATTCCGGTCTTGTTTTTCAGTATTATACAATCATAGATCAAGTGTCTGAAAGTCTGTTCTGCACTAAGGTCGCATGGTAGATATATAAGTACCAACCACATTAGTAAACATTGGTTTAAATCCATAGCACATAAATTCCTACCTTCTGTTAACCCCGATTTTCACCACTGTGTATTAATTTTCATGTTTACATAGAGAGCATACTAAGGGAGTCATCAAACGTTTTTTGTAAGAGATGTAACAACATGGGTAAAACACAATATCCTTTAGAACGTATTTAAATGGAGTGTATCTCTGTCTGTATGACGGGTGTTGGGGTATCGTGGAGGGCCTCTGGTTTCCTACATTTAGGAAAACGATCTGGAGTAAGCTACGTTTTCTGGAAAACGCTTAACGCTTCTAAATCCGTCTTAGAATAAATAATAAATTGACTAATATTTGGTCTATATTTCTCTTCTTTAAAATGTATTTAACATAACGTAAATTCAATGTTTATTGATGACCTCACATCTCATCTTCCATTGCATATGCATAGAAAATTAGATTTCTTGATATATTATTGTGAAAATCGAATGAGTAGGAGTGTGGTATCACTCAGTTATTAACGGACTCCAGTTTTGCATAAACAGCTTAAATATGGTTATTAATAAATAAAAATAATAATATGGTTAAAAACAGGTTGGAAAAAAAATCAAATTATTATTCCAGCTGCTAGGATTTTAACTTTATTTTCGGCATCATTTGTATGTATGGTTGTATTTGCAAAAATGCGTCATTCCGGCTCCTTCAATTGTTGTTTTTTTTTTAAACAAAAGGTAAATATGAACGTCTAGAAAACGTTCAACTGATTTTGTACATGATGAGACGATTGTAATTAGCTTGTTTAGAATATTTTTGCCTCGATCACAGGATTTTTTATATGAAATCTTTAACATAACGAGCGACATGATACATTTCTTACTTTTATACAGGTTACAATTTTCTTTGATGTAAGAACAATTTGTTTGAAATATCTTTGCCATAAAACTGCTTATCATTTAGCTATTGACGAACTTTTCAGTTTTGCATAAAGGGCTTAAATATGCAGAATAAAATTGTGGGGTAGATTGCACAGACGACGCCCTTCCTGTGCCTAGGAAATGTGTCTATTATGCACAGCTCATGCGAACAGCATAATATATTGCTGAAATACTTGTCCAAATATTACTGACTTCGAAGAAATAAAGGTTTGTTCATGTATGTCCCTTCTGAGTGAAAGTTTGTGGGCTATAAAGGGTTGGTTAGTAGGTTCTGGAGTCGGGCTAGAGGACTAGAGGTGTTCTGATGCTAGGTGGGGGGGTCAGTGATCCTTAGGTGTTACGCAACGAGGGCAGGCCCCCTCCACCTGCTGCGCCTCTTCCTACATCTTATCTTCTGGCTCAGCATCCACGCCGTTCTTGGACCCCTCGCCACTTCTTCCTCCCCTATTTTACACTCCGAAATAGATTCAACCATTTCCCGCAAAACAAATCTACTATTGAGGTTCTACTCATGACGCGATTTTCAATGCATGTCTTCGAATGCACATCCATACTCTACTCAGGAGTTGACGAAAAAGTCCGTCACGCAGGGGCTGCGTAAACTAAGCAGATTTCCCACGTGAAGTTTTACAATAGAGAAATTTCACGAGAGCCGAGCAGTTAAGGAAACGGCCGAACTAGTTTTTGGCGGGAAAATCACTCATCCGTAAGCCGCCCAGATTTAATAAAAATGCAAATATCTCGGTTAATATTCAAGATAAAGAATAAATGTACGTGACAATATTTATAGCGAATTTAATTTGCAATTAGATTGATTCTGTACAATTTTTCGATCCGACGTATAGTAACGGAGATATTTCGAATTTTCGAAAATCCTCCCCTCTAAACCGATTTCAGCCGTTAACGAACTTGATCTTTCTTTTTATAAAAAACGACTAAATATCGAGTTTGGTAACGATCAAAAAAATTGCGACCGCTAGAGCGGTAACAGACAAATATATAGATAGATAGATATATACAGTTTTGAACGGACCTCATTTTCGTCCTCTACTAGGTAGGATCGATGGACACTTAAAGAAAAATTTCGAAAATTCCGCCATGAGTACAACCTCAATAGCTGATTTCCCTTAAGGGATATCTGCTAAAAAGTCGGTCAAAGCAGATATCCCACGTGCATCACGTATTTGCATTTATCTCAAAACATAGTAGTTAAATCGGAACAACATTTGGTATTTAGGCTTCAAATAATGTGATTCAAAATATAACAGCTTATTGTTAAGGTGACACGAGTAGGAGTGGGAGTTTACTACAACCAAAAACTAAAAAATACAAATATCGCGGTTAATAATCAAGATAGTAAAAAACGTACATAACGACATTTATAGAACATTAAATTTGCAATAAAATTGGTTCTATACAATTTTTCAATCCGACGTGTAATAACGAAGATATTATGAATTTTCGAAATTCCCCCTGGTCATATTTTAACCATTAACGAACTTGGTCCTTAGTTTTTAATAAAACGTTTAAATATCGAGTCTGGTAGCGATCAAACAAAAATTGCGAACCTCTGACGGGCGTTAGGAGACATATATATATATATATATATATATATATATATATATATATATAGAGAGAGAGAGAGAGAGAGAGAGAGAGAGAGAGAGACAGAGCTTTCAAGGGACCTCAGTTTCATCACCTCCTGGGTAGGATCGATGGACATTTGAGGACATTTTTTGAAAAACGCGCCATGAGTAGAACCTCAATAGTTAATTTCTTTTGCGGGACTACACTTTCAATGACTAAAGGTGGCCATATTAAGAACTAGAAACCATAATAAAACAACAATTAGTCGGCGATGTGGCCATTAGTCGCAATGTATTCTCTGAATAAAATTAGCAATACATACGTAAAAATATAAAATAAACGACAGATTAAAATTAGGACTATTGTACCTATTATGTACAATAAATAGATAAAAATCCAGGAGTCATATTAGCGTTTAAACACACGAGCGAGCGCATACACACACACATACACACACACGCATACACACACACATACACACACACACACACACATATATATATATCTGTCATTATATAAGAAAGATTGGGCGAGAGGTATATGTAAGAGAGGTTGAGAAAGAGAGAGTGGACACAGCTAGCAAGTACTCAACTGAATAATGTGTACTATTGTTGTAATTTTTATGCATATTATTTTATATTATTGTGTATGTGTTACAAAATTTATTCATAGCCTTAATATGTATAAATAATCATATTGTCGGCTAATAGTTAACTGAATTATGTCTTTTGGCTATGAAGATGGTGGCCTGTCGTCATTGAAGGCGCTACATAAATTTTGTGAAGAACTAGCCAATCTTATTAGTACATACAATGTTCATAAGATCAAAATTACCAGGTTGTGTTTCTCCTCCCAAGTCAGTCCTAGCTGACGAAGACTACCAAATAGTAGTTGACACTTTCTGTTTAAAACATTTTACCATCATCATCCTCTGTTTAATTTCGCGAATTCCCAACAATACTCCATATTTATAAAATAAATTAAATGTTGCTTATAATAGGGTTGAAATAACTTTTCCCCTTTTTCTTGGTGCGATCAGCCAAGCATTAGGACACTTGCATTAATCATAAGAGGGGATTCTTCATCGCTCAATGATTTCCTCACTATTTTTTTTATGTAGTGAAAGCATTTTAGGCGGGGGTTTTAACTCACTTTCTTTTAGGAAGTACGCTATAACCGAACGTAGTATCGTGAAAACCGAGGTCCGAGGACAGGATAACTGTCCGCTTGAATTAAATTTGCATACCTTTTGAACGGAATATCCTTTATCCACGAAACCCAAAATATTAGATTTTTCAAAATCCACCAAACACTCTAAAGGAGGTGGGGGAGGGGTGTAAATACAAAATTGCAATAATTTCCGACTGAATTTCGAGAGTATGTAAAGTAACTTTTCTGTGTGCCGTAAAAACAAAATCTGCAAATTATATCATATAACAAGTTTTAATCCGATTCATAGAATGGGGATTTTTATGATTTATTGTTAAAGCTTTTTTTCATTAACCCACCCTTAATAATACGGTCCAATATGGGGAGCTTAACTTACTCCCAATGTTGGGAATTTAACTACACTTTCAAAAAGTGTAAATAACCAGTATTAATCATGTATGTTTAAAACTCATAATTCCATAAGTGAATTTCGAAATATTGAAGTATTGAAAGTAATAATTGCCGTAGAAAATCGTTGAGTATGCATGTTTACTATGACTAAGGTTTTTTTTTTTACTAGTACAACTCCATTTGTGCACATTACTATGAATTTAAAACAAGTTTGAACGCTATTGTTTAAAAACAAAACAAAAAAAATAAGAAAGAGGAGAAGCGGGTCAGTTACTTTATAAAATGTATTTAAAATATTTATCAAATATGTGTGATAGATGGATAATTTAATTCTATACGTCAAGTATTATTTTACTTTTAATTGTCATTTGTATAAAGACGTATAAATGATTTTATTCGCTATTTTCACTGCACTTGGATCAACAAACCCCTAGAGATGAGCAGAAGGTCAATGATGCGCTTCATAATCATAGCAATTTTAAATTTAAACTATCACATGAGGAAAGTAGTTTCGGAAGCGGCTCCGGCTAAATTCCATAAAAAGTAATTAGACGTGGTCTTTCCTACTGAAAGTATTCTCCTGATGTGAGAGCATAGATATCATCATCATTTTATGCTTCTGAAAAAAATAACAAGAAAAATAAAAAAAAACATTTCTATTTATAAAGAGGAAAGACTAAAAACATTTGAGTGGTGTTTTATTTATAATCTGGTCATCCTATCTATTTCAGTTGCTCAAAAACAAAGGATCGAAAAAACTTTTATATCCACAAGAACAAAATATTTCAAAATAAGTCAAAAATGGAATGAAGTATAATTGAAAAATTGAAATTACAAATAAAAATAAAACTAACAAGCAGGTCATTCAGGAACATAAGTGGTTATTAATAAATTCCAAGGCTCCAGACTTATTAATTTAGAATTCTTGAGCTATCCATAACAATATATATATTTTTTAAATCATTCTTTCTCCGGCGTCCCAAAAGGACTAGAAGGGCTTTCAATGTTAATTGTTTTCTTTCCTTACATTTTGATAAAGAAATTACCATTTCACACAACGTAGACTAACTGAGGCATTTGCGTTGTTATACAAGGTATTTCTTGATGAAATTATGTTTTAGTCAAGAAGGTTTCAACCCCTTCCCCTTCTATTACAGCCAGTGGGGTTAATGAACTGGAAATCCAACCTTTTGCCGAAATGTCCCCTTATCTATATAGCCCTAATTGAGATTACAGGTAAAACAACTAAACTGGGGAAATAACTCCACCTCATAATTAAAAAAAAAATCACCTTTTCTAAAACATTTCTTCTAAGGATCCACCATCGTTTTTAAATCATTATAAAATAAAAACAATTAAACACCTGTTGATTGGTTCAAACTGACCAATTCCTAGGCAAAGTTGTTTATAATTGAACATATAAGAAGTATTAATAACCATTGTATAAATAACATTGGTTATTTAACTCAAGAACTAAAATGAATACAACATGATAGCTGATACGTTTGTCAATATTAATTTAAGTATATTTATGTAAGTTGTTTGTTTGTTTGTTGACATGGCACAGAATGGCTCTGAAAGGGCTTTCTTCTTTTGAAACAATATTGATTGTTGAAGTAATGTCTGTTCTGTTTCAACAATTAAATCTTCTTCAATGGGACACATTTCATTTTCGAAAACTCCAGCTATATAAAATGTTTTACATTTGATTTATATAATCTCATCCGACAGACCACATTCCGCCTATTTTAAAACTATTATTTCAAAATGGTCCAATCGAACAAATAAAAAAACTACAGTAACTGAATTATTGCCCAAACATCTATGCAAAAATCGATGAAGTGCTAAATGCACAATTGCGCTGAAGTTATAAAGCACCAGTAACATTAAAAACATTTTTGTTGTTAAACCTTTGTTACCGTGGTATAACTAAATTATATTCACGTTTCCCGAACATCGTAATTTATTGTACGTTCATTGGTATATAACTTTATGAGATAATCTTTGTGCTGGTAAATAGAGTAATAGCAGAATTGTGTTTTGAAATGTTTCGATAGAATAAAAAATATTTCAAAAACAACTGGATAAAATAATCATGGAAAGGGGTAAACATATATTCGGATTGTACAAGTGTAGTTAAAAATTGCAGGAATTGATATTAATCTCGAAAGTAAGAACAGCACAAACCACCTTTCTCCTCTGTTCCAGGATTTGAAACAGCCGTTTTAAATTCGCTGTCATATACCCACATCAGAAGCGTTTCTACTGAATCCAGTCAAGCCAGTAAAAGAAAAACTATCACTTCCCCGAATAGGATAGAACCTCTCTCAGCACCTTCCAAACCAAAAGTCGTGTTGAGGCCTCCACGGAATTCAATTTTCTTTTCAATACGCATTGTTCCTGATTAGAACAATCTTATTTATTTTAACAACCATAGCATTAGAAGTAAAAGATTAGTTCCGCCCAATGAACTTTTTCTTAAGAGAAACTGGAAATTATTACCAATATAAAACGCAGTTTTATTGAAACGTTTCTAGTATTATGCTCAAACGGTTAAACTGTCCTAAGGAGTTCAGGGAGAATAAAAATGCGTAGATCGTACGTGAAGGACTTAAAAATGCATTTTTCAACTCCTTATTGGACAGATGAAAATTAACTCCTAAATAATACTCCCCTTAAACTTTAAAACATTCTTAAAATAAAAAGTCCGTCACGCAGGGGCTGCGTAAACTAAGCAGGTTTCCCGCGTGAAGTTTAACAATAGATAAATCTACACACCGGTAACACAACACCACCATGAAAATTAAGTGAATAAATACAAACGGTAATAAGAGACCTCCCGACGGAAAGCTTCTGAAATGTAACACAAACAGTCCTGCCAACTTCTTACCGGAAAGAAAAAAAATTACTGTAATATATCTGAATATAATGTATTATTTTGATTGAAAACTATTTACTATATCTAGTACTGTAATTTATAATGAATCGGAATAATTTTACTTCAATCAATCAAATTTAAATAGTCCAAAGACTTAAGAAAGGGGGGGTTACCAGAACATATTTGCATGTATCTTGTATAATAAATGTCTCTTGAAAACAATATTTGGTATTTAAGCTTCAAATGATTTGGTTTATTACATAACTGAGCATTGTATATGTACCATGAGTAGATGGGGGTTTGCTGAAGGCTGAAAACTGAAAAATGCAAATATCTCGGTTAATATTGAAGATAGGGAATAAATGTATATAACAATATTAATAGTAGATTTACTTTGCTATAAGATTGATTCTATACATTTTTACGGAGATATTTCGAATTTTCAAATTCTCCCCTCTAACCCCCCCCCACTCCCTGGTCCGATTTCAGCCGTTAACGAACTTTCTTTTTACGTAAAACGACTAAATATCGAGTTTGGTAACGATTAAACAATAATTGGGACCGCTAGAGCGGTAACAGACTAATATATATATATATATATATATATATATATATATATATATATATATATGTATATATAGATATACATACATACACAGTTTCGAACGGACCTCATTTTCGTCATCTCCTGGGTAGGATCGATGTATATTTGAAGAAACATTTCGAAAATCGCGTCATGAGACGACCTCAATAGCTGATTTCCCTTGAGGGGAATCTGCTAAAAACTCTTAAATGCTAGTCTTATTTCTAATCTTACTGTATAACTAACTACCTGGAGGTACAGTCTTTGTAGTAACTAGGAGCCAGACCATCAATTGTTGAACCCTCAATTCATGAAGTCCGAGAGGAGGAATTCCGAAAATTCAGAATATCTCTGTTACTTTAGGTCAGATCGAAAAATTGTATAGTAACTATGTTATTGGAAATTAAATTTACTATATATATTGTTCTATACATATTTTCCTTATAATGAGTATTAACCGAGATATTTGGATTTTATATATATATATATATATATATATATATATATATATATATATATATATATATTATTATTATTATTATTATTATTATTATTATTATTATTATTAATTGTTCATCTTTCTGGTCAAGAATAATTCTATCTCTTCAGCGCTGCAAAGTTGGCTGCCCTGTTTGTTTACAATTCAGATGCTTTCCGTTGTAGATATTATTAACTTGTAAATTGATGGAATGATTTCTTATTACCGTTTGTATTTATTCCCTTAACATTCACGGTATATACATTTATCTGTTGTAAACCTTCCCGTGGGAAATCTGCTTCGTTTACGCTGCCCCTGCATGACGGAATTTTTAGTTTTAGCCATTTATAAACCCCCAATAAATAGTGAGATGAGATCATTAATGTGTCATTCCAGTGAGTGGTAAATCTGGTTGGTTTATACAGCACCTGTCTGACAAACTTTTATATTTACATCTATGCTACTGAACTATGTTACTATCTCTCTCAGGTGCTTTGTGCTAAACTAGGAAATGTCAACTCCGCCAAAGTCTTCCTGGCCAGTAAAGTGTTTCTCCTGTAGTTGATTTGATTAATTTTACTTTATTTTTGATCAAAATACAAGGTTTTGAGATCATACTTCAACTTTGTTGAGAGAAACTAAGCAGTTTCTCCGACTCCCTCCATTTTAAAAACTATGTACATTATGAACAAACTGAAAATTGGTTTTAATTTTTATATTTCAGGTGATATTGTAGAGCTGAGGCACTATGGATATGTATGCTTACCTTAGTCTTGGTGTTGGAGCTCTTCTGGTGTGTTTGAGTGATGCATGGATACAGAATCCAGATCCAAGAATGCATACAACATATAGTAAGTAGTTATTTTTGTAGCTATCATTAATTCAGTCATTTTACTATTAATATAGGTACCTATAAAAATTAGTCACATTACCTAGTCAATTTTCTTTTCAAATTTAAAGCTCCATTTCTAATTATGCTTTTTAAATTAAACTCTTCTGTTACAAAAGTTATTTAAAAATGCACTGCCAAGAGTGAAATGCTCAAAATATGTTTTGGGCAATAGTTTCTGTTTATTTGGCAGACATAACTCATAGGACAGTAGAAGTATAGGAAAGAGATAACCATAATAGTATAAATAGTTATTTTGTTAGGCCTCTTGTGATGTTTTACTTATTTCTTTCATTTTCTTTTATTACAGAAGAAGAACAAGTTGAAAGATTCACTGGAAATGATACATATGTTGATTTCTTCAAACTCCTTTATATGGATGATCATTCCGCTCTTGTCGGATCCAGGTAAATTAAATATAAAATCCTTCAATAATAAAGGTAAATATGGTTGGATAATGTAACTAACATGATTGAGAAAAATCCCCCAAAAGAGCTTAACTTCTATCTCAATTATTTTGCCATTAAATGTGAATAGTGCTTTACCTTAAATAACCACAAAATTTTAGAACATCAATTGAAAAATGTTTAACATAAAAATATCAAATAAAACAGAAAAGTATGTAATTTTACATAAGGATATCAGCCTTTTTATATGAGGGAACACCTTATAACTCTTTTATTCTTTCCCTCAAATTTTAATTATTGTAATGGATTAGTAATAATACCATTATCTACTGTAAAATGTGACACAAAATTTACATTTTTAAATTAAAAGTATGATTTTTAGTATATTTGGATATTTGTTAATAAATTACTCAGCCAAAAGGAGTACATATTTTTGTTGCTAACTGTTTTCCAAAACCTTTGATATCCATCTTCAGATAAAGAATTAGTTATGTAGAAGTTAGGCATAAAATGGTAGACAATAAAATAGAGAAAACAATATAATATAGTGTATATGATATGCACAGAAAAATAAACAATTACAATCAAAGCAATACTGGAATAAAACAATAAATAAAAAAAAAAAGAAAGAAAAATTAAAAAGTGCATACCAACAAGATTTCAGGGGAAGAGCCTATTTCTCATGTCTACCGTTACATTTTGTATAAAGGGATAAGTGGGTGAAGTTAAACTGAAATTCATCCCCTCATCTTACATTCACCTTGCATCTTCATTGACCAAAGGGTTTCATGCACTAGTTTTTTTTTTTTTTAAAAAAACTGCATTCCATTGAAGATTACTATTAAAGTTTATGTGTTCTGTATATGATTTTATTTTAAGCTACCAGTTTCAGTGATCAATGAATTTCTATACTCAGACTTCTTTGTGAAATGAATCTTTCCAAGAAAGCCTATTTATTGTTTCCCGAGGATATTGGTACAGTCAAAAATGAAACTGGGAGGTTTAAATAGAATTATACACTTTTTTTGAAATCTCAAAATTTCAAAATAATGTACTAATATAAATATTAGTGGCCAGTTATTTTTGCCTTATAATAATTACTTCATTATTTTTAGGGATGTGGTGTACAATATAAGTTTGAAGAACTTGGTAGAAAACAAAGAGAAGGTACTCACATGTTTATGAGTTATTCAGTATGAAACTTCTAATCATTTAAATTCATTGCTGACCTCTTAATTTTTTTTTTTTTTGTACAGAGAATATCTTGGCCACCATCAGGTGCACACAAAGAGTTATGCTACCTTAAAGGGAAATCCGAAGTAAGTATTGAATTCTACAAGTTTCAATGATTAAAAAACAATGTTAAGCATACTTATTTAGTTATTATACCATATTGTTAGGCCAGAGATTCATATCCCAACACCAGCAACAGGTTTTCTGAATGCTAAATACTATAACATCAAGCTTAAATGTAGTAAGGAGGGTAATTCAATGTTAACAGAGAATATAATTTCAAGTTATTACTGAAAAACAAAACATTTACATGCAGGCAGTAAGTAATATTTATAATTAGTGTCATAAAGCCAAAAGAGAGGTGTAGAAAACCTGCAGCTAGTGGTATATCATATATTTCCAGTATTTATTCTATCATAGAGTATTGAACATGTTTTATGGTATCAAACTATTCAACAACACTCCCTTTCTTATATTAGGTAACTTTCATCACTTGATTTATATTAAACATTCATTAGGAGAGTATTATATTTCAATTATATTACAGGAAGACTGTCATAACTACATACGAGTTGGGGCTAGAACTGTAGAAGATCACTTATTAATATGTGGAACAAATGCTTACAAACCATTCTGCAGAACACTAAAGTTCAATGTAAGTAGCAAATTATTATTCAAATTAATCATCGATTAAGGCTAATTTAAGTAAAAACAACAACCAGTTTCTTTTGAAGAATTTTATTTTGCCCTCCATGTATTTTACCCATTCTTGCACTTCTTCAAAGGCTAAGTGTTTAGGAGGAGCCTCCCTGTAAGATAGCTGGTCAAGAGCTAAAGTATATAAATACATGAAGGGAGTTTGCACATTAAAGAATCATCTCACATTCTATGAAAGTAAATAAAACAGCATATGAATAGTTAAGATAAAGATGAAAATAGAACTGAAGTATGTATAATTCCCATGCTTACTTCCTTAAGAACCAATACCAATAATGGATAACAAAGATAATTTATATTGGGAAGATCATAAGGTGGTACATAATTCACCAGACATTAACAAAATTGATGGGAAATTAAACAAGGCTAATAAAAAAAATTGTTCATGTATCAATTCCTAACTATAATGACTATTGCTGCAAAATTGAAAAAAAAAAAAAAAATACTGTGAATTGTGCTTTGAGATCACAAAATTTTGTAATATAAAAATTTAGTTAGCAAGTATTAAAGTAATCCTAATTCTCTCGTCTACAAATGTGATTCCAAAGTGTCTATTTGAAAGCTTCACTAGCCTAGATTTAAAATAAGAGTTATATAACCCAATATAATAGGCACTAATTCTTTCCAGAATCAGAATAGTTAGGAAGTGTTAGTTGCACAAATTATAATTTATTTCAATTCGAATAGTCAAAGACTTCATTCATTAAACTTGCAGGGGTTTCACATTTTATTGAAATTTTTATAAAAGATTGTTTAAAACATTTTCTAAATAGATCATTAATCAGTTGTTTAATATATGTTTACATTTTTATTAAAGTTATCATCATTCTAAGATATATAAAGTAAATTTCTGTTACTGAGCTTTTTTTTTTCTTTCTAAAAGGATGATAAAGAGTATGAAATAGTGAGTGAAAAAGATGGCCAAGGATGGTGTCCATATGGACCTGATCACAACAGCACTTCAGTATATGCAGGTAATATATAACTAATTGATTGAAAAATAAATTAATTTAAATATTTACATTTTAGTAACTGCAACTGCTGTTTAAAGTTTTTTTTTTTGTATTAAAACAAAATGAATGTAGAATATTCTGATTTAATTTTTATTTGGTATTGTATTAGGTACTCATTAATTAAAAGCAATTTTTTTCTTTTAGATGGCCAGTTTTACATAGCGACTGTTGCAGACTTTGGAGGAGTAGATCCATTGATATATAGGTACCCCGTAAGAACTGAAAAATCTGATTTAAAACAGCTAAATGGTAAATATTACTGAAATTAAATTAATAAAACCATTACCATAATATTTAACTTCTTATGTATCAAATACTTTGAATATGGTAGAAATAAAACTAGACAGAGATTTTTTCATATATGTTATAGATCCAAATTTTGTCAGCTCAATGAGTTATGGTGGCTATGTGCTTTTCTTCTTCAGAGAACCTGCAGTTGAATACATTAATTGCGGGAAGGTATGTAGTATAATGGTGTTTTTAAATATTATTAGTATAGTATTTATATGTAGGATGTGGTCACAATTTGTAAATAATCACAAAAAAGAACATTGTTTATTACGTCAAATGGCACGTAAAATCGACATTTATTTTTCTCATATCTAAAAGCTTTAAGCCAACTGAATTGACTATCAGTAAATAAGCTGTTGCAAGAACCAGTGCATGTTAAATTGTCAGAAAATTTATAATATCTTAGGCAATGAATTATAAATCACAATTTACATGGTATGATAACATTATGTTTTATTTTAATTCTAATTTATTATAGGTAATATATTCAAGAGTCGCAAGAGTCTGTAAACAAGATAAAGGTGGCCCTCATTTATTTAGTGATCGATGGACATCTTTTGTCAAAGCTCGCCTGAACTGTTCATTGCCTGGCGATTATCCATTTTATTTCAATGAGATTCGTAAGTATTTATCTTTAGACAAAAATTGAGCAGTAAAATATTCACAGGTAATTAATTAATCACTACATGATTTGTTTTCTTCTTTTTTTAGAAGCAACAAGTGATATAGTTGATGGTGTTTATAATGCAGCACCAACAAAAATTATATATGGAGTTTTCACTACTCCAATGAACTCAATTGGAGGATCAGCAATATGTGCCTTTACACTTGATGATATTATGCGTACTTTTGATGGCCCTTTCAAGGAGCAATCTAATATGAATTCCAATTGGTTACCTGTTCCACCATCAAAGGTATGACTTAAAATCTCAAATCATCATTTCTTATTTATCGATTCTTGTTTACATGTATCACTATTTAATACAAATTTCAAAAATGATTTTTATTTTTTGAGAAAGAAGAAACAAAAATGTTTGCATATGAAGACATTTTCTGAAAATGGTGTCATAAATACAACCTCATTAGATATTTCCCTTTAAAAAAATCTGCTTAGAATGAAGAAAAACCTTATTAAAAAAAAAAATAGTTTAGTTCTGTATAAGACATGATAACAAAAACACCTGTAAATTTTGAAGACATTTATTATTCTAATTAATTAATTAATTTTTGGCTTTTTTTTTAACACGTTCGCTGCTGCAGTCTATATATGATATACTCCACCACCATCTGCACCGGTCCCCGGCGTCCGATGCCAAATCTGTATCGGACCCCGGGGACCGACGTAGTTTTCGAAGGTAACACTATCTCTTGACAATTCTAGTGAACTAAATGAATGAATTAGCAGAGCCATCAGTCCCTCAACTCCAGAACTAGCACTAGCAAAGCCAGGAGCGGTCCCCGGCATCCGATGTCGTCTACAACTAATGTACATTTTTTATCACATTGTCAGCTGTTATTTTCAATAAGCACTTTAAACTTTTAAGCTCTTTTAGGTCAGTAGTTGAACTAGAACATGAGGGAAAATAGTTCTTGTCTGCAAAACTATCGTCACTTGAAGTCGTATCACTCTCACTTTCACTGCTGTCTGCAAGAGTTACAGATAGTGCTTACTCTACTAATTTCCGACCACATGACATATTATGTGCAACATAACGAAAAATGAGTGAAGGAGGCGCATGGAAAGTAAAACAGATTCAAGTTAGTTCATTTTTGATCAAGTTGTGACTGGAATTAGCATCGGGCGCAGGGGGGTGGTGCTGTACACAATTCGAGTTTCTCTATTTCTGGACGGTTACAGTCCCCGGCGTCCTATAGTATTTTTCTAGATTAACTAAGGCTACAGGTTCTAAGAATAAATTACATCCAATCCCCGTTAAAATATCTCTCATAATAAGCTTGCTACAGCCTTCGTCTTTTGGAGTAGACTGAAGGAGAGGGGACCCATCCTGATAGACTTGATGACGATCGGACCCCGGGGGCCGATACAGCAGCGAACGTGTTAATTAAAGAGACCTTTGGTTTTTGTAAGACTGAGACAGTTCATTAAACAGAGCATTTTGATCTCATTTTAAATTTTCAATAGGTACCTCAACCTAGACCAGGAACTTGTGTAAATGATAGCAGAACTCTACCCGATGTTTCAGTCAACTTCATTAAATCACATACTCTGATGGATGAAGCAGTTCCTTCATTTTCCAACCCACTGCTGATTAGAGTTAGTCTAAGGTAATATATTCATTTTCAATTAATTATTAATTGTCCTGTTTTATAGAAAGAATCATCAAGGCATTCTATGAAGGAAATTCTAAAAAACAAAAATGGATTATAACAAAAGCAAATGGTTCCCATATGTTAGCAATGTATCTTTCTTGACTCCAGACATCCCAAGAATCTGGTAGTCAACATGTGTGTTCATTGTGAGCAGTCATATTAGTAAAAAATGAATCTTTATTCTATATCTATTATTCAGTTAAAGAATGAATTAATAGTTCGTTCATAGGTTCGGGAATGCAGTAATTTCTCTTTTTTTTTTTTAATGAATAAAAATCAAAAGATGAATAGATTCAAGAAAAAATTCTTCATTGATGATCGTAATATATATATATATATATATATATATATATATATATATATATATATATATATATATATATTAAATTACATAAAAATAACTCTAAAATAAAAAGCTCTCAAAAATAGATAAGTACGCCTATTTAAAACTAGTATTTACATAAATTAATGTCATAAAGAAAATGTATGTAAGAAATACATGGGTTAGCAGTAGTGGAAGGAATATTGTAGTTTTTGGCCCCTCCCCATCCTTCCCTTACTTACCTCCATCCTAGATGAGTAATCAGTTGTCACTAAATTAATATATGAAACTTTCATAAGATTGAAAATATTTATTTTTGTATTCTATTCTTTCAGGAATAGATTCACAGCTATTGCTGTTGATTCACAAGTAAAAGTTCTTGATGGTCAAACAGTGGATGTACTCTTCATAGGAACAGGTAAAAAGAACTTTATTTTCTCAAATTCAATAGAATATTAGCTTGAGAAGGTGTGGATTTTTTTCTTAATTATTGATCTTTCTTGCTTTATTAATGAAATTCTTGGAATTAAATTAAAAATAAATTTAAAAAAAGAAGCAAATTAATGTTTTAATGTCAATAGATTTTTAAGTAGAATTAGTAAAAAGAAAAAAAAATGGAAATAGACGAAAAAAAAATAAAAATATGAATAATAGAAGAATCATTGATGGGCCATAGATTTAAGGTTGTTTTTGCAATAACATGTTTTATTTGTTTAATGGATAAGAAAAAAGATTTGCTTGGATGAAAAAGAAATTATACTTTGTTAAATAATATTTAATATTGTACATATGTTTTCTTGTAGATGATGGCCGAATTGTAAAAGCTGTAAATCGTGGAATTGGAAAACCAGGTGCTGCTATTTTTACTGAAGAAATACAAATAAGTAACACCAACTCAGCAATAAAGTCGTTGAGTGTAATTAGAAATAAAAATGAAGTTCCCAAACTTTTGATTATTACTAATGAAGTGATTTATTCGATACCACTTTATCGCTGCTCAGGAATCCCTACATGCAGGTAAAATACCTTCAATCTATTTATTAAGATACTCAGAGTTTACAAAGATTAATAAAAGCTATCCACTAATGTTATTCATCTTATTCTTAATTTTTCTAAATGCATCACAATATTAGCCAGTTCTGTGAAAGATCTTTCTGTCAGACGGCCAAGTATTAGCCCATTACACTGAGAATAAATCTCATCATAATAAAGAATAAATATAGGGGGGAGCGGGAACTTTTTTTTTTACTTTTAACCCTTTCCTTGCGCAAAGCCACTATAGTGGCTTTGTGCAAGGAAAGGGTTAATAGATTAATATTTATCATACTATGCTTAAGGGGGGCCATTTTAATATACTAAGTACTATAAGCTTGATTCTAAAAATATTAATATTTATTAAATTTGTCAGGTTTAGGCCTCGAAATAAGGTAAAATTATTCTATGAATACCTCACTAATATAAACTATAAATCAATTCCCTATTTTTATTCCTAATTATCTTATTTCCACTAATAATTCTTATTTAAAATCATTTTAAATGGTAAGTGAATAATCTATTTTATCAAAATTTCTTTTTAAAAATTGTATATAAGGTTTACAGTATGATTTTTCTATCATTTATTGTTTAAGAACAATAACTAACTTTAGGAACCTCCAAAAAAAAAAAAATAATAATAGTGATAATGATAATTCATTATTTAATTTTAAATTTTACAATAAAAATAATAATATAACACAACTAGAATGAAATTAATAAATGTAATGATGAAGATAAACTATTGAATTCAAATTAAGATAAGTGCTTTCTTTGCAGAGAGTGTGTTGGAATCCAAGACCCTTACTGTGCTTGGGATAATCAGACAAATACGTGTGTTGCACATGCTGAATATCCCTCTGGTACGAAACAATTACTTCAGAATATAACCAGAGGTTCTCATCCGTCCTGTCAGCCAGCAGGTAAATATTTTTAAATTTTGGAAAAATAAGGTGCACTATCTTGTTTTCAGAAGGCAGAAGTAGAGTGAATGGTATAGATAAAAAGAAAAAAAGTTTACAATATAAAATGTTAACCTTTTTTTTTTCTTACTCGTCCTATTATTATAGTAACTTACATAAAATCAGTAGACATCAAAATTTAATTTAATTTTGTTCTGTGTAGTTTAATTTTACTACGAAGGACAAATCTGTAAGTTCAGTGGAAAAATTAATTTATATATGTTATATGAGGAAGCTAATATAATTAAATGATTAAAATTAAACTATGAAATACGAACTTATTTTATAGGCATTAATTTATATTTCATTTTAGGTTATGTGACATCAGCTAAAGCAGATGTACCTTGGGAAGGAGAAAATGGCAATGGTAATTAAATTAAAATATTTTTTATTATTTTTAATTAAATAATAGAAAAAAAGATCTGTTGTTCAAATGTATTGAGTGGAAATAACTAAATTTCATTCTATTTTAAACTGAATTTGTTTAAGTAAATATATTATTTAAGTGTTTCAATTGTCAATCACATGTTATACTTTCGTTATGATGACTTCCAATATTTCTACTACAATTAAATATTTTAAGATAAAAGAAAAACAAATTCAGCCCATTACAAACTGTAAAGTGCACACATAATCAAAGTGTTTTAACCCAAATAGTAGTACATGTATTGCTTTATGATGCTTGTAATCACCTAAATTAGATTTGTACCTTTCACTGCTGATTCCTATTTTTGTAGGATGTACTTTTTTACTTAAATATTTGCTGTTTAAGTATTTGTGTTTCTAAGAATGTGTTACATTTTTGTGATGCTTGGGTTTTAAAAGTTGTTATTTTTTAAACTTCACAACTTTTTCCTACTGCTACTTCAAACTCTTTGGCAAAAGTTCCAACTTTTCACCAAGTTTGTTTTTCATTAATTTGCTGAAGAGGATGGAAGTGGATCACCCTTAGGAAATCGATTACACTCTAAAATTCCTAACAGTTCTGTTTTAATTTTTTTTTTTTTTTTTTTTTTAATGATACGGTTTCTGTAAATCTGTAATACATAAAATTGTATTTTTCAGAGTTGGGCAGTAAAGGAAATGCATGCCCTAAGTGTACTATATGCAATCCTAACCTATGTGCTACAAGTAAGTTCTTACATTAATTAAAAATAAAAAGTTATTACTTTGAACTTTAAATTGGAATATGAATGTAAACTCTATTTTTCTATTAAACACATTACATTTAATTAAACTTGAAAACTCATGTGTCAGAGGATATTTCATTAACGTATAGTTCAAATATATTGGCTTGTATATCCTAGTCATACAAGTTATGAACATGCATTTCATTTTTTCTTTTTTACTTCAGATCAGCCTGATGGAGGAGCCAAAGAAAAAATTGTCATTTATACTGCTGACACACTTGGCTTGGTTGTCACTACAGCAGTTCTGGGAACATTAATCCTAGGTTTTGTAGCTGGCTACTTTTGTTCCAGGCATTTTCGTTCAGATACAGCTTACACAAATATGCCTCTACATCACCAACATAATAGGTAACGTAATTCAGATATTATTAATCAATTAAACTTTGATTGTATCTTTTTCTTCATATAAACCTTTAAGGTTAGGTTTTTTTCAAAACCTGAACCTAATATATTTTCACTCATGTACTCTGTTCATGATCTGTTTATTGAAAAAGAAAAGAAAAGAAACCAAAAAAAAACAAAAAACAAAAATTTGCGGGAGTGTGATCCCAGTTATCCCAAAAAATTAGGGAAATGCATTGGGTTTTCAAATACCAAAAATAAATTTCACCTAGTTTTGATGAATAAGGTTTCAAACCAAAGTTCTTGACTTGCTGATTATGAATACATTTTTCCACAGTGATGTAATAATCATATAACTGTTTAATCTCAAAGATTTATAAAGAATTACAAGGCCACATGAGTTTTACTTTTGATTCTTAAATTCTGGAAAAAAAAAAAATAGCAAAAATCTCCGTTAGAAGGAATGCCCAACAAAATTTCTCATTTTTTTTTTATTAGGAAATAAATAAATGGGGCACAATAGTAAGGAAATCTATTCAAAATGAAAGTTGAGGTTTTATAATGTGAAACACCACTAGGACAATAATTTCCTTTATTTCGCCAGTATTGGTGGTTCTCTACCATTAATTAAACCAAGTTCAATAAAGTTATACTTAAAATAATTTTAGTTGTAAAATAACGAATGAGGAAAACAATAAATAAATAATTATTAAAGAAGCTAACAGTTAACCAGTTGAGAATATAATATAATAATAATAATAATAGCTTTATTGACATCCTTTTTACAGGATAAAAGCCTCTCCCATTAGGAGGTATAATAAGGAGTCCATCCTAATTGTCAAAGTTTTTTGACCGTCCTCTTCCACCATTCTCGGTCTCTCACCACTCTCCACCAATTGTGCCAACGACTGGAGTAAGCTCGTCCCTCCATCTCAGGCACTGTCTTCCTCTATTCCTGACCATGTCCCTTGGGATCCATTCTGTGCAGACCTTCGCCCATCGCTTGTCATTCATTCTAGCCAGATGAGCTGCCCAGCCCCACTTCAATCGGTGTGCTTCAACTCTGAGGTTCTTCACCGGCACTCTTTTTAAAATATCCACATTTCTCTTCCTGTCCCTCTTTTTAACTCCTAGTATACTCCTGAGCATAGCCATCTGTGTCGAGTTCAGCTTGGAATCTGCTCTGGCTGTAAGCGCCCAGGTCTGGGCTCCGTAGAGAACACACATGCTCAGCACCTTGCTTTTCAACTTGTCACTGAGCGAGCCTTTGAAGATCTTCTTGAGTGACCAGTACTTAGACCATCCTATTTTGATTCTTCTCTGAAGCTCGTTTTCCATTCTTCCTTTAAAAGACACACACTGTCCGAGGTACATATATTCCTTTACATACTCGAATTCCTTCCCTTCAATTACAACTGCTGGTTTTTCTGCGTTTGTCATAATACAGGTTGAGAATATATAATTAACTTAATAATAGTGTTACCCTTCCATATTCAAAATAAAAATGTTTATCTCATCAGCCATGCTTTTTGATGATATTATATTACACAAACATAAATATGGTTTCTTTTCTCTATGGTCTAAGCTGAGATTTTGTCTTTTTTTAGTAAACCTAAATTACACCTGAATAGCTCAAAATATTGCAGAATTTTGGACTAATTAGGTACAATTTTCACATTTTTTGAATAATTTTTATCATAGATGAATTAAGAGAGCATAAATAACACATGTCCTGCAGTCTTACAGATATTAAAAAGATCTGTAAGAAGGGAACTATTTCATCATTTAGAAATTTTTTATCTAAGATGGAGGAATTTATAAAAATTTATTTTTTACTCTCTTGTTCCACATTAGAGGAATTTATAACAATTCATTTTTTATTCTGTTGTTCCGCATTGTGGGAATATTTTTCAAACATTCAATATTACTACATAATTTCACTATCATAAATGAGTATAATTTTATTATATTTTTCTTGGTGATACATGGGGAATATTAGGGCGTTCAAAATTAATATATAGTATATGAATTATGAAAGTTATTATTTTTGTTGCAGTACACTAAATGGTGAAGGAGCATCTTACCTTTCACCTTGTGCCAACAATAAATCTATAAATCTTCTTGTCAATGTTCCTCCCAAAAATGCGAATGACAAGAACGCCAATGCATCTCCTGATAACAACAAGACTCTCCAGAAAGTAAAGAAAACCTACATTTAAGAAAATTATTTGTGATAATTAATTTAAATCAAGAACTCAGTGAAAAACTGAATATTGAACACGAATATGACGTTTTGTGTTGATCTACTTGTGAACTTTGATGGTGATATACCTAATCTAATGGTTTACCCATTGGGAATAGACTGCTACTAGGCATAATTTAATATGCCTATTATTATTATTCTTAGAAGTGGAGTTTAAATATTAAATATGAATAGAAATTTCCGGTACATGTGTAGAGCTATTACATCTGTGTCAATTTTTAAATGATTTAACGTCAACACATTTCGATAATTTCTGCATTCCTAGGCACAATGAGGTTCTGTCTTTCAAAGGTGAAAAGTTAAGATTCTCTAAAACATTCCTTTTGCCTTGCGAATGGCTTGGTTAGATGATGAAAATGGAAAATTTTAATATATGCTATATGCTGTGATATGCTTCAATGTATTTTTAGACTTGTAACACATGAAATGTGGTTTAATGAAGCAAGTCATATGATGGTGAATCAGTATACTAATAAATATACCACATTTTTAACATGTGCCAAGATTTTCATTGGGATTTATAAATATTAAAGCATATAGTAATATTACTTCTAAAGAGTATATTCATTATTTTACTGAGAAACTTCAGTAGTGTTAATTTCCTCTGTCGTCAAAGAAAATGTTTAACATTAAAAACAGAATAAAAGTGATTACATACATAACTTAAATTTAGATAATTTGTGCCAATTTTAGTAACTTAATTTACTTTAATTTTAATGGACAGCTTGTTTATAATAACAAATGATTCTTATTTTTTATAAATATTAATTCTTGATGCAGTTTAATTCAGTATATTATTAGAACTAAAATATGAATATATAGAGAAAATATAGTGAACATTTTAAGCCCCCTTTTAATACCTGACGCCTGATGAACAGAAAATACTAATTTTCAAGTATTATATTGAAATATTTGTTTTGTTTCGGAGTTATAAGGCTTTAATTGGAAGAGGCATGTCAATGCTGAAGAGATATGACTGAATAAAATTAGCCATTACCTGTATTATTAAAGTAAATAATTCAATAAATAAATAAAAATACTTATTTGTATTCATATTTAATATTTAATTCATTGTGTAAATACTGAAACATTGTGAGTATATAAGAGCCATTTAAATATGGCAAGGAGTGCTTTACAGTATTAAACTTCTCCCACCTTATTATTTTTTCAACTTTATTTCAATGGGAATGGGAAGGGAGGGGGAGTGAAAATCCATTAGGGCAGTTGCAAATATTTCTTTTTATAAATTTTATTTACAAGTGAGTGGTGGAAAGTCATTGTGTAGTTTTAAATTTACTTTAGACTTGAAACATTTTGATGCATTTATGAGTTTGATTATGCATGCTATGATATTCGATAATGACCAATCTACTAAGAATATCAGAATCATTAAACATTGAATAGAAAGCAATAAATGAATGTGCTTATTTCATAATGTGAATAATATATAATCTGAATGTTGGTATTTCATTCTATTAATTGTAATAATTGTTATTTTAATTTTAATTTCAAAAGGAAGGAACCTGGATAAATTATTTGTAAAAAAAATACTGTACAATATTGAGCTTGCTTAGTTGTATTAAGGTTCCTTAAAATGAAATATATAAATAAAACATATTGCACAATTAACATAGTGAATATAATAGGGATTATATCATTAATGTAAAGGGAAACCTAGAATGCTGGTATTTGATGAATGACAGGAGAAATGCAGTTTTAGATTATCACAAATGGCATGTGATCTCAGTTAACGATATTCAATTTAGTTGAAATCTTAAACAAAGCAGTAAGTTGTGATGAACACATCCTCCTGCATTTTGATTTAAAATTCAAAATTACTATTAAATTCAAAATAAAAGGATAAATATTTGCATGCATGCTCAAGAGTGCTTTTTTTGAAGCCCTAAAATAACAAAGTTCTGCATGATTCAGAACTAATATACCAATAATTGTTTTGCATAACAGAAACATTGGCTCACTGCTAATTGTAAAGGGACCTAGTAGTTATGGAAGAAATTCCTGAATGAGGAATTTACAAAGAATTAAAAAATTAATACAAAGTTAATCATTTTTAAAACTCAAGTTGGAATCAGTAAATAAATGAAACATAACATGTTAAATGTATCACAAATTTATACTTAGTGAATAAAACAAAAATATTCAAAATAAAAAGAGTTCATTCTGATTCAATTGCAGCCCTAAAAATGTTGGATATACGTCCCATGCAAATATGTAGCTTAGAAATGTTAATAATAAAGGAAGAATTACATTTTAATAGTGACACCAATTCTATCTTCACTGATGTGTATAGGTCAAAGAACAAAGAAAAATAAAACACCTGCCACACTAATGAGTTAATGCTTTAAATAATATTATTCACACCATCATCATTGCCTCATCAGGAGTAATCTGAGGAATTACCAAATATCCATTGACTAAATGTCTTTGACCACCATGTCATGCTGTAACACCACATTTGCAAATTGGTGGCTCTAACAGAAGCTTCTCAAAGATATGCTGTCAAAGAAAATATTAAATTGTCTCAGATTACTCCTGATGCATTGAGTGTGGTGTGATGCATGTAGAGTAAACCATTAATAAACTTAGTAGTGAGAAAAGTCTTTTATTCATAAATTGTCAACCTACACACATGAACAGAGGAAGAATAAATACCCACTAACTTAATTTATATTTATTTATTTACTCCGTTCTGCTTTCCTGATGTTAAAATATAACTAGGTTCTTTATATTTAGTTGAATTATAAAATATTTTAAAAGCCTAAATTTTGCAAGCCTAATTAAGTTTTTTTTAATACCTACCTAATTCATTCAAGCCCTAATTAAAATTTATATAATTAAGATTTTTTCTCATTAAGCATTGACTTTAATGTCCCACACTTAACATACTCACTTTTTAGGCATGCATGCAATTGCAATGTTAACATTTTATTGAAGATGTGATTGAATTTTCACCAAAAAAGGTGCCTATTCTCCTTTTTTAAGTGCCTTAATTGTCAATAATTATAAAGAGAGGTGATTGTATAAGTTGCCTTAAATGTAATTTTAAATGGAAAGAAGGGTTAAAATGTGTGAAATGAGACTGTTATTATTTCTTACTTTACATGTAGTTATTTAACCATGGTTAAAATAAAATCATAAACAATTAATACACTGTTCAAAGCAGTATTAGAAGTGTGGTTTAGACAATAAAATTACCAACTCCAGCAATGTTATTATTCACCAAGATTACTTTAAAAAATTGAACAAGGGTTTTCTGAACCACCTAGAGATCACCATGGTTAACAGATTAGTAATGTTTTGTTTGAATAATTTAGATTAGTTGTAAGTTAGTTCAACCCTTTTGTTATATGGGTTATATACCATTGTAAATATGTTCGTAAATATACTGTACAGATTTGAATGAAATATATGTTTTAATTGTTTATTTATATTTTATTGTAAATAAAGTGTAATCTTTTTTTTTTTTTTAATTTAAATGTAAATATACTATTCAGATAGTTTTGATTACCAATCAAATTGTAAATATCAGGCCACACATCTGTTATAAATGTAGATCAGTTCGCATGTTTTATTATTTTCATCTTCATGAACATTCCATGTTCATATATAATGTAGAATTAAAAAAAAACAAAAGAGAAATTGATGTTATTTGTAATTGTCTGTGATTTTTATTTCATATCAAGTATAAAAGATATGGCTATGTGAATATTTATTCTTGCATATGTGTGTACGGATGTATGTATTTACATGTGTGTGTGTGTATGTATGTATATATATATATATATATATATATATATATATATATATATATATATATATATGTATATATGTACACACGTACATATTTCCATATGTACTTTTAATAATGTATTAATGGAAAATTGAAGAGTTTATCTGTAAATACTGTTGTAAAAATGAAAGCAAAATGCTATTTTTTATACCAAAAAAAAAAGAAAAAAACTAAAGAAGTTTATAGTGCTCATAAGAACAAATAAAATATATTAGTATATATTCAAAAAAAGAATATTATGAAGTTAGATATCTAATATATATTTGATTTACAGACATACCTAAGAAAAGATGTATATTTTAAAGGTATCAAATATAACTTGTAACAGTGTTGCTTAATTTTTTTTTTCTTCCTATTTCCCAATGATTAAATGTGTCATCCTGGAATATGATACTTAATAATAGTGATTTGAATGATAACTAACAAAGTATGTTCAAGATTGCTGGTAAAGTATTTTCTTTATGTGCAAGTGTTTCTCTAGACAAGACAAAATACCTAGTTCAATAGAAATCCTTATTTCAAAACAGGTGTTGTACGCATATTTAAAGCCATAGAACCTCTATTTAACAGCAAATAAAGTGCATAACATAACTAGTTAAAATTTGAAACTTATTCCATACTAAATTGAACTGTATGGAAGTATAGTTTGTAAAGAGACAGAGCACACATGGAAGTTTTTGAGGCTGCTTGTTGTTAGCCTGGCTCAATTCTTTCCATATACATGGTTTTATTCAACATGATTTGCTGACGACTTATTCAGTTAACTTCCAATAATCAGTAATGGCTAATAGAGTCAACAGAATCTGATCTCTCATACTTCTAACTGTTAGGAAAATGAAGTAATGAATTCATGTTGTTGGCAGTTTATTTAAGTGCTCAATGCCAAGGCACCAAAACTGGTAGCATGTAAATAAAGTATAGAAAGATCCATCCGTTTGGGAAAAAAATCCTGTAACATTGCCTACCAAAATATTGGTACTCAAAATGCACCTAGTATCTAGAAAAATGATATACATACGAGTATATATTTAGTTTCAGGTTATAAGGATAGGCGATATTAATATACTCACCTAAATCTCCCACCTAATAATATATTTGAAAATTTCAACGGCTGTTGTGCATCAACTCTCCCTATTTGCAAGAACCTAAGACATGAGGTAGGGGTTCAATCTCACAGCAATGGCGACAGCGGGTTGATCCTAGGTTTCTGCCAAGGATTGAGTGAACCGGAATCAAGTTCACATTCATTTTGATAGCCGTCGACCACTCTGAACAGGAAAGGCCCTTCTTCGTAGATGCCCATTGGTTGCTAGGCTTCCATTCTTTAAAATTGATGACTCCTTTCCCTTTGGATGGTAGGGAACTCCATTCGATAAACGAGTTTTCCCTGAGTTCCTGACAAATTTTTCTCACATCAATTTTAGCCTTTTTTTCTACATGCAAACCGTTGAAGCACTGGGCTATTTCTTCTTCAATGTTTCTTGAAGCCATCACATAGTCGTTATTATCATTGATGAGGGTCAGGCAAATATTGAGATGTTGAAGAAATGCTTCCCATTCAGCCCTGAACAGGCCCAATCCTTGCAAAGTTTTTTGGTGCATAGATCATCATATCAGGAGTGTCAGAAGTAAGAGAGAATTTCTTTTATACAGCTTCTGATGACTTTGTCTATTTTCACAAGAAATGATGGCTTTAGGTCTTTGAGAGGGGCACATTGGAGTGGATAAATTATAGTGGGCCATATATACTGATTTATAATATTCAGTTTTTGATCTGCCATCATTAAAGGGCTGGAACAAGTTTAATTTATTAACAAGTGTATCTATTATATTTGGTTCGTCAAGTCTTATCTCTTCTTCAAAATTTAGAGAGAGGAGGGGGAGTTATTCTTGATTTTGTTTAATGAGAATGATGGCATTAAATGATTTGTAATGTTAGAGGAAGTCAAAATCAGTACAAAATTACACAATCAGGGAATTGAGACATATTCATGAAGTTGCCTGCTTCTTGAGATTCCATAATCCTGGTTAAATACATTAAAATTATATTTTCCTGTAATTATAGATTATAAAGTTTTAACAGATCTTGAAAATATAATTTAATGGAATAGAGACATGTTAAAAAAAAAACAACTACAAATTGAAAATACCAAATATATTCTCAACAAACAATTATATATTTATATTGATTATTAAAAAAAAAATATATAAAATAATTTAAGAAGTAAGTAACTCGGTTTAGATAGTAGCTAACTAATGTTACAATCAAGATCTTCATTAGCAGGAGATTTGTATTTATTGGTCTATCACAGTCTAAAGTAATAGGGAAACTATTAATTTATTTGGAGTCTACTTTCTATTAATTAATTCTTAGAGGCTTCTATTAATTTATATACTGGTGAAATTTTCTTTCATTTCAATAACCAAAATCATAACCAAGAGTAGAGGTTTAAAAATGGGGTAAATTGTACAATCATAAATGTCTGTGATATGAGTTGGCTCGAAAAATACTATAAAACCTATATTGATAATAAACTAACATCCTACAATTGTTGTTCTATACATTTTCCTCAAACCTGAATATTACCAGAACTCGTTTCATATACAAAGCCATTATTCAATACAACATTCACTCCTACTCGTATAGTTATTACTGAACATCTCATGTCCTAATCTTATAGCTGTCAAATCTTGTTTATCTAAGTAAGAGATAAATAGAATATTATATATGTCATCTAAGTGACATTTCAGAAGGTTAAGAACTTAATGAATGATGCACTATTAATTTATGTTTCTATCTCGAAATAAACATATGTAAACTTTAGGAAGTATGGCAAACCCTTAGCTCAACCATTTTTTTCAAGTTTGTTTTAGTCCTGGTAGCAAACTTTTAGGGAAAAAAAAAGTTGTCTAATAAATAAAGTTTAACCC
Organism: Riptortus pedestris; assembly: GCA_019009955.1. NCBI lineage: Eukaryota > Metazoa > Arthropoda > Insecta > Hemiptera > Alydidae > Riptortus > Riptortus pedestris. The sequence continues at coordinate 59,342,529 of CM032233.1, read as the reverse complement.
TTAGACTTCAAGAATCGGGAGGGAGAGAGACCTGTGGTTGAGTGGCAGAGTTCCTTCCTCCGATCCTGTAGACAGAATACTCTTACTTCTCTCTCCTCAGACCTATGTAGTGAGTAATATCATAGTGTCACTAGTAATTCAAGCTTGATTTTTTGATAAATGCTGATTGGATATTTGTTGATTGGACTGTGATATATTAACAAAAGCAACAAAATAAATTTACTTCATTATTGAAGTTAACAAAAAAAAAATTTCCTCAGACTCATGTATGAGTCCATCACCTCAAGGATTGATTTTCTCAGACTCATATGTAAATCCACAGCTAGGCTCGGTTTACTCAGATTCATATATGACTCCATCGCCCCCAAGGATTGATTTTTGTAGACTCATATGTGAATCCACGGCTAGGCTCAATTTTCTCAGACTCATATGTGAATCCACAGCTAGGCTCAATTTTCTCAGACTCATATGTCAATCCACAGCTAGGCTCAATTTTCTCAGACTAATATGTGAATCCACAGCTAGGCTCGGTTTACTCAGATTCATATATGACTCCATCGCCCCCAAGGATTGATTTTTGTAGACTCATATGTGAATCCACGGCTAGGCTCAATTTTCTCAGATTCATATGTGAATCCACAGCTAGGCTCAATTTTCTCAGACTCATATGTGAATCCACAGCTAGGCTCAATTTTCTCAGACTCATATGTAAATCCACTGCTAGGCTCAATTTTCTCAGACTCATATGTGCATCCACAGCTAGGCTTGGTCTCCTCAGACTCATATATGAGTCCATCGCCCCCAAGGTCCACCGCCCACTAGGCCCTGTTTTCTCAAACTCATATATAAGTCCACCCTCCCCAAGACCCAATTATTGTCAGACTCATGTATGAGTTCACCAACCCTCAGGGTCGGTTTCTTGAGACTCATATATGAGTCCACCGTCTCCTAGGACTACATTTACTAAATGCCAAAATAGCATGTGAGCCAACCATAATGAAACATCAACAAGGAAGGAGGCCCCAAACTCATACTTGAACCCACAGCTAAGCTCGGTTTTTGTAGGCTCATATATGAGTCCACTGTGTCCTAGGCACGGTTTTCTCAGACTCATATGTAAATCCACTGCTAGGCTCAATTTTCTCAGACTCATATGTGCATCCACAGCTAGGCTTGGTCTCCTCAGACTCATATATGAGTCCATCGCCCCCAAGGTCCACCGCCCACTAGGCCCTGTTTTCTCAAACTCATATATAAGTCCTCCCTCCCCAAGACCCAATTATTGTCAGACTCATGTATGAGTTCACCAACCCTCAGGGTCGGTTTCTTGAGACTCATATATGAGTCCACTGTCTCCTAGGACTACATTTACTAAATGCCAAAATAGCATGTGAGCCAACCCTAATGAAACATCAACAAGGAAGGAGGCCCCAAACTCATACTTGAACCCACAGCTAAGCTCGGTTTTTGTAGGCTCATATATGGGTCCACTGTGTCCTAGGCACGGTTTTCTCAGACTCATATGTAAATCCACTGCTAGGCTCAATTTTCTCAGACTCATATGTGCATCCACAGCTAGGCTTGGTCTCCTCAGACTCATATATGAGTCCATCGCCCCCAAGGTCCACCGCCCACTAGGCCCTGTTTTCTCAAACTCATATATAAGTCCTCCCTCCCCAAGACCCAATTATTGTCAGACTCATGTATGAGTTCACCATCCCTCAGGGTCGGTTTCTTGAGACTCATATATGAGTCCACTGTCTCCTAGGACTACATTTACTAAATGCCAAAGTAGCATGTGAGCCAACCCTAATGAAACATCAACAAGGAAGGAGGCCCCAAACTCATACTTGAACCCACAGCTAAGCTCGGTTTTTGTAGGCTCATATATGGGTCCACTGTGTCCTAGGCACGGTTTTCTCAGACTCATGTATGAGCCCATCGTCCTCAAGGATTGATTTTCTCAGACTCATATGTAAATCCACAGCTAGGCTTGGTTTCCTCAGACTCATATATGAGTCCATCATCCCCAAGGATTGATTTTCTCAGACTCATATGTAAATCCACAGCTAGGCTCAATTTTCTCAGACTCATATGTGAATCCACAGCTAGGCTCGGTTTCCTCAGACTCATATATGAGTCCATCATCCCCAAGGATTGATTTTCTCAGACTCATATGTAAATCCACAGCTAGGCTCAATTTTCTCAGACTCATATGTAAATCCACAACTAGGCTCAATTTTCTCAGACTCATATGTGCATCCACAGCTAGGCTTGGTCTCCTCAGACTCATATATGAGTCTATCTCCCCCAAGGTCCACCGCCCACTAGGCCCTGTTTTCTCAAACTCATATATAAGTCCTCCCTCCCCAAGACCCTATTATTGTCAGACTCATGTATGAGTTCACCATCCCTCAGGGTCGGTTTCTTGAGACTCATATATGAGTCACTGTCTCCTAGGACTACATTTACTAAATGCCAAAATAGCATGTGACCCAACCCTAATGAAACATCAACAAGGAAGGAGGCCCCAAACTCATAATTGAACCCACAGCTATGGTCGGTTTTTGTAGGCTCATATATGAGTCCACCGTATCCTAGGCACGGTTTTCTCAGACTCATATATGAGTCCACCGTCCCCTAGGCTTGGTTTTCACAGACTCATATATGAGTCCACTGTCTCCTAGGCTCGATTTTCTCAGAGTCATATGAGTCCGCCGTCCCCTAGGTTCGGTTTCCTCAGACTCATATATGAGTCCACTGTATCCTAGGCTTGGTTTCCTCAGACTCATGTATGAGTCCATCGTCCTCAAGGATTGATTTTCTCAGACTCATATGTAAATCCACAGCTAGGCTTGGTCTCCTCAGACTCATATATGAGTCCATCTTCCTCAAGGATTGATTTTCTCAAACTCATATGTGAATCCCCTGCTAAGCTCGGTTTCCTCAGACTCCTATATAAGTCCACCTCCCCCCAGACCCAATTATTCTCAGACTCATGTATGAGTTCACCATCCCTTAGGGTAGGTTTCTTGAGACTCATATACGAGTCCACTGTCTCCTATAACTACATGTACTAAATGGCAAAATAGCATGAGTCAACCATAATGAAACGGCTAAGAGGGAGGAGGCCCCCAACTCATATGTAAATCCATAGCTATGCTCGGTTTTCACAGACTCATATATGAGTCCAGTGTTTCCTATACTCGATTTTCTCAGACTCATGTATGAGTTCACTGTTTCCTATGCTCGATTTTCTCAGACTCATGTATGAGTTCACATCCTTTATGCTCGGTTTTCTCAGACTCATATCAGTCCACCCTCCCCCAGACTAGATTATTGTCAGACTCGTGTATGAGGTCCCCATCTCCTAGGCACGATTTTCTCTGGCTCATATATGAGTCTGTAGTGAAAAGGTTAATATATGCAATTATTGTTTATCTAGATTATTTTTAAATTTAAAGAAATATTTTATTTAATAACTTCATAAAATTAAATCACTAAAAGATATTCTATAATTTTCTAAACAAATCTCTGCAGTTTCATTCTAGAATACAAGAGAGAAAGCATGGTTGGAAGTCTCTAGGAAAATAAATTATTCTTTTAATTTATTACTGAATTTTTATTTAAATATAAATTAGTATAACAATAACAAGAAATAATTTATAATACTTTGTATTATCTACGTATATTTATAATCCTATGGTAACTTTCATATCACAAAGCTCCCCCGCTCTGTAACAAAAGAAATTTGATTTTAATAATGCATAAATATGTAATTGAAACAAACAAATAATCAAAGATACAATTTATAGTAATAATTTACCACAAAAGTGTTTAACAGGTAAGGACCTTGAATTATTAGTATGCCTTTCAATATTATAATATAATTTCTATGGTTTTTCATTTATTGTTTACTATGAGATAGTAAAATGATGACAATCTCCTAATTTGCCAAATTTATTTAAAAAATGAAAAGCATTGGTCTCTACAGACATAAAGGTTTTCCTGCCCGGCTTTCATGGGGAGGTCAAGTGGTCATCTTGGTACATATCCTGCTCAAATCTGATTTCTTTGCAGACCAAACATCAACCTTCCCTTCTCAGAGAAATATTTCTAATAGCTTGTAAGTTCAATGCCATTTTATATAGCGCTCTACCTAAATAGGAGTGTCTACCACAACCTTCTATGTGTTTGCTTGCATTTTCAAGGCTTATGATTAGAGGTGTCAAGACTAGAGTGATGTCAGCTATGAATTAGAACCTTCAGGTATCATCCAATCAAATTCAAAATCTCCCTTTCCTGACTGCATTGTGGGAATAAAATTGATGATAAATACTTGAAGAGATGAAAAGATCCAATTCTTCAAAAGTTTTTTTATTTCAGCGCTAAGAGCTTTCAAAGACTATTGTCTCCATCTTCAGAGCTACACATAAAATAAAAATAAAAATCTATATACACCATAACAAAACAACTAATCTCCCGTATGCTGGCCATTCTCTTGCTGTCTTTCCCAATGAGTGCTTGAAAGTAAGTCAGTATATATTCTCCAGTCATACCCCAATAGATCTCCCACCCTCCGTGTTTTAATATTTTACCTATGTTTATTAATATTTACATTATTCAGATATTTATTTTTGTGCTTTTATTTATTGATGCTAGCATGTTTTATTGCCTTGTTATGGTGTATATAGATTTTATTGATGGTGTTTTTATGTGTAGCTCTGAAGATGGAGACAATAGTTTTGAAAGCGCTTAGCGCTGAAATAAAAAACTTTTGAAGAATTGGAAGTTTTCTTCTCTCCAAGTACACAATATTTTTCACTTCCAACAACACTCCTGTGAACAAATTGTTGCCATTGGTGACCGCTAGTGAGACATAACTTTTTCACAGCTTGAATTATTGAAAATATTAGAATTTTAAAGGATCCTACTCAATTATACTACTTCACAAAACTTCATGAGCACAACCTTTGTGACTGATCTTTGAAAATGACTCTCCCAAATCTTTATTCACCATGAGTTTCAGTATATCTGCAAAACACTCTTAGTCATTTACAGAGGTTTTTGAAAAACACACATGGGTCACAATACTTTCACATCAATTATTGATGAATTAAATGCCTTTTGAACGCAATAATCAATTAACTGCACTTTGTACTTCATGGTACATAAATTACAAACAGATATGCAGGAGGAAAAATATATTCCTTTTACAAATAATTACTACGTAATTAGTTTAAAAAAATTAATTCTTAAAACATTTTTTTGTTATGTTGATGTTTTTTTAAGTAAACATTTTTTTGTATTCATTCAAGAATACTTTTGCTTTATTTCTTTTTAAATACATTTTTTCCAGAATCGATTCGTCCTTGTTGTGTCCAACAAAATTATCTTTGAAACATGCCTATGGGAAAAGAATGGATTCTGAAAAAGAAAAAAAAAAGTATTTAAAACGAAATAACGCAAAAGTATTCTTGAATGAATCCAAAAAAAAAAAAATGTCTACTTCAAAAAACATCAACCATTCTAAGAATTAATTTTTTTAAACTAATTACGTTGTGATTATTTGTAAAAGGAATACATTTTTTCACCTACATAGCTCCATGTAAAAAGAAAAGGTACAGTATCTTCCAGGCAAGAATTATCAAGAATGCTTTTGCGTTATTTCGTTTTAATTTTCTATTTATTTCAAAATTTATTCCACTTCCCATAGACTTGTTACAAAGATAATTTTCTATGACTTTTATGTTGCAGCATGTTTCAATAAAACGTGCCATTTCTGAAATAAAGATTTGTGCATTTACGGCTAAAGGATGAGTCAAATTGAAAAATTCACTGATAAAAACTCGTTTTAGAATTTGATTTTCTACAAGAATCCGTCATAAAAAGTATGGTATTCCATTGGAAATTCCAAAGTTAGGGTCGCTGGAGAATGTTATGGAGGTTAAATATGGACTGAAAAGATTCTTCAGGAGTCCCAATTCTGCCACACCAAGTCTCAGCCATTTATTAACACAATTGGTGATTTTAAGGGGGGTGGAACAGGAAGTTGGGAGACCCTGTATAATGAAAAAAAAAACCCAACCATTATTAAGGATTCAAAACAAAAAGAAGTATACCAATAAAAATGTATAGAAGACTATAAAGAAAAATATTGATAGATAAGACTTTGGTCATCAATTTAATGTCCAGGGCCTACAATTTGGTTCAAGAGGTCAAATCCAGGTAAAGTTGAGATAGATAATGAAGATTGGCTGTTCCTAACTGAAGTCATTAGAAATAATAATCATCATAAATATAAGTAGTTTTAAGTTATTTTTATTTTTTATATAATTATTTGTTCATATTGTTTTATTATTACTTTTATTTTAACCCAACTTTGATTTTAATATGATTTACTTTCTGAGAAACTTAATTCTTTAATAATATGTTTTTCTTCTTCTAGCATATACTAAATAATTTTTCCAACAATACTGGCCATTATATTTTTAATGAGAGCTATTGATATTCTAGTTATAATAATAAGTAATAGTGTGTGTTTGTACAGTTCTTTAAATGGTTTATATTATCTTGCCCTTGCCTGTTATAACTCATTGTAACATATGTGGTTTTATTTCCACCAATATAGAAGGATTCCACTGCTTGTGCATGGGTGCTCTCAAATAAAGTTTTAATTCTTCATAAGGGAACCTATTTAAGGTTTGTAAGGGAACCCATTTGAGTATATGGGTATTTAATTTGAAGTAAGAGTCAGGAATATGTGCGCGAAGAGCAGAAATATAGCTCAAAATTGCTGTTAGGGAAAAAATGAATTGGTCAAAATTCAAAATCTCTTATATTCAGTGAAAAAACTAGTTTTGCCCTCAAAATTGATGGGTCGCAGCAGTACGCATAATTGAATAATCTTGAATTATAACAATTAGTTAAACAGGTTTTCAATTTAATAGATACTTTCAAATAATCTTTGAAATAAAAAAAAATTAAGGTTGTATATTACATTTTAATTAGACTAACAATATTTTACTGTTATATTAAATTTAATGTACTTTGCTTTATGATTAGCTTATTTCATGTTAAGAGCTTTAATTTAATAATTTTACAGCAATGGGTTATAAGTATTGTACCCCAGCCCAGAATCTATATTAATTCAATGAAATGAGACTTTTTGATAACCACTCACAACCGAAAACAAACAACAAATTTACATATAGAATTGAAACGTGAGGGAGTGCTAAACCTTCCAATACCCATTGCGTCCAATACCTTCAATCTAAAATCTTTAGAAAAATGGTGAATGGTTCTTCTCACCGTTCACTCAGACCAATCTCTTGCCCACTCAACACCTTAATTTTCATTCCCGACTTTCTGGTCATTTTAATCCTTTAACTGATATACTCCCCACAGGATATTTCCCCAAACAATTATAACTATGTCAATGGCATAAAGATCTATAATTTTGTAATATTTTATATATATATTTAATTTTCTATCTGTCAATACAAATACATGGTACATCAGTCAAACCAAGAATTGTCACTTCGGTTTTGCCACTGGGCTTTGTCCAATTATGTATCAAAATAGTATCTGTTACTCTGAAAACTGTAAAAAAGACAATGTATTATATAGTTTTCAATAAAGACATATAAAAAAAATAAATAAAACATATTTTACATCAACTTTATGCAACTTGAGTTAATTAAGATAAACTTTCTAAGTTTGTCATCTTTAAATGCACATATTGAAGTGGCCAATTTCTATCAAGAACCAATCCACTTCATTCCAGTAAATCTGATGTTCAAATAACATCTCTTGTCTTGCAAAGCATGAGAGGAGTGGTGGTCCTCACGACTCATCAATAACGGTGCTTTTACAGTATTAAACAAGGTTAGAAAAACAATTTACTTACATTAATTAAGGCAATTTCTTTGTCATCTAGTATAGGTCTTTTGAAGCGAGATGGTAAATGGCGTTCATCTATTACATAACTATTTCCTCCAGATGATGTAGGAGTCGCTTTAGAAACCATGGGATGAGCTGGGGAATAAAAATTATGTTACAATTTACATAAGGGAACTAAATCTCCTAAAAGTCCATATCCTAATTTTAGGGATCCGAAAACCTGCATATGGCAATTGTGTCATGAGAAAATTTTAAAATTAGGCTAAAGAGCATATGCTGTTAGCGGCACAGATATTATTTTATATCTATTGAAAGAAAAATAATCATTTTGAAAATCACTCCTCAAAAGAGGCTATGATTAATATTACTGGAAAAGGCATGAAATGGAAATGTCTAAAGAAACATGGTTTTGATAATTTTTTTATTAGTCTAAGAAGCAAAGTAATTTATAAATCAAGAAAAAAAGAAAAGAAAAAGAAAGTAGAAACTGGAAATTCAAATTGGATTTAAAGCTAAGTATAGTAAGCCACTAGTTGTAGTAAATATACAGCTACTTGAAAGATCCTTCAGCGTATGTGATTATTCACTCACTAATTATTGGAAGAGTATGTGTGTCTATATAACTATGCTCTCTGACCCTCTCGATCTGAGAAAAATCTTTATCTTCCATGATAAGTCATTGAAATTTAACTTTTTTTTTCCTGTTTCAAAAAGTATAGAAGGCAACAGAAAATGTACGTTTATAATAAATTAAATTCCTCTCAACGGGTAAACAAAATTTGTCTCCAAGATTGGCAGTTTTAAGGCTGACAAAAATTAACTTTGTAAATATGTCTGTCACTGCTTGAAAATCTGGTTTAAAACTCGGAATATCGAAAGTATGTAAGCCATTTTCTGCATCTATTGTAAAAAAAAGTGTTAGAAGACATCATACGTCAAAAGTTGTAAAATACTTGGCAGAAGCTATATTTGATATTTAAAATGAACTAATTTATACACAAACAGAAATTATAATACCTAAGAAACCCACTTTAGATTTGATAAATTTATGGTTATATTATTTTATATGTGTGCTATATTTAAATATTGAGGAGTAGTATTCAAATAGGGTTCCAAAACTTTCAAAGTATATTGCTCCTATAAAGAAACCAATCCTGCATGTAAGTTGGTAAATTAATTCACTGAAAAATTGTAAATGTAGCATAAATGAAAATTAAAATAGCAAAAAAGGTCAATGGAATTTCACAACTTATCTGAAATTGAAATGAAGCCTCACTGTATCATTTAAAAATTAATGTTTCTAAATATAGCAACTGGTAATACAAAAGTGAGATATGAGAACTAAAAACAATAAATGCTCAGTAGTACTTGTATCATAAGCAGATTAAGTACTGAACAGAATACCAACCAGTGTTTGGAATATCCAGTTGTGCTCTTCTAAATTTTATTGACGGTACATGAGGTTTAATTGCCTACAAATGAAATAAACGAGCGTTAAAGAAAATAATTAGAAATAAATAATCTCAAATAGTATGGCTTACACACTTGTGCGAGGCTGAATAATTTTAAGGAGTATTTCATAATTTTGTAAATTCTATAACAGTATAACCTACAAAGAAAAATACATAGAGGTTAGGAAATAGAAAACGTTGAGCTTATCAAATACTCCTATTCGCTTTTAAAGCAACCTACTAAGAGATAGGCAAAACCATTACGATTAGGAGGTCCTTATTATGGACTAAATCAAATGAAATACTGTCTTTACTAAAATTAATTATGATAATCAGCAAATGTTCAAAATCATCAGCACGGACGTATTTTAATCAAAACACTTTTTAAGCAACCATGGATCCTTAACATTTTAGATATCGCCAAAAGAACAAGCAACATCATTTAACACATTAAAAAGAAGATAAACTAACCTTGGTTGGCTTAAAAATCTTAGTAAAAACTTAGTATGATTCTAACAGAAATTTCCATTATCAATGGTATATTACTGAAATAATGCATAAGCAAAATGCCGACACTAAACCCCAACATAGAGTCCAAAATTAAAAGTTTATTGGTATGCTTTCTAAAAATGTATTAAAAAGAATAATTATTTATTTATTTATTTTGGAGCGTTCGCAGCGAGGCGATATAGCTCATCAAAAAATAACAACGTATATAAACAAAATGCAAAACTGAAAATAGTAACAAGAAAAGATTAAACAATACAAACTAAGAACGCAAACAAATAACAAAACGCAACTAAATAACAGAACGCAACAAAATAACAAAACTCAACTAAATAACAGAACGCAGACAAATAACAAAACGTAACTAAATAACAGAACGCAACCAAATAACAAAATGTAACCAAAGAGACAAAAAATAAATAAATCAACAAATAAATAAAAACAAAACATTAAATTCAAAAACAAAAAATCTTGTGAGGAAACTAGATAATAAAAAACTATAAAGACTAATAAAATTACGTAAACTATTATATACTTTCAGTGGTTAAAAACAAGACTAAAATCAAATAAATAATAATTAGTATGAATAAAATGAAGATTAAATTTTCTAATATCTAAAATATTCACAATCATATGCTCTCACTTTCTTTATCATACAAACACACGCACGCACACACACGCGCGCACGCACACTCACACACATATACAGTAAAACAGTTTAGCTGGAGTTTAAAATATTTAATTTAAGAAGGATTAAAAAGGATTTTAAAATGTAATACTTCTAAATTTGTGAGTATATATTAAATAAATAATGAAATAATTATGTATGATAAGTCAATAAAAGAATAATTATGTAAATTCACTATAGAATCTTGTGTACTTATTCGTTATCGGGAGGCCACTCATTTAAAGACGTTTATTAAATCAGAATAAAAAAAAAACAACACTTTATTATGTAAATTAACTCTTCAACAATTTATTTCAATGATATAATGTAATTAGAAATTAGAGTTAGCCTAAAGCTGGGTGATGTGGCGGAGTAGCTGCATAAAGCGATTGTTCAGTCAACAATTGTCTCGGCTCATTCCCAATCGTTCTTCACACCATTTTAAAGAGTTTAATTCATTGCTCCAACAATATATATAAACGTACTTTGGCTACAAAAGGAAATCGGATACAAACGAACTAAGTATCCGTACGAATCTCTAGTTTCTCCCGAAATGTGATGATAGAGGAACCAATTGATCAGGATCAATAAAAAGGCCTTTCGTCCTCTACTAGTGTTATAATTTAGAAGAAAACTATCTCTGATTTTAAACCACTTTTTTTTATTTCCCTAGCTAAGCAGATTTTATACAACACAAAAACAAGATCGCCCGGCAGTCTTGCACGTTTAAAACTATTTACAATGAATGATGGGAATACTTTGAGCCTCTTACAACACATATTAAAATATGCATTCTCAGATGCTAGACCATGCTTAAAATATAACAAAATCCCTAGTGTTTTACAGCTTTGCCTAACATTATATTGCCAAAATGATTTATTTAAATATAACCACATTTCATGTCTATTCTGACACTGTTTCCTAAGGAGCAACATCCCTTTTGATTGAAACAAATATACAGCTTCTTCATCAGTTCTGGGTAAATCCCTAGCTAATAAACGATCACTCATTTTCTGATAATAAAACAAACAGAATAACTAAAATAACCTTCTCAAGTATAAACAGCGAATAGCAACAATAAGTGGCTTTCAAACAGTAAATATTTTATGTATAAATAATAAGTGGCCCGCCTTTAACTATTTTGTGATTTATAAATTCTAGAAGAGTTATTTAAAATAATAAAGTGATTTTTTAAAAGATTTTGATTTGATAATCGTCTTTAAATGAATGGCCTCTCGATAATCGATAAGTACCGAATTTTGCAATAATAAAATTTTTGAATTTATAACAATTCCATTCCAACTGAGCCCAGTTAACAACTTTAATTGATTATATCCCAGGAAGGTTTAACAAGTTGGAACGATCTTAATGTAAAAGGAAAAATCACAATATGGCTTAGTGGATTACTGTAAAAAACAAATTAACTACCAATTTCCTCCCTACAATATACATATGCAATTTCCCCAAATCCAATAGATCTGTCATACTCAAATTGTGCTCAGCGGAACCCTAGGGTTCCGCGAAATCACTTTGGGGCTCCACAAGAATTTAGAAAAAAATTCAAAACAACTCTGTCTCTCTCTGGTCAACTGTTCCACAATATGCACGCTCGGGTGACGTATCCAAAATGAAATCATGAATTCAAAATCCCTTTTTACCCAACTTGCAAAAGCCCGAAAGTATTTCCAACGAGATATATGAATATTTTTTAGAAACGGCATCAGACCCAAGTATGGAGTCATTGTTCAAAACGACGCTTCTCATCGATTTTTGGTGCAGAACCAGTGATGAATATCCAATGCCTGCCAAAATAGTCCTGAATGTTCTCGTAATCGATTGTTAACAACTCAACACCTAGGGGCTGCGTAAACTAAGCGGGAGGTTACTGGTGGCTGAAAACAAGTAAGCACGAATAACTCGCTTAATATTTGAGTTACGGAAAAAATGGACAGAATAGCAATTGTAGAACATCAATACTTTAACATGATTGGTTCTGTAACATATTACAATTCCGAGTCATAAGAACTGAGATATTTAGAATTTTCGAACTCCCCTTCTCTAAGCTCCCACCATTCCAAGTCCGATTTCAGTCAATAAGAAATATGATCTTTAGCCTTGAATGAAACGGTTAAATATTGAGTATGGTAGAGATCAAATAAACATTTTCAAGTAAAGAACGAAAAATCTTAATTGATGACGTTATCGTCACATAACGTATTTGAATGTATCTCATATATTAAAAGTCATATGAAAACAATATTTGATATTTAACATGAGAATGAAGTTGTTCATGATAAAACAGCTTATTGGTTAATGTAACAATAGTAGTAGTGGGGGTTTACTGAAGCCTGAAAACTAAAAAATAAGTATCTCGGTTAATAATAAAGGTAGTGAATATATATATATATATATATATATATATATATATATATATATATATATATATATATATAAAACAACAGTCAAAAAACATAAAATTTGCAATAAGAATGGCCCTATTTACTTTTCTGACCCGACGTATAATAACGGCGTTAACAGACATATATGTTTTATATATATATATATATATATATATATATATATATATATATATATATATATACATATACATACAATAATGAACGGATCTCATTTTCGTCATCGCCTGGGTAGGATCGATGGACGTTTGAAAAAATTGTTTGAAAATCGTGGCATGATTACGACCTTAACAGCTGATTCCCCTTAGGGGAAGTCTGCCAAAGCGTGCATTCAAGTAAAGCTTGTAAAATTAATTAGAGGAACTTCTCGAAAGGCCTTGGAATATCCCCCCCCCACCTAAAATTCTGTTTCAATTGGCCCTTGACTAGTGGTCTTTTTGATATAAGAACGATTTCTGTTTTAATTATAAAAAGTAGTTGTTGAGGTTACTAACATGACAAAATTTCACAAAAATACATTTGAATCATAGTAAATCAGTACCAAAAACATGAACATTTGGATTTTTTAAATTATATGTTTGTATGTATGAATATATATATTCATACATACTTACATATATATATATATATATATATATATATATATATATATATATATATAGTTCTTATTCTGTACTTAATACTCTGATATGTTCTTCATGTTTCATGTTTCTTCTATGAAAACACCTTTCTTTCCCCACAAACTTTATTCACGTTGCCCTACATGTTTTGAGACTTAACTAACACCTCTTCATGGGTCATTCCTTTTTGAAAAATAATAACATTAATTTAAAAAATAAAGACAATGACAATTTATTGCTTCATAACAAATTAATAAGTGTGTACTAAAATGAGATATTTATTAAATTTAATTACATATTGCTTACTTACAGTTCTGAAATGTTCAGTCCCTCTTATATTCGTTGAGACCAACTCTTCCGCAAATCCTTTTCAGTTTTAACTCTTCTATCAGTTTTGTTATAAGTCAACCTACCTACCTGGGCCCAATCTATAGAATTACCTTGACTTTTTTGCACGAGTTTATTAAACAATGTTCCTTCTATTAGGACAACTTTCTGAAATATGCTTTGAGCAAGATAAAAGATCATCTTTTCTTTGCTATTTCCACTGGGTCTGCTTGCCATGTCTTTCCTATTGGCACAGTTAGAAGTAATCAAAACAGATTTCTTCTTTTCACCTTTCTCTTTTGAAACATCTTCACTCTCCAAACAACGAAAGCCCCCCCCCCTCCCATAGAGGCTTGTCTAATGCTTCTTAGAAATTCTTGATCCATGTTAGGACTATTGCGGACTTATGTTTTTGGTTTTGACTGTTTCATGGTATTTCTATCAAAGTTTTGCTCTCATGCTATTAGATTCTTCAGGGCATCTCAACTGAGAATGAACTTCTATGAAGATGAACCCTCCCCCCCCCAAAAAAAAAGAAAATTGAAATTATTCCTTTTGTGACAGGATCGACAGAAAATAAATCAACATTTTTCAAGAAATAGTGTAAAGACCATTTTCACTATTGACAGAAAAATTTGTCCAAAAATTGTGGAACAAACCGGCATTGATGAGTCAGGTATAACCTTTCTCATTTATACAACAGGAGAGTGGGGCTTGTTAATAATATTCAGTTCATGTATGGGGAATTTGGGCTCTGTGGTTTTATACAGGCATTACTGCTGCCGGGGTCTAAAAGAGCATTTAGTTCTTCTTCCATAAGTCTAGTTTTTACTGGAGCTTCTGAAACCGATTGCGGAGATGTCAAATTTGGTAGCTTCCTCTATAGCTGGAAGTCCTGGATCTTGGTGCTCTTCATATAGGTTTTGGACATGTTTTGATTCATAAGGGGGTAAAACTATTATGTCCCCTTGTGATCGGAGAACGAAGTTTTGGCCGTTCCATGCTCTCGTGGCTACTTCATGGTTTCTTTAGTCGGTTTTTGGTTTCGGGCCAGAGTGAGGACGCGGGATTAGGGTCAATAAAAAATGGATTATTCCTGAAATTACTAAGTCGCCAAAGGTCCCCCCTAAATTATAGTAGAAGTTTTATAGTTTTAAAAATAAATGAAAACTAGTAAGACGACTAGATGAAAGAACAGTTAGATCCGCATAGAACGCCTAGTGAGAGAACACTGCTAGCTGTATTTATTATTTTTGTTCTATACCTGAACCAAGAAGAAAGACCAAAAGATAAAAAAAAGAAAAAAAAACACAGGCAAGTATGCAAAATTAATGAAACCTTATGTATACAGGATTATGCCTAGGTTTACATATGTGTATTGTGCGAAAAGGTAAAGATTGCTGGTAAGGGTTGCCATTTACTGTATATTTATTACATTTGAATGTGATTTTGTAGACTGGAATCTAGGTGATCTTCACGTTTGTGTACTCTTTACCGACGATATGCCATCTGGCTTGTTGAAAAGTAACGATGCCTAGCACTGACTTATACGGCATGCCTCATGGTACAAGCTTCACGTATGAGGCTGGTGCCACCATTGCCTGTGCGTATAAGGAATACATTAAAAGTGGGCTGAAAGAGAGTGGATCTAGTATAAGATCTTCTTGGCAGTGAATCTTGGCTGCAATTCTGCATACAATTTTATTTCAGGATACCTGATTGAAGGCTCCACATAACTCCTGTAACCTGATTAGGAATACTATGGTGTGGGTTGGAAAAGAAAGGGTAATGTTGTTATACAAAATAATTTCAATTTATTATCACAGACACTTACACCTAAGATATATTCGTTTGGTATTACAGAAATAACTATGCTTCAAACATTTGCAGAGAAAAATAATGAGACTACTAAAAAAGAAATCTCTAGTCATAAATTAAATTATTCAAATTCTTCTTCACTGTTTTTCTTAATTAGAGTAATTTCAGGGGTTTTTAATTGGTAAATTCGTTTTCGTTTTCTTGAATAGTATGCGTTTCGTCTTGGAAAATAAAATTTTACTTTGTAGACTTTCTTTTTCAATGAAAACTTAATGTGACCAAGTAGAGCATTCCACCAAATCCTTGAAATCGTCAATCTTTTCGCTGAGTTGCTCTTTTCACAACGAGAAGCGTTGCAATGCCTTACATTCTTTAATTTTGAGCAAAACGTTGGTGCTGATATTCTTTTCATATTGACCTGAAAAAAGTTGTATATTATTATGATTCAATTAAAAATTATTAAATTTAAATAGCTAAAAGTATTAACTTTGTTTCCTTCTTTGTTTTTGTTCGTGCAATTTGAAATTAAATTATTATGGATAAGAATAAAATAAAACTTTAAAAGCTCTTTTTATATATATATATATATATATATATATATATATATATATATATATATATATACACACACACACACACACACACACACACACACACACATACATATATATTGTGACCGCTTTAAATAATTTTAAATCTGATATATAGGCGTTTTATTCTTGATTATCAGTTATAGTTGAAATTTGTTGAAAGTACGTACCTTGCTTATTGGCATTCGCTTTTCAGTAGAAGATGAAGGCCTTTCTTCTGAAATTACTTTCTCTAGATCATGAGACGATTCTTTGTTACTTGAGCCAAATAAACCTCTTTCTTCTGCCATTCCAATCATAAATTTGGAATCCAATCTGGTAATTTTCTAAAAGTGAAATGGTTGCTATATTTTACTCACTTGAAATCATTTAATATTTATTTTAACAGTTCTACTGTATTGCTGGGTTTTGGCTTAGGTAAGATCTAAATATTCGTCAGGAGTATGTTGAATAATAACTTTTTTAGAATTGTAATTTTAACTTTATTTACGCACAGAGTTTCCTTTCGCAGATCATAAATTTTCCGGCAAAGATAATTCATCTGACAGTTATTGTTTGTTTCGTAAGGTTGTAGGGCGAAAAACTACTAGGTTATCATCGCCCTGTAATATCTAATACTCACGTTTTGGCATCCTCAGCCATATCGCCATTTTAACAATATAAACAAGGATACAAAAAATTGTAATTTAAATTTCTTTGTATAAATTCGTACTTTTCACGAAATTAAACAATTTAGCTCTTTTGGGGTCATCTCCAAGGGACACTTCTATATTATTGGACATTTTGCATTCGTTTTTAATATCTGTATACTTATGGCATTCCATTAATATGTAGTAGATAGTCAAGTCTGTGTTACACTTCCCAGAAATCGGTGGTTGATCTTTTTTCATAAGATAGCCATGCGTAAATCTTGTGTGCCCTATTCTATCTGAGAGTTAATAAGTGAACCTTAATTTGAGGGAATTCTTTTAGTATTTTTTAAATGTAATAATCATTAATGCCTGTAGGAATAGAAATTTACAACAGTTTTATTTTAAAAATTACATGTAGAAGGAAATATAGAAGAAAAAAAAGCAGAGTATAAATCCTTCTACTTAGATGGATGTAAAATATCAACAGCTTACACTACCCTTCTACTCATGCGACTGACACCGAATATAAGTGAAACGTGTTTATAACCCAGGATAAACATCAATTAATTCTTTTTTGTTTCTTCTTGCCTGTTTTTTTTCTTTTTCCATTCAATCAAGTCATTGTGGCTGCAAAACGTCTTGAAAACGAATTCTGGTCGTTTGTACAAATGTAAAAAAAAAATCAAATTTATTCTCTTTTTAGTACACAACAATGCATTTAAGAACCACTATTGGCATCAAGTAATTATAGTTGTAATAATAAAAATATCATAGCACACACAATTAGTGAGAAATATAACTTTATCCGTTTTTTCATTCCTTCTCATAGGATTTACACATAAGCTAACTTAGGCTTATCAATTTTTTTATTTTTTTTTTCGGAAGCGAGAAATAGTCTTTGGTGTGTCTTTCCAGTATGTGAAAAATGCACATACTTTCATTTAGAGGATTTGTTTTAAATAAATGAAAATTAAATTAAGGAAATATTCCATTGCGCGCAATGTAAAACGACTGCGCAGAGACCTTGGAATCATATTAGGAGGACATGGTTTTGCAGGAGCTCTTGCCTGGAAGAGATCCTGGAGTGAATGATCAATTGAAAGCCGCCTCTGCCTCTAGCGTCTACTTTTAGAACTAATCCTTCGGTACGCTTTAAAACTCCAAAGAAAACGTTGCACTCTTCAATAGACCGCTAACTAAACCCTTATTCAAAATCCATTATCATTAGTAACTGATTATTACTACTATATTCTACCCTCTGCAATAAACAGAGTCCGTCGTTGCTCGACGACTTCGAAGCTAAGAGATCAGGTAAACGGATGTGTATGGAGTTTTACGGTCCTCCGAACTGTGGTAAAACATGGCGCTGTTCTGTGCTGTCTGAAGTAATGATCAACTATGGGAGAATTGGGAATTTTAATAAATATTCCCAATTCCCTTTTGAAGACTGTATAGACCGAAATGTACTTCTTATGGATGAGCCGTCTGTAGAACCTACTACGTTTGAAGCCTTTAAACTTTTATTCTGAGGAGCAAACATGTCTGCTAATGCCAAATATAAAACACACAGGCCGATTCTTAAAACGCCTGTGCTTATTGCTACTAACACACGTGTTTTTCCTCAGAATGAAGAATTCGCAGTCCTATGCTTTATTCCAATATGATTTTAGTGATTATATCAACACAATATTACCTGTAGCATTTGTACATTTGTTAAAATAATATAATATATTGGATTTAGAGAAATAAACACATTGTAAATATAATTCCATATTTCGTTGCTCGGGCTGCGTAAACTAAGCAGATTTCCCACGCGAAGGTTTACAATAGATACATATATATACAGCTAACACTACCGTGAATGATCAGTAAACTTACAATTCAAGTTAATAATCTCTACAAAGGAAAGCGGCTGAATTGTAAACAAACAGGCCTGCCTGCCTCGAAGCGCTGCATAGATAGACCGGAAAGACAAACAGTTAATGAAGTATATCTGAATAAAAGATATTTATTTTATTGAAAAATATTTACTAAAGCTAGTGCTGTAATTTGTAATGAATCAGAGTCAGTTTTATCTAAATCACTCAAATTTTAGTAATCCAAAAACGGGAGGGATCTACAGAACGTATTTGCATATATATCACAAAGTAAAGGCTCAATGAAAACAATATTTGGTATTTAGGCTTCGAATGATGTGGTTAATTATATAACTGATTATTGTTTATGTGACACTAGTAGTAGTGTGGGTTTACTGTAGGCGAATAAATGTATATGACAATATTAGTATAACATATAATTTGCAATAAGATTTATTCTGTACACTTGTTCGATCCGACTTACAGTAACGGAGATATTTCGAAATTTCAAAATTATTCCCCTCTAAACGCCCCCTCCCCTTGGTTCGATTGCAGCCGTTAACGAACATGATCTTTATACGTAAAACGACTGAATATCGAGTTTGGTAACGGTCAAACAAAAATTGCGACCGCTAGAGCGGTAACAGACATATATATATATATATATATATATATATATATATATATATATATATATATATATATATATTCAGTTTTGAAGGGATCTCATTTTCGTCATCTACTAGATAGGATAGATGGACATTTGAAGAAAAATTTTGAAAATTCCGTCATGAGTACGACCTCAATAGCTGCTAAAACTGATCTCATCTCACCATATATTCTCTATTTCTAAATAAAAATCATTTTATTATAAATGGGGCTTTATTGAAGGCCAAAAACAAGAAAGTACGAATAATACTTTGCGATTAAAAAATATACAGATCAACAATTGTAGACCATCAATAGTTTAACACGGATCTATAACATTCTTCAATCCGACTCGTATTAATGGAGATATTTGGTATTTTCAAATTATCCTCCCTCTAAACCTCCCCTGTTCCTGACCCGATTTTAGCCATTAATGAATATGATCTTTAGTGTTGACTAAAATGGTTAAATATCGACTATAAATCAAACATTTATGAGTCAATAAACTCATAATTAGTCCCGTTATCACACAACGTATTTAGTTGTATCTCATTTTGTAACGATTTCTTGAAAACAATGTTCGGTATTTAAGCTTATAATAAGATGTTTCATGATATATTCGCTTATTTTTAAGGTGTCTTGATTAAAAGTGGGGGGGGGGGTTTACTCTAGGCTGAAAACAAACAAATGCAAATATCTCAGTTAATATGCATGATAGAAACAAAATATCTATATTTTTTAAAAGGAATTGGAAATTTATAGGCCATTTACTTTGTAATAAGATTGGCTCTGTGAATGTTTTTCGATCCGACGTATAACAGTGGATACATTTTATAATTTTTGTTTCTTTATATTTCAATTATTTTTAGTACTTTTTCAGGAACAGCCACACAATGTGATGTGTGGGATGAGCTTCGATTTGTAATTAATCAAACGAGGCATTTAGTCAAAAGTCCGTCTCGCAGGGGCTGCGTTAACTAAGCAGAATTCCCACGTGCGTCACGTATTTGTATCTCAAATCGTAAAAGCTCAATGAGAAAAATATATGGTATTTAGGATTCGAATAAAGTGCTTCATAACATAACAGCTTTTGGTTTATATGACGAGCAGGAATGGGGGTTTACTGATGGCGGAAAACTAAAAAAAATACAAATATCTCGGTTAATAATCAAGAAAGTGAAAAAAAACGTACAGAAAAACATTTATAGAACATTACATTTGCAATAAGATGGGCTCTATATAATTTTTCGATCCGACGCTTAATAACTGAGATATTGAGAATTTTCGAAATTCCTCCACGAACCCCCCTCCTCCCACTAGTCGGATTTTAGCAGTTATCGAGTTTGGTAACGATCAAACAACAATTGCGACAGCTAGAGCGTTAACGCGCGCGCTCAAACACACACACACACACACACACACACACACACACACACACACACACACACAGATATATATATATATATATATATATATATATATATATATATATATATATATATATAAACTATTTTTGAACGGACCTCATTTTCGTCATCTCCTAGGTAGGATAGATGGACATTTGAAGTAATGTTTCGAAAATTCCGACATGAGTACTACCTCAATAGTTGACTAGTCCCCTAAGGGAAATCTGCTAAAACACAGCATTTATTCGAAACATAAGTATGTCAACTGTAAAATTTTATAACGTAAAAATGAGAGTAATTGATTGGTTTAATATTTTTACATTGTTCAGAATGAATTACTTACTTTTCTCATAATGAGCCCAATATACAATCCTTCATTTTCAAGGTTTAAACAATTTTTTTCATGAGGACAAATATCAGGTAACTCACAGAGCTCAAATAAATCACACAGCGGTACCTGAAAGTACAGACGAGCAACATTACTAATTTTGTATTATGAATTTTATGAAATGAATGCATCAACTGTCTAGTTAATACTCATAAATTATACAGATGAATTTTAGGGATGGTCACCCCCTCATCCCTTCTTCCATGATACTCTTTACCGGTACCAAATTATTTTAAGGACTCCCTGACTAACTTGACTTTAATGTTTTCCGGGGTTAGGGTTCATATTTCAATGTTCTGCATGGCAATTAATCTAATTCTAAATTAAGAATTTAGGGCTAATAGAAAGACTAATTCGTTAATCATACCTATCTAAGCCTTTGGGCCCTGCAACCATTTTAGATTAATTATATCTTTCAATTTTGAAAGATGGGGTTAACCCATTATAGGGGAAGGACCGCTAGCATGCTTTATGAGAACATTCTCGAAACCTTTCCTCTCAGATAGGCATCTTCATTATAGGCATTATGTGTGCTCCTCAAAAATTAAGGGTTTATCTGGTATTTATTTTTCTCTAGAGTCACTCATATATTTTCTTTTCCATTCCGACTTTCAGTCCATGGAACTAAATTATATGTATACCAATGCTAGGATAATTCATGTATTTATTACTTCGTTAAAAATGCAGTCCTTGGCCATTAGCGGTTACCTGTGGCTTTCAACGTATTTGAAACATCTAATAGACCTCCAAGGACCTTTTCATTACCAGGTTTGAGGTCTTACGGCACCGGGCATACCACATTTTTTTTTTATCAGAACATTCTAATAGAAATGCCCCTCCTCCATAGGTTAAACCCCCTACCGTTTATTTCGATTTTTATTGCGTTCATTGACTTTGACTGACCCCCCCCCCCTCATATCTCTGATGATCTCCTCTAGAACCTTTTATCTTTAGAAAATTGTCTTTATTGTTGTTTATAACTTCAGCCTAGTTGGTACATGTGGCTCAGGTTAGCCATGTGAGTTAAAGCGTTGACCTTAATCTCACATGGCAAACCTAGAGTGGTGAGTTCGATTCTCGCCTGGGCAATAGGAATTTATTTAGTGACGGAATTCATTAAATAAAATCCTTAGTCCCACCCTGGCTAGGAAAGGGTGGTAACCTGTAGATAACCCGTCCTAATTAGCCTATGTTGCAAAAAGTGGACGTTAATAAATAATTTAATTTAGTTGGTGCATGTCTCTGTAGAAACTCATATAATCCGAGACCATGTGTCCTAACAATGTCTTCAGGGCCAATCACGATTTCTATAGCTTGTTTAACTATTCTTTCTTGAGAGAGGTGAATTTTCTTGGACACATTTTAATTTTTCACCATATTTTCTGGCCAAGAAGTAGTCAAGCTTCTTTAACATGCCTCTTCAGATTCTATTGGCTCTATTCGAACAGAGCATGCTTTAGGTGTTACTTCAACATAAAATTGGCGGTCCCCTCAAAGATCAACAATTGAGCAATACCATACTACTTTATAGCGAGAAAGATAAAAGCATCTATATATTGGTCTTTGGCAGAGCTGCTGCATTCACATTATTCTGTCTCAGCACAGATTCAATTTCCGCATAACATGTTCTGCTCTTTAGTTAAAATATATGATTATTTTTTATTATATTATATTCATGACTCGGTATTTATTGTGGCTACCTTTCAACCAGTGGGAGAGAGCCGGGATTCGTTTTATTACTCATTCTCTTTTCAGAATATAACTCTATTTTCCTAATATACGTGGTATGTAGTCATACATCATACGATTAAACTGGAAGCCTAGCTTCACTAAGGGACTAGAATCTGCAGTCCTTGGAGAGCTTGTAAATGTAACCAGATATCTTTGATATTTTACTACCAATTCCCAATAGTATTCCTATAATGACTACGTATAATTAACAACTTTACTAAATTCCCTGGCGCATTACCTGTATTTCTTTAAGTGGAGTCTCCTCAAGTGTTGGCGATTCCATGACTTCTGCAGGTTCTATGAATGTCTCTTTGAAGTGTTTCTGTGTTGCCCATGTATTCATTTCATCAACGACTGAGGCAATCATTGAACCGTTTTCTGCAGCGAATTCCGAAAACGTTTCATAAATAACACCTTGTATCTGTAAATAAAAATAAAACTTATAAATTATTGTCATATCTCTCCGTGGAGGCCAACATTACTGAACTATTGTCAGGTGTACTTGTGGGTATAACATCTTCAGGACTGCGGTATGTTTGCTTAGTACAAGCTTGAAGATGGTTCCTCTACATTGAAAGCCCACTCCAGGTATACTTGTCGATCAGCTACTATCGAATTTCTTCACAAACAGATTCGACAGTATTATTATACACTAGCAAACCGTTTTTTATGTACCAAAACTTGTAAATTTCACAAAGCTGAATATATATACCTCCCGCATATACATCGTAGAGAAACTGCAGCTACTGCATTAAGTACTGATTCCAAATAGATCAAGCGAAAGGGTGAAGTGTATATATTTAATTTTAACTGGAAGAAAACAATTATTTATGATAGACATGTTGCAAACTCTAATCTAGCAATTCAATTTCAAGAGGTTTTGTGTTTTTCCGTGAAAAAAATCTTATTGATAATACAAAGTATTAATATTATATTAATAACATAAATATATATCACAATATTTCAGTGATAATAACGGTCATAATATCACTCTCAGCAAAACTTGATATACTAGGAGTAGATGTATTCAAAATTCTCTAAGTAATTTAAAATGTGCAGTTCCTTAATGCATGGGCAGTCCACCACGCTTTGGGGAAATGATCTCGGCAAAGAATAATTTCAAATTGAAGTTTTTGATGGATTTTAGAATACTCATGTTCGTATTAGAAAAATTTATTAGTTCTAATGGATTTTCTTATAAGATTTGTAGATTAATTTAATTTGATTTCTGCTGAATTTTATAATTAAAATTCTTATCGTTCTCTTAGTCAAATTAAGGCAATTTTTTCAAGAAATTCGAACATTGGTTAATACAATGGGACCAATACATAGATACGTTTCAACACTTACAACACGCTTGTTGACACTTTACCTGAAACATGTTCCTCTAATTTCTTTTCTTTCTAGTTGAGAGGCTGTTTTTATTATTCATATTGCTTTTTTAGAGGTTAGCACTGTAGGCAAACGTAAAGGTGGTAGAAATACTTTCTTGCAAAGTTTATGTAGAAAATGAAGTTGGCAGATCAGGTATCCTAGTGCCATGCATACGTTACTTCTTGTATTTAAACGTTGAGAGATTCTTCATTATCCTTTCATATCTTAAAAAAACACTATGACACGTATCACTTATACGGTACAATTATATAAATGGAGAACATGAACGGTTTGGTTATTTTCTATCTATTTATTTTAAATTTTGATCAGTCTTGGAGTTCTAGTAGGAATTTTAAACTTTTATTTACATATAGTTGGTCCGAATTTAAACATTGCTTTTAATAGTGGAATTCGAATTGAATTTATTGAACATATATAAATTACAACACAACCCACTTTATATATAAATGTTCAATATGACCATCACCTGCAGCACGGACTACATCAATGCGATAGGAGAACTCCTGCCAAACGCGTTCCATTCCACCCGTTTTGCTTTGTCAGCGCGTTTCAGTGCCTGAACCAGCTGCAGTCTGTATGGTTTCATGTGTAGACGTCTTTTCAGAACATGCCAGATAGTGGTACCGCTCATCTCAAGCTCACGGCTAGCTGTAGATATGGACTTGCGTGGGCTCTGCTGAAACGCCTCTTGGATTCTCCTTACGCTTTCTTCTGAAGTGTGTGATCAGGGCTTTTCCTCTTACACAAACATCCAGTGTCCCATAACTGTACGAACCAACGTTGGATGTTCTTGGCTGAGGGCCTTTACTGCATGTTGAATCACCTACGGAAAGCACGTTGCACTGTGACAACAGAATTGGTCTTCGCGAACTCAATAGGACAAAACTATTTTTGTACATGTGTAGCCATTGCGACGCTCGTGCGGGAACTGCTGTGAGTAGGGATTATGATAGAGCACTAGAGAAGTATTGATAGAGCACAATACCGGCAACCATTCGAAACTGACAACTACGTTCTTTGTAATATCATACAACGTGTTCTGCTGCGATGCTGGTGTAAAACACCATAAAGCTTTGAAAACAGTTCATTCTATTTGAATGACCCTGTATTTGACACTCTCAAATAATTATAACACACAGTGGTAATAATAGAAGATCTTTTAATTATATAAAATAACAAACAGTACCTGCGGTATAGAGAGAGCCCTTTGCAACGTGTGTCTTTGATTGTCGGTGATAGATGTTTCGGGCAGGTTGTCGTCATCTGTCTTACTGGTGAGCTCTTTTAGTATTGATATGTCGCCGCCTCGGGCGATGGAGAGGTCGACTGGGTCTAGTACGCTGCTGTTGGAACTGGGAGGGCTCGCCAGAACCAATACCACGCTTTGGAGCCTTGGATCGTGTGGATCAATATTAGTGAACTTCTCCGATATAATGTGAACGTTAGAAACCCCCAGCTTCTTGAAATATGCTTCATACATTTCTTTTCTGAAAATTCAAATTAGAAACTACTTGCTGTGGAACGATAGAAAACATTATACAATGAAAAATTACTTTTTATGTATCTACTAATGTCTTTATTATAACAATTTATCATTATGTCTTTATTCAATTTCTTTTATAGGTTTTATACGTTAATGCGTTCAGCTTAATCTCACATGGTAAACCTTGAGTGGCGAGTTCGATTCCCGCCTAGGTTCCGCCCTAGCTAGAAAAGGGTGGTAACCTGTAGATAACCAGTCCCAATTACCCTTAGTTGCAAAACGTGGACGTTAATAAATAATTTAATAATCATTTTTTTATATATGGATTGTAAGATCAATATATGTTTGAATTGTAGTTGGGGGGGGGGGATATAAATGTATAGATACTGTATTATCATAGCAGTGGATATTTTCTTATCAAGTGCCATTCCTCCTTAGCTCTTGACTTCCTTGCCAGGCAGGGAGAGGCTGCTCCTCTTGTTGTGGTCTTGGTGTGTAGCTTCTGCGGAGAGTGATGGAGGACGATTATATTGTACTTTCACATTACCAAATGCATTTAAATGCAGACTGTAATATTCTTAGTAAAATAAAAGAATATTCACTGTTTTATCAATTCTTTCTCGTTCTTGTCGGTGAACACTAACCTAGAATATAACAATGACTTTTAATAAAATCTATAACATGGTTAGCCTTATCAAGTGGTACAAATGTTAATAGGAGGTTTACAAATATGTATAAGAATGATCTATCGAAATTGAAAACTGCTTATTACATTAAGTAAATCACTTATGGTAATATCAAACAATATGAAACCTACCGGACTGTATAATTGGGTTATCATGGAGTTACGGGAGCTTTTGTATTTAACCCTTTCAGACCCACTGTCCAATATATTGGACATGCCCATTTCAATGCTATATCTTCATGGATTGATCTTCTTTGGCAGAAAAATCAATTTTAATAATGATTTTAGGTATTAACCTTTCAATTGTGAAGCCTTTTTCTTGTTTATACCTGTTGTAGTGGCATTTCTAGCGCTTTGAACATCCAATTTTTGATATTGGTGTTTCACCTATTAAAACCATGAGTAAGTAAACATCTCATAGATTTAATTTTGCATGTATATAAGTGGAAAAAAATATTTTTAAGTAGCCAGAAGCCTCTAGAAGTTATGTTTGTTAAGAAAAAGTTTTTTTTTTTCCCTGGTTATTGTATTTTCTAATAAACGTAGATGTCCAACATATTGGACATCGGGTCTCAAGTGTTGCATTTCACTCCAAAAAGTGGACCTTAAGAATGATTGCACATGCTACTGACCTAGCAATTGCGAACAGTTGGTTAGAGTAACGAAAGGATTGTAAATTAAAAGGCATAAAGGGAAACAATATTTTAGATCTATTGAAATTTTAAAATTCAAATTGCTGAAAGTCTTACCTCAGAAATAGAAAGAAAAAAAAAAGAGGAAGACCCAGTCTTCAAGAATCCAGAAGTGAAGAACCCCTTGCAAAGAAAGCAAGAGCTGAAGTGAGACCAAATTCTGATGTTAGGAATGATGGATTTGAACATTTTCCAGATATTGATGATAAAAAAGATGCAAGTAGATGCAAAATGAAAGGTTGCACAAAAAAAAAAAAAAATTAAATTTTATTGTGTTAAATGCAAATGCCACTTGTGCATTACAAAAGAAAGAAATAGTTTTATATTATTTCACAGTTAAATTTTGTTCAATATTTATTATTTGTAACTTTCTATGATGTAAATTTGTTTATTATCAATTAAAAAAATATTACTAAAGTGTATTTTATTTATTTATACAAATCATTATCAGTAGAATAATTTGTAAAAAATATGCCTGTTGAGACCCGATGTCCAATATATTGGACACAATTTAAAATTGTTAATAAAATTACAATTAGGAAATTAGGATTTTTTTCTAACATATAGAACATGAAAAAAATTTTTTAAGTCAAAATATTTGGGTTGGGTCTGAAGGGGTTAAGGGGAGAAGTGGAATTTTATGATCTATTTTTATTATCTTTTCTCCATGTAAGATAGACGTGTGTCTGAGTGCCGACCCGCTGGTAGTATTACTTTTAGCAGAATTCCATTAAGAAAACCCAGCTATTGAATTGAGGTTGTACTCATCTCATGAGATCTTCGAAAAATTTCTTTAAATGTCCTTCAATCCTATTAAGAAGTGGTCGGGAATGAAGTCCGTGTTAACTTCTGACTGTACATTGATTTTTTTCTCGAATTTTCATACTATGTGTCTTTATGAATATAGAGTTTACTTTTCAAACACACAAAAGAGTATTTCGAAATAATGGTTATTATGTACATAAAATAGAAGTCATTGTTATGCTTTGGTCCGGTTTTGGGCCAAGGGGCTTTTATTCACCCATGGTTTGGAATGGAGAATACTCTCCATGATTACGAATTATATGGTCCATGATGATTTTATAAAAGATGCGTACACAGGAGACAGCAAGTATAAAAATATTGTGGATATTAAAGCCTCAAGGGGAAGACGAAGATTCAGAAAACCTCCATTATTATAAGTAGGACTAACAAATTTTATATAACCAATTATACTGAAAATTCGTTTTTCAAAAAAAAAAAATTATTTTGAACATTTTTTCTCTGTTATTAACGAAAATATTGTTTTTAGCAGATTTCCCTCAAAGGAAATCAGCTATTGAGGTCGCACTCATGACGCGATTCTCGACAAATTTCTTCAAATGCCCATCGATCCTACCCAGGAGATGACGAAAATGAGGTCCGTTCAAAATTATATAAATATATATATATATATATATATATATATATATATATATATATATATATCTGTTAACGCTCTAGTGGTCGCAATTTTTGTTTGATCGTTACCAAATTCCAAATTTAATCGTTTGGTGTAAAAAGAAAGATCAAGTTCGTTAATGCATGAAATGGGACCAGGGGAGGGGGGTTTAGAAGAGGGTTTTTTTGAAAATTCAAAATATCTCCGTTGTTATGCGTCGGATCGAAAAATTATATAGAATCAATCTTATTGCAAATTAAATTTACTATAATATTGCTCTATACATTATTCTGTATCTTGAATATTAACCGAGATATTTGCATTTGTATTGTGTGTGTGGTCGGCAGAAGTCGGCTATATTCGAGACTTCCCGCCGAAAGCTAGTTATGCCGTTTCCGTAACTGTTTATCCCTCGTGAATTGGTTTAGAGATTCCTTACTACTACTATTATGAGTAGGCAGATTTCTCTATTGTAAAACTTCACATGGGAAATCTGCTTAATTTACGCAGCCCCTGCGTGACGGACTTTTTTTTTCTAGTTTTCAACGTTCACCACCCCGCACTCTTACACATTTAACATTAGCAATAAGTCAATTTTTCCAGCCTAATTACTACGTATTGTTTTCATAGGACAAGGAGAAGGAAGGATTTTAGAAAAGGGGTAAAATAAAATATATTTACGTTGGCTATTCTTATTGAGAATTTAATTTTTTTCAAATGCTGATCGATACGCTTTTGCAAACAGTTAGCGAAGAGTATATTGTTGTGAACGATTAAAGTCTTTTTTGTCCTACCTGTATCTAGGGTCGTTTACTCGCAATGCATCCATGTGTTATATATTATGATATAGGCCAACCTTATGAGTAAACAAGTAAATTTAAAATTATTAATTTAAATAAATCTTATTTACTTATCTCCAGCACCAAATATTAGAAGATGAGAAGAGAGGTGTTGGTTCATCCAGAGGAGTGCAGCTATATATCCTGAGGCGGGAAGAGCAACTACATCTGTCTGCGCAACGGAACCAACCAGCTCATTGGTCTTCATTACCTCACTGATAATTACTCCACTCAGGCAGTGAGTTCTGCTCTTAACAAAACATGAATTGCCCACTTTTAGCATTATACATAGGTAAGTGATGGTTAAATAAATAAGGTTCTTCATATTTTCCAATAAAAAGTATTTTTTTCCGGTGCAAAGTTCATTGAAACTGCCCTACATGTTCCGTGGCTTTCATGCCACCTCTTCAGGGGCTATCCCTTTTCAAAAAAAATTAATAACATTAATTTAACACATCCCTTAATCATTTTTTTTCTAGATATTGTATTAGTAGGTGCCTACATCTATGATATATTTATTAAATCTAATTATACATTGCTACTTACATTTCTGAAGTGCTTGTTTCCCTTTTACATTCGTTGAGACTGTCCTCACAGAAGAGGTAGTTGATGCTGAGAGGTTTCCGAGGTAGGTTAAGTCAGCTGACTACAAATTGATTATTTACAAGTCAATCTTGAACTCGATTATTTCCCGTCATAGTATAAAATCGATTAATTTATGATAAAATGTTATAGAATATATGGTTGAGGTATTTAATTTCTGTTTTTTTTTTTTTGTACTGTCCTTTTTCTATTTTTTATTATGTGAATATTCTCTTATATTTTTCGTTTAGTATTATTTATTTATTTATCAATTATTTGCACTTTTTGAAAATTGAAGGTGTGTTTCCTGGAGATAGAAGGAGTTTTATTTTCATTATTGTTAGCCAGTAAACATATAAACAGAAATTAAATACCTCAGTCATATATTCAATAACATTTTATCTCAAATTAATTGATTTTAAATTAAGACGCGAAATAATCGAGTTCACGGTTCAGTTCTCAGCTGACTCTGTGAGGACAGTCGCAACGAATGTAAAAGGGAAACGAGCACTTAGCAAATGTAAGTAGCAATTTCTAATTAGATTTAATAAATATATCATATATGTAGGCACCTACTAATACAATATATAGAAAAAGAAGTATTAAGGGATGTGCTTAATTAATGTTATTTAATTTAAGTTTGCACCAAAAAAATGCTTTTTAATGGAGACCTTTGCCATAAAATATGAAGAATATATAAATAATATTGGGTCCAGAATAGGAAGAATAAATAAGGTTATAAATATAAATACCCTGGGGACAAAGGAAAATAAGTGACTCATAAAAATACGTAAACCCCAGAAAAACAGTTACAAGAAAAGAAATCTTCTATGGTAAAAATGTTACGTAAATGGAAAATAATAATAAATAGTGAAAGAATGCATAAGGCTTTGGTGAGGTTTTAAAAAAAGAAAAAATATTCTAACAAAATTGTCTTACTTCGGCACCAATAACACTTAGAAACATTCCGTCACGCAGGGGCTGCGTAAACTAAGCAGATTACCCTCGCGACGTTTAGTAATAGATAAATCTGCATCTACACAACACCAACGTGAATATCAAGTGAATAAATACAAACGGAAATAAGAATTTTTCCAGTCAATTTCAATAACCTGCCGACGGGAAGCGTTTGAAATGTAAACAAACAGGTCTGCTCACACCGGAAATTAAACCAATTACTGAAATATATTTGAATATTACATATTACTATTATTGAAATATATTTACTATATCTAGTACTGTTATTAATAACGAGTCACAATAAATGTTATCTCAAGTTTAATAGTCCAAGGCCTTAAGACGGGGGGGGGGTCACCAGGACGCATTTGTATGTATAATAGAGGTCTCGTATAATAAAGTTCTCTTGAATGCAATATTTGGTATTTAAGCTTCAGGTTTATTATATAATAGAGTATTGTTTATGTAACATGAGTCTCTACGGTTTTTCAATCCGACGAATAGTAACGGAAATATTTCGAATCTCCGAAAATCCTCCGTCTAAACCCCCCCCTCTCCCATATCCGTTTTCAGCCATTAACGAACTTGATCTTTTTTTTTTACATAAAACGACTAATTATCGAGTTTGGTAATGATTAAACAATAATTGCGGCCGCTAGAGCGGTAACAGACAAATATATATAAATATATATATATATATATATATATATATATATATATATATAGTTTCGAACGAACCTCATTTTCGTCATCTCCTGGGTAGGATCCATGGACATTTGAAGACAAATTTCGAAAATCGCGTCATGAGTACGACCTCAATAGCGGATTTCCCCTAAGGGAAATCTGCTAAAAGGGCAAGAAAGTTGTGAGAGGGAAAGGAAAATTAGGTAAGGAAACAGATCCATATAGAAATTTGGAATCTCAACAGATCAATCAACCAGCCAAGTTTCATCTAGGAGGATAAATTCTTGTTGTTATAATATTAATTGAGTAATAAAATGACCGTTATTGCTTCTCTACAACCTAACACTCTGTGCTATTTTTAATTATTAATGGACGTCGTAAATTTGAGTCCGTGAAATTATTTATAAAAAACCGATTTGTTTTAAAATTAGACCTAGGGCTAGGTTATTTAAGAGAAAAGGCAGAGGCTAGAAAAGAAAACGTAAACGTTTCTTATGCTAACGAGATATTAAATAGCAAGGTATGATGTTTTCATATATTTCATATATATATGTTATTGTTAGTTTTAAATCTCCGAGCATTGAAAATGAACAATCAAGACTACTACTAAGATTACAATCGACTATAGTACCTCCCCTAAGAGCGGAAAGAGAGCCATATGTGTTGAATAAAAATAGACTCAGCAGTAATTTAACTTTTTACTTCCTTGTAGGAAGTATTGTAATCGTGTAAAATTTCGATTTTCAGATTTCAACAGAATTATCTATGTCTATCTAGCTTGAACCCCTTTTGGACTAATTTGTCTGTACGAATATACGTACGTATCTCGCATAACTCGAAAACGATTAGTCTTAGAATGTTGAATTTCCATATGTGGGACTGTTAAAGCGTTTAGTAGTGCACTTCGCCTTTTGAATATCTATTTGAAATCGACTAGGAATGAGGAAGGGTTAGAAAAAGGCGAAAATGAAAAATTTCAAATTTCTCCTTTACTTATTTATATATTTAAAAATGTTGTATAGGACCTTTCTTGCTCATCATGAGAACATCATTAAATTATGTTCTATAAAATATTTAGTTCAGGGGCACTGGAACTGAGATACCGTACTTTACTTTCAAATGAAATAATTTTAAATAAAGTGCAGGAAAATCATTTGTGTATTTAATTTAATAAAAAAAAACAAGGAAGCCATGTATTTCTTTCATAAATATACCTGTACGATGAATTCTTTGTTATTTATGAATGAAGATGTCAGAAAGGTTGACTTAGCGAACGGTCTGCAGTAGAAGTGGTAAGGCAGTAGATGGTCTTCTGAAAATGTGAGTGGTGGAAGAGCCTCCCGCCCAATGTGCCTAGATAGCCCAATCTTTTTAAACTTTTCCCCTATTTCCTGAAATCTGTAAAACGAAAACATTTCAATTAGTAATCAAGAAAGCTTTGCTTCCATTCACATAGGTTAATTTTATGTACCTTATTTTTTTAAAACAATACAATACATTTAATGTAATTTGTTAATGCAGCGATGTTATACTAGTAAAAAGTATGGTACATACGGTATTTTGTTAACGTTAATCCAACCCTCAATTATTGGGTTGCTAACTATCTTGCTAGGATTTTTTATTCTTCTAGGGAGGAGGTCTGAAAGAGATCGCGCTTGCTTTCTTATTCTTATTCTCGCCACCGTTGCCGCAATTTGTATTTTATTACTCCATAGTCTGTCATGAATAATGTTCAGCCCTTCATTGTTAAAGTCTCTGAGGTCTTCCATCGCCATTTTCTCTCTTCTCTCTCGAAAACCTCTGCAAATCATGTCGTAAAGCAAAAGCCAAACTTTCTTGTCCATCATAGTATCCTAAAACATATGCTCAGAGTTAATTTTACTATTATTTATAAATAGTAGATACTAATTGCATAAAGTAGCCTTTTACATACGCGGGTTAAAGTTAACTTGTAGTATTTAGATATAATAGAGCACCTAAAATGATAATTAAAAACAATTAACCTCTGTATGTTGGGCCAAAACAAAGGTTTTTAAGGATACGGCACATTTTTGACGATTTTCCATCAAGTCTATTTCTGTCTGTATTTCTCGCGCGCACACGCACTTACACAAACACATGCCCACACTTGCATATAGTCCGTTAATATGGCCATTTTTGAACTTAATCAATGACTCAGAACAAAAAGAATTCTTATAATTTTCATACTAAAATTCATCTACCTAAACAATTAGTTTGGACAGTAGAAAGAATGGGGTAGGTAAAGGCGGAAATTAAAAACCGTGACCCCTTCCGTTTCTAATAAGGATACAGTAAATTTGATTGTTTGCCATAAAATGATTAAGCTCTATAAAATTTAACGATTTATGCATAACAACGGGAATGTTTACAATTTTTTTTTCAGAACCTGCTAAGGATGGGTCTATATGGCTATATATTTCCTGTAATACTATTGTATATTACTAGTCTTTTCAAAATTTTAAATACGAGGGGCGATCCAAAAGGTATGCAACTAAGGTGTAAACAAACCTTTAACAGTTAATCCTACTTTTGTTCTTGGTAGCTTATCTATCAAGAGGAAAACATGCCCAAAATATCAAGACCTCGGTTCATTCAGTATGTAGCAGTGCCTTTACAAGCATGGCAATATCCAATGAGTTCAAGTTCGAGTACCGAAGCCTCATTAAATGTGTAAAGAAGGACATCGTGCAAAAGAAATTTATGAGAGAATGGTGAATATATATGGTCGTGTTTGCCCCTTTTTTTCTACAGTCACAAGGTCGTTTAATGAGTTCAAACGCAGCCGTGCGAAAGTTCAAGTCGAAGGAAGATCCGAGAGACCAACAACCTAAACTGATGTTGATCATGCAACTCAAGCTGAGGCCTTCATCTTGGATAATCGCTGAATAAAGATGTCTCATGTTTCTATGGGATTAGGCATTTTCTATGGTAGCGCATCATCGCCTCTCGTCATTCCAAGATCTGTTAGAATTCTTTAACCAGGACCCAGAGGACGATTAGTGACAGGGGATGAGACGTGGCTGACCAGTGGGATCAAAGTTGGGAGACAAAGCAGCAGTCGATGCAGTGGAGACATTCAGGCTCGCCCCCTCCAAAAATATTCAAATCTCAGCGTACAGTGAGGAAACTGACGGCAACAATGTTTTGGGATGCTATGGGTATGGGGTAATGGTACCTCGATATCGGCTCTACAATAACAAGTTAGTATTTTGCTTAGGTTATTAGAAAACTACGCCAGGCCATCGTGGAGAAACGTTGAGGAATGGTGACTCGAGGTGTCCTCTTTTTGCAGTCCACAAGTCTCTCATTGCATAGGCTGCCATTTGTGACTGCGGCTTTGGACAGCTTGGCCACCCACCCTATAGCCCCCAGTGATTTCTTCTTGTTCCCAAATTTAAAGAGGTTCTTAAAAGGAACAAAATTTGATGAGCCCTGTCCCTGAAATCAGCGACAGAAAAATAGTTTCAAGACCAAGAAGGAAGTTTTTTCCCCGTGGAATGAGTGAAAAGCAGGTGGAATGAGTGCATTGATGTTAGAGGGGATTATGTTGAAAAATAAATTATTTTTAGTATAATGTGTGTTTTCTTTTTAGCTTAGTTGCAAATCTTTTTGATCACCCCTCGAATAAAACATGAGTGCAAATTTGTTATTAGTGAACCTCTGTCTAAATATTCTTTCAAAATATTAAAAGAGGTAAGACCAGAAGGAAATTCGCTAAGTGTGCATATTCGATTGTTCTCATTAATGGATGAATGACTTATAAAAGGTAATAAATAGTTTCTATTCTTGGGGTTTCATACACAACAATAGTGTTTTAGTCAAGAAATTATTAAAAGTACCCACCACTTCGAACAGACAAGGGCGGCATCCCCCAAGGAGTAAATCCTTGATACTTTTCACATTAGTATTGAAACTATCTCGTCCAATATATTAACGCAAATGCTGTAACAATGCCATACCGTTGCTGTTCTATAGATAAAATAATGTACTGACAAGTACCTAAATTAACAAACAAAATGAGGGAAAATTATACATTTGGGTTATTATTTTAAAAATTATCAAATGTTTAATGCGTTTTTCTTGTATTTTTATGGATTGATTTTAAATTAGATATGCCATATTAGCAATTTGTGTCCATAGTGCCGGAAATTTATGTATGAGCTTGGAACATTTTACATCATTTCACTGCTAAAATAGTTTTGTTATAGCACTTTCTTTTTTCTTGATTAGCATTGAATGTTTAATTTTTGATATATATATATATATATATATATATATATATATATATATATATATATATATATATATGTGCCATTAAAATAACTATACTATATTATGATTACAAAAGTATTGTTTTTTGGCCATTCCAAACACGAGTATAGCTCATTAAAAACTGGTTTCTCTATAATCTTATATGTGAAAATAAAATAACCTCATTCCTTAGTTTTTTAATTATAGATTAATGATATTATATAATACATTTAACTATAAATTCTCAGATTAATTGGTTTAATAAAGGTTTCTGCTTTCCGAAAAGAAGAACAAACTCATTTTACTTTTGGAAGCCCTTCTATACATTTTTGTGATAACAATATGTACTCATGTCTTTGCATTTTCGCTTGATTTAAACGGGCGTTTCTAAATATTGCAGCATTAGCCTTTCATTCATGTGTTCATTTTTGTTAAAATTCTTAGAATATATGAGTTGTGCAGTGCATTATAAAAATGTACTACAGAGAAACTGGTTGCCTAGTAAGGAAATGAAACAGCACGATATTTATTTTGATTTAAAATATGGGATTTACACTTACATCTTTGTATGTTCTGAAGTATCCAATATCTTCTAGAACTTCCGCTAATACATTTTTATCTGTAAAAATATTCGTTAAACTCATACACATTAGGAAAGAACATATACTTATATACTTTATAATAGTGAGATTATTCTATTTTTTGTAGCTATAATTTATATTATTTTTATGTGGATATTCAATACTTTGTTAGTAGATTTTAAATGAGTATTTGATGTTTCTAATATTATGTAGTTAAGCTAGAATAAAGAAAAATATATTGTTTGGACTTACATCTGAGGACATCGTATACTAAACCAAGAATTTTTCTCATACGGTCTGGATTACAATCTCTATAGACATTTGAAAACTCTAAGCGGGTCAGAACATGGCTGGCAGTGATTAGCTCTTGATCATTCCAGTTAATAACGGGCTCTGAGTCCACAGTCAAGAAGGGGATCTTGAAAATTTTTTTTCCGGAAGATCTAAACAATATTTAAATTTCTAGTTCACTTGCTGATCAATAACTTACTTAATTAGGTAATTGACTATTATGAATTGATTACAAAAATTCTTGATACGTTATTCATGAATTTCGTTGAATGCTCTGTTTTTTTTTCATCTCCATTTATGAATTTTTCTTGAATTCATTAACGAAACAAAATATACGTGATAACAAGTGAAATTGTTTGTATAACTCAACAGTAGGTGAAATAAATGTATACACCTAGTTGTTTTGAAAACAGTTACTTGTTAAATATACTGGAATAGAATAGGTAAGGCCCGGCGCTCTGCAATAGAGAAGAGTGTGTTAACAAATTAGGCTACCTGCAGTCCGGTAAAACGAAACCTTAAAAGTAATACGATATAATATTGAAAAAAAAATATTCATTGAACGCTTTATTTTTTAGGGGAATTTATAACAAGTTACTTCATTAATAAAAGATCGTTTTTGATAAAGTTAATAAATGTAATATAATGTTATTTAGTGATTAGTAGTTTTCATTTGTCATATTGTAATATGTCTCTAGTAAAAGATCAAGAGAATGATGAAGAACGTGTCTAATCATTTTCCATCTAAAAAATAAAATAAAAATAATCACAGATATCCGTGAGGATACTGTTTTGCACCACTGTAGTTATCCAAACAAATACACATTTCTATTGAATGAATTATTAAATAACTGTTTTAACACTGCATTCGTGAATGGCAAGTGCTAACTTCAGTCTAATAAGTGCCAAAATAGTCATTACCCGTTATTTTTGGAGTAATATATCATGAACAGCATAAGGAGACAAATTGATATAAATGTCATACCGGGAAGTTACAGGGATTGTACAGGATGTTTAATATACAGCTGGTCTTTCTGCCAGTAAGGAAATAACTGTCAAGTTTGACAAGTCTTGAATAACTTTGTCAACACACAGTAGTGAACTCTACTTCATATATAATTGGTTTGAGTATTAATAATGAAAAAAAAATAAAGGTTGACTGGACATTGCCTAATCATTTGGCCATCCAGTCAGTCAAAAGTTTAGAAGCAGAACTGGTAAAATTAGCTCATCATACCATCAATTGGCCAAATTGACACATGTCATTTAAGAAAAAAAAGACCCACCTGTTAATTCAAATCATTCTAGTCTATGATTGGCTCTTTGACAATTGGGACGTCTCCCTCGACAACACCCAGTCTTTGTACTTGGTGTCATTAGTGTTACTTAGTTTTATGTAGAAGACGACGGGGATCCATTTCATGTCCTTATGAATGGAAACATCAAAAAGGCCTAGTCTTTGGATATATACATAGAAAAAGCAAACCTCTTATTTTTAAATTTAACTTTGATAATAAATGAAAAGAGCGGACTGGGAGACATGGCTGGTCGGTTCTCTTATGGCTAACCAATACAAACATATACATATCGACGACCTAGAGTGGCGGGTTCGATTCCCGCCCAGAGTAGTAGAAATTTATTTAGTGACGGAGTCATTAAATAAACTCCTTAGGCCCACCCTGGCTAGATAAGGCTGGTAACCAGTAGATAACCCGTCCCGATTAGCCTAGTAGCATAAAGTGGACATAAATAATAATAAACAAAAAAAAAAATATCGACGCCACTATAGGCTATCGTCCATCCCCTCTATACCCAAATTTTCGACAAATAGTGTGCGATATTTCATTTTATTACAATAACTCATACTCGATCGGTACTAATCCAATCAAGATTTCGTGTTAATACGTTCTAAAACCCATTTCCCCTTGCCAACGCTTGGGAAAGTAAATAAATTCGGGATATCTGAGTACTTACGTCGATCCGTTATGGATGTGATGATACTATAAATAATATATGGAAAAATTGTTTTTTTGTTTGCAAGGCGTGGCATACATGCTAGAAGCATACACTTATTAGTACATTAAATCTCTATAATATATATCCTGTTGTAGGAAATGCACGTATTGGCATCAGTAGATAAGTAACCTAAACAAACTTTACTGATTTAAAATACCATCTTAAGAATAGTTATTTACTTACTTCAGTGCCCACAAACCAAGATTAGGGAATCCTTTCTGAAATAACTTCCTTGGTATAACTTTTGAAACTTTCCTGGAAAAACCAACAAAGTATTTATAGATAAATAGAAAGAAACTATGTTAAACATTAAGGTTTTATTGAATATTTTGTAAATAGACTCTTACACATTATACTGCAAGACGAAAAACTCATTAAGCTTCAAATTACTATTTGTTTCCTAATATAGTTAATTAAATAAGAAATATTTTTCAAAACTCAAATGAGAAAGATAATTCTTACTTCAAGCAAGAAATATACTTTCTTAGACATGTATATATCTGATTCATTAACAAAATTCGCTGTGAACAGTTCTCCAAAGTTTTTAATATATATTACCTTTTGAATTCCTTGAATTTTATTTCATTTAGTTTTAATTAACATGCCAGTATAATAGCAATGGTAATTGGGATGGATCATGTAGAGGATTCTACACTTTTCTAACTAGGATGGGATTAAAATAAATAGTAAATACTGATGCCCAAGCTGGAAGTTTACCCCAAACTCCAAAATTGCCTCTCAAATATTACGTCAATAGGTTGTGGTTTTTGTGAAACCCTAAAATGTGACTCGAAATGTCTATATAGGCCTAAGTTTCAAATATTATATCAATAATTTATTACCCAGAATTTTACTCGGAGAGTATTGCCATGATCGGTTATCTAATCTTTGTAGGAGTCTGAACTGTTGATACAATTTTTGTTGTTTTAATGTGTGGTTTCTAGTTAAGGACGACTTCCTACTATAGTACCTAGGTGTTTTAAATTATGAGAAATTAAAATACTATTAGATGAATCTAGTGCACAAATAGACCATGAATAGGGAATGTAACGGGAATTGTTTACTGATATTAACCTTAATCCTTTCCTAGTAGTAGTCAGCTACGATACTAAGAGGGACATTTGCTTTTACAACGTTGGATATAGGGTGGGAATTGCAGCGTTATCACATACACGAAGAAGAATATTTCTAGGTGAGAGGCACCGTCGACACTATAAATACAACGATTTCCCCCGGAAAAATACCCTCAAAATCTATTGAACAAAAATCGTTCTACGATACATTATCAAAATGTCCGTCACGCAGGGGCTTCGTTAACTAAGTAGATTTCCCACGGGCGTCGTGTATTTGCCATTATTTCAAAACGTAACCGTTCAATGAGATCAATATTTGGTATGTAGGGTTCAATAAAGTGCTTCATGACATAACAGGTTATTGTTAATATGGCATGAGTAGGAGCGGGCGTTAATAATCAAGATAGTTAAAAAACCTACATAACAACATTTATCGAACATTACATTTGCAATAAGATTGGTTCTAATTTTTCAAACCGATGCATAATAACGGAGACATTAAGAATTTTTGAAATTCTCCAGCTCTAACTATTCATACTGCCCTACAAGTTTCGTCGTCTACATACCACCTCTTCAGGAGCTATCCATTTCTGATCCGTTGCGACTGTCCTCATTGGGGAGGTCCTTGATACTCTATCAACGACCTCCCCAGTGAGGAGGAATGTAAGAAGAGGGAAACGAGCACTTCAGAAATGGATAGCCCCTGAAGAGGTGGTATGCAGACCTAGAAACGTGTAGGGAAGTTTGAATAAGGTTTGAGCGAAGAAAATGTTTTTTATTGGTGACCCTTGCCATGAAACTATGAAGAGTCATAATAGGAAATATTGTTTTAAAACTCTAGACCTATCGAGATTCCGAGGATACTATTATTAATGCATCTCCGTGATGTATAGTCCTGCTATTAATTGGAATTTTTATTACAATATAGTATATCGATTTATAATATAAACCGATTAATACAAATGCAATTTTGTATCTTCAAAAAAATAATATTAACGTTATGTTGAATGTTAATTGGAGATACACCCCGTCTGTGGAACTATCAAAGATCTCCAAATATTGTGTTGGACTGTAAGAATAAGTGTGGCACAACAGCCATTATTTCACAGGAGAAGATAATTAAATAGATACGGGTACGCTGTCGTAGCATTCAAATAAGCATGGGAGTTAGTTGAACCGAGTTCATTTCACGATATGCTTGCGTGTTTGGGTTATTTGATCATTTATCTTACTCCTCCTTGAACTCTTTGCACCTCCGTTTTGGATTACGTTCTCTTAGGCCTAGTCTGCAGGTGATATAAATATTCTGAGCAATATATGCTAGCATTGAACCTGGTATGCATGCACGCTCATACAGACATCATACGCTATTACGTCATTAAACATAACGCCCAACAGACTTTAATTTTAGCAGATTTCCCTTAAGGGAAATCAGCTATTGAGGTTGTACTCATGACGGAATTTTCGACTTTTTTCTTCAAATGTCCATCGATCCTACCTAGGAGATTACGAAAATGAGGTCTGTTCAAAACTGTATATATATATATATATATATATATATATATATATATATATGTCTGTTACCGCTCTAGCGGTCGCAATTTTTGTGTAATCGTTACCAAACTCGATATTTAGTCGTTTTATGTAAAACGAAAGATCAAGTTCGTTAACGGCTGAAATCGGACCAGGGGGAGGGGGGTTTTAGAGGGGAAGAATTTTGAAAATTCGAAATATCTCCGTTACTATAAGTCGGATCGAAAAAACGTATAGAATCAATCTTATTGAAAATTAATACACTATAAATGATGTTATATACATTTATTCTCTATTTTGAATATTAACCGAGATATTTGTATTTTTCAGTTTTCAGCCTTAAGTAAACCCCCACTTCTACAAGTGTTACATAAATAATGCTCTGTTGTATAATATAAGATATTAATTGAAGCCTAAATCCCAAATATTGTTTTCATTGAACTTTTACTTTATGAGATATATGCAAATACGTTCTGTTGACCACCCCCCCTTCTTTTGATTTTGGATTACTAAAATTTGAGTGATTGAGATAAAACTGATTCTGATTCAGTACAAATTACACCACTAGCTTTAGTAAATTGTTTTCAATAAAATTAATAGTTATATTCAAATATATTTCATTAATTGTTTGTCTTTCCGGTCTATCTATGCAGCACTACGAGGTTGGCTTGCCTATTGTTAACAATTCAGCCTTGTATTGTACATTTACTGAGCATTCACGGCTGTGTTACCTGTATATTTATCTATTGTACACCTTCACGTGGGAAATCTGCTTAGTTTACGCAGCCCCTGCGTGACGGACTTTTTTTTTTTAAATAAGGTCCTTTTTAAGAGAATAAATAGTGAGATTGCTTTATAGTTGTGCCATTTAAGCTAGTGGGAA
This sequence comes from Riptortus pedestris, assembly GCA_019009955.1. Lineage (NCBI taxonomy): Eukaryota > Metazoa > Arthropoda > Insecta > Hemiptera > Alydidae > Riptortus > Riptortus pedestris. Next base: position 59,300,183 of record CM032233.1, on the reverse strand, counting down.
ATGCTTAATTTGCGGGGATTCTGTCTGGTAGACTTTTCTGTCACACCATCTTTCCAGATTTGATTACTCCTTTTAATAAAAGTCATTTTGAACTCGAGACCCAAACATATTGTAATATTTGCAATGCTCAGATGTACATTTTATAGGTAGTAGTTGTTTCGTATAATTTATTTTCTTCTTCCTAGTAAGCATTAATGCGTTTAAAGTAGAATTCTAGTTTAGTGTTTTTGGACCCATTAATCAGTCCTGTGAACAGTGTATGTATGAAGATTCATATACTTATATAGGGAATAAGACTCTCTTAAATAATTACTCCATTAGTAAGTGCTCAAGTGAGAGAATTATGTAAGCTGGTTATCTTTCATTTCTTTCTGACAGTAATTATGTTAAGAATCTATGTACCTGATTTTGGAGGCATAGTTTTCTAGTATTCACCGTAAACAAGTCCTACATTTTAGTCGTGGATTTCAACAAATCTATGTTATTTTGTTGTTTTATTGATGCCTTGTTCTAAAAATTGAAATGTTGAAAGCAATTAAATATTTTTTACATTTTATTAGTAAGTTCGTAATACTTAATAAAATAATTTATTTATAAATTAAATGTTTAACTGATATTGGGCAACTAAAGCTGTAAATATTATTTTCACTTTGAATTGATTTAAGAAAGAAAAATAAAAGCACTAATGGCTGTTGATTCATTCTTATCTAATTAGGTGTTGGTTTTAGTTCTCCCGGTCATGCTACAACATTTTGCATGTCTACATTCCGCTAATTACAAGTGCTATCGGGCACACCGCTGCACTTCACCTTAATTTAGATGTTATTAACTATTCGAATAGTCGGGGTCGATCTAAATAATTATCCTCTTCATGCATTTATACAAATGAGGCAAATATTGGTGGGAGCACAGTATTTTAGAGATGCTCTTTATATAATATTAAACCTTGATGAAATTGCTATGCAATCATGATCTAAGGCTAAAACTTGCTAACGGACAAAATTGGAATAGAAGGAGTCCGTGTTCAAGAAAGAGTAAAATACGAGATCCCTCCGCTATTACGCACTGACTAGAAAAATGGTATACAATCTAACCCATTAACAAAATAATGTACTAAAAGTGCTGTCCTTCACGTTTTTTTTTCTAATGTGGACATCAAACGACTTATTTGCAAACAGACTTTCACCACTCTTTGTACCACTAATCCTGTCATATTTCCAGTTAATTCTCGAGACTTGTTTTCATAAGTTTCTCCTAGTGAGAGAACTGCAAAATAGGATAGAAAATTACACCACACGCGTGTCATTTCCACACCTGGGAAATCTAAGTTCACACCAGACCTGCGTGTCGAACTCTAGCCAAAACTGTCCTACTTGGTCAGGCAAGTTAACATACAAAGAAAATACACTAGGATCGACTGCAACCAAATATTAAAATTTCTTCCACTATTTGATAATAATTGTAATGCATATTTAACTATTGCTTTTTGGGAATATATATTTTCTATATCTAACTGAATATTTTTCATTAAATTTATTTTCCTTATGTAAGATTTCTAAATACTACAGAAATGAGAAATCATAAAAAATTACTTAAAAGAAATTATCAATCCAGTGCCGTAGTTCATGTACTTTAGTTTATGGTGGTGCTTGTTAGCGTCAAACAAAAACAACATTTTCTGTCGCCATTATAATGCCAATTACTAGATAGTAAAATGAGTATATATATATATATATATATATATATATATATATATATATTTGTCTATTTATATATATATATATATATATATATATATATATATATATATATATATATATATATATTTAAAACTAAGTACATATAAATAACAAAAAAATAGCCTAAAGATACTATTAGCAAAAAGTAAACAGACTTCACAGACAATGACAATATATTTCACTTTGTGGTTTAGAAAGGAATCCTGAAGAATCGCTAACATAATTAGTTTTTTCATAAAATCAATGTTTTTCACAAAACAAGACAAAAATATATGAAAAATAGCTCTTTACCTGTGGTTGTCGGTTTTGGATCTATGTAGTTCAACCAGCCTAAAATAGTTATCAGTTCTCCATGTCGAATCACTGGGGAGTATGATCCCGAGGTGTTCCAGTTTCCCAAGCATATCTTCCTTCTCCTCATCCACCACCACCTTTATCTTCTCCATCCCGCTTTCCTCTTTGCACCTAATTGCAAAACGCTTTTTTTCCATCCTTTCTCAATAATTTTAAAAGTTCAAAACAAAGAACAATGGCTATATGAACGTGAGCTATGTATGGGGTGGAGTTGTTTTACGTCGATTTGATCTTATTGAGTAATATTTTGTGAGAGTTAATAGTTTTGAAAATATTCAAAAGAAGATAGCATTGGTTGTCAAGAGCACTGTTATTAATGCATGTTGTTTTGAATTTTAAGGTTGTAATATTTAGAGTTCATTAAATTTTGAATTTGCGAAACAGCTTTAGTCTATTATTTTGTGAAATCCAGAATTTCTTAATTCACGGTATTTTTAGATGCATTTTAATCCAAAATGAAAAATTCCATAACAGACCAATTAATGTTCAATTTATTATAAAAATGAAATCAAATGCTAACAGACGCATGAAATAGTAATTGCTTTAAATTAAAAGTGATTTTGAATCATTTCTACGAGTCAATAAAAAAAAAGTGCTATTCGCCCTGTCTAACGTAAGAAAGCTGAAAGCAGAGTGGCTCCGATACTTAACACAAACACGTAAACTTATTGTTGACTCTTGTTTCCGCTAGGAGCGCGCTATGAGAATTACTGCGCTTACTTCTACGAGTTTAGTTTGAATTCTACATCTGCCCAACTTAGGTAATTGAACTTAGACCTAGATATATGAAACTATTTATGCACCTCTTCTACATTATTTGATTTCGTAAAAAATTGAGAAGCTTAAAAATGGACATTAACCACCGTTCCAAAAGTGTCCAAAAGAATACATTATATGAGGCGTTTGGTTTAAAAACCAGGTACATCCATTTCCAAAAAATTGGACTGATCAGAATAGATTTCATTTTTTTAAAAAGTCAGTTTAACACATTTTTTTCATTATCTGCCGGTATTGATTTTGGAAGGATCTAGATGGTTTTGGAACAAACGCGTCCAATACATCATTTCCGGCATTAAAAACTTATGAAAAATTTAAAAAAAAATGTTTTTGAAAAAAAATGGATGTACCTGGTTTTGAAACCAAACGCCTCATATGGAATGTTTTACGTAGGTTGAATGTCTCTAATTAAAAACAATTGTAAATCATTTGTGTACTTTGTTCTACATATTTCACGCTTCACTGGCACCTTTTCAGGGGTAGGCAATACTAATATTGATTCACGATTTACTATAAGTACAGACTACAGAGAGTAAAAAAGTTGGAAAATCTGACAGCGATCTGCAATCGAAAGTGGTGCTCATATTAAAAATAAATCATAAGACTAGCTTCTTTGGCCAATAATATTTATCTACATTCTTGATGGCAAACACTCTTTAGGTAATTCTAAACTTAAAAGATACCACATAATGCACCTTAAAGTACTTAAAATGAAATACAACATTTTTTCCGAGTTTTTATTTTTCTATTAAAATAATTCGTAAGGTGCAACAAAAGCCGGTGGACTGAGAGTAAACGATTACATAAAAATGTCAAGATAAAAAGATCTTGTCTATTTGAGCTATGTGAGTAATAGCCTCGATAATCAACAGAAAATATTTGCTTAAAATTCAAATTGTATGTTTGGTTTAAAAAAAAAAATCGAGAATTCCTTTGAAGTCCGGCGTTGTTCATATCTATGTACAGTTGATTTATATTCTTATTATTACTTATGAGTTTTAATATTAAACTTTCCAATACAGTCATTGAAATAAGTACTCGTATTTATAGATACACCACATGATAGGATAATGATGAGTATTAATTAGTATGTACCTTTCTTTCACTTTTTAAGATACCCGAAATTGAGTCTCCTAACACTATTGAGCTACCATACATACAATCATATTCGTAGTTCAATAGTTTTAGAATGACGATGCAGTCAACTCTCGCTAACACGAACCTCGATAACACGAAATCCTTGATATAACGAATTATTTTTAATCCCCTTGGAAAAACCTGTCTAACACGAAGAAATTACCATACGTAAGACGAACTAATTTTCCGGTTATATTTTACCTCTATAACACGAAGAGAGACAAAAATTACCTCTGTAACTCGAAGTTCAGTAGATAAGACGAATTTTATTAGCGCATTACCTCTATATCACGATGTTCTCAGAATGGATTTATTTAACACGAAATCCCGGCGTTCAGGTTGCAACCTGTCGGTGAGACATAACCGGGGACAAGAGCCTTTAGTCTGTTTGCAGTCTCGTCTCGGGTATTTTTTATTATACTGTACCAAGTTAAATGTTTAATTTTGAAGCTGTAAGGGATACAGCAAAGTTTTTTTTATTTTAATCAACATTATGACTGATAGTGTTTTTCAGTTTTAAGCAAAGAAAGATTAAGGACTTATTAATCAGTGGAATTAATATTATATTTTCTGTTTTCTGTGTTTTACCGTTGTTTTTTTTTTTAAATTATGTATATATACATATTTTAATTCATTTAAATATTCGTAAAATATTAAGATTATGTAGATTTGTAGAAGATGTAGGGAATAAATCACAGTACATTTTTTTACCTCTGTAACACGAATTTTCATTTAGTTCACCTCTATAACTCGAACGACGCCTAAGACGAACTATACATAACACGAACAAAAATGGCAGTCCCGTGGAATTTCGTGATAGCGAGAGTCGACTGTATATATATATATATATATATATATATAGTTATAGTGTGGTATAAATAAGGTAAAGTGTTGAATTGTATGTTGTATGTTGATTTGACAGATGTGCGGTTATACATTTTCATACATAGTGAAGTTTAATGGCCACTGAAAGATGCTAAACAGGATTCAACTTTAAAATGACGTAAAATTGACGTTGATAATAACTTTAATAAGAAAAATATATATAAATTATATTAATATTAATTTTATAGCTCACTTAGATCAGTTTATTCCTTAAAATATATCCGCCATAATATATCGAGACGTCTTCCAATTTTATTAATTCTTGATTTCAGTGATAAATACATGAAAAACGAATTTTTTTATGTTGAAAATTGATGTTATGGATATACTTATTTATATTATATCATCAAAACATATAATAATTTTTACTTCTAATCAGTAAATAATTCTGGAAGCTTACTTGAGACAATGGTATATTATTTTGTAACGTTTGTAAAATTTTAAATGGGAATTTTTTATTATATTGTTGTTTACCTGGGCTCATCAAGCGTCCTTTCGTAGTCTTCTTCCATTCTCTTTACTTCCAATGACGCTAGTTGGATTAGCTTTCTTATCTAATAACGCCCATAAACACTACTTTCTTATAGTTGGCTACACAACACTCCAAACCCCATAAAGTTATGAATATTAATACTTATGGTATTTTGATCATTTTATATAAGTAACAACTGGATATCAGTAAAAAAAAATCCTTTTTAAAAAGTGTCAATGCTATAAAATGCTCCAACTTTTAAAGCATCAATTGTGTTCAATTAAATAAATTTATGTCTTGTGGTACATTTTAATAATAACTTCTCTCAAAGCCGTCAAGAAACAATGACTTCCATTTTTTATATGTTTTTCTTATCTTAAGGGAGGCTTGTTGTTGCTCTGTGGCATTTAAGCAACAGGCGTATAATTCGAAGGCAATAGATTCGCTCATAATAATGAAGAAGCTTGAGTAGGTAATGCTGATTCTGCAACTACGAGAAGCTTAAGGGAGGATCGCGTGAGAGTGGCGAGGGCGGACTGATTACCTCACCCCCGCCCATTTCTCTAGTTTCGTTTAGACCGCTAGGAGCGCTATTTCGGATTCATTCATTTTCAATCAAGCTTGTCGAAACGCGGGCTAATAAGCCCAGGGAGTTGGTCTTTGTTTTTATTGGAGCCTCAGTAAAGCGTTTACTACTTTCAACCTTTTAGGTCTTTCACGCAGGGTCTATAATAGCCCGAGCAGACTTCCCACTTGATGGAATCAGATTCACTTTACGTCAAGCATTATATTCTCACTCTTAGTTAAGACAGTACGTAAACAGGAATTACAATTTTCAAATTAAGTATAAGTAGTGAGATTTTTTTTGTTTATTATTATTAACATCCACTTTATGCAACTAGGCTAATCGGGACGAGTTATCTACAGGTTACCACCCTTTTCTAGCCAGGGTGGGCCTAAGGAGTTTATTTAATGAGTCCGTCACTAAATACATTTCTACTACCCAGGATTGGAATCGAACCCGCCACTCTAGGTCTACACCACGCGAGATTAAGACCAACGCCTTAACTCACACGGCCAACCTGAGCCCTCTCGTGAGATGTTTAGTGATGTCTTTAAATAAAGATAGAAAGAGTAAGATTGGGGTTTTTCTAAAAGCTGTAAACATGAAAATAAAAATAATTCCGTTAGAACTAAAGTTTGAAAATATAAAGAGGAAGAACTGACCGAAGGGAATTATTTTATAAAAGGTTAGTTATATAAATTTTTTCTATCTGATGTATATGAACACAGATACATACAATAGGCTATTTTACCTCACCTGTAAATCTCCACTTCTCGTTCGATTTCAGTCATTAACGAAATTTATCTTTGGTTTTATACAATACAATCTTTATTGATGATTTAAATATAGACTTGGGCAATAAAAAAAGGATTGAAGGATATTTGTAGCTATTTTTTAATTTTGAAAAGTCCCATGAGTGCATCATTCTACACCCCATCACGCAGTTACTGCGTATACATGTTCATTTACGTCAGGTATGGGCAACCTTTGGCATGTTGCGGGCCAAACTTTAGTGAGAATATACGTTCGTGGGCCACTTTTAAAAGTAGTGCATTTTAAAGTATTGTTCATAATTTTTAACGATAGATATGAAACATAAAATTATACCACAATGTAATTATAATACAATTAACTAAAATAACAAAATGAAATGAAAAAAATTGGTACAACTTTATAATTAAACCGTAAAATTTGGAATTATTACAAACAACGAAAGTGAATAGTGACACCGAAATCAATGAGACACTTGAGCTTGAATTTGGGAAACTAATCCATCGATGTTTGGATTAATTCCACTGATACAAAGACGTAAAGAATTTTCCAAATTATCGTCAGTCAGCCTTGTACGATGTTTTGATTTATTAACCTTCTTCATTGAAAAGAACTGTTCGCATTTATAAGTACTGTCAAACGCACAAATCTCTCCTCATCTTCCTCATTTGGAGTAAGTAGTGTAATATTTTTGTTTAATTGGGGTTTTCAAAATGTCTCGCGGGCCGGATCAAACCTTGCCGAACGCCGGTCGTAGCCCACATATGATTTGAATAATACTCAAACATTAATTTTAATTAATACTCAAGTCAATTTTAATTAACATATGTTAGGAAACATTTATATAAATACGATTAATTTATTAGGGGTCTTAAATGTATTCTTAAATTTAATTACTTTAATGGCATGATTTTTTTTTATTCTTTCATAAAACTATTGTCTGTAAGTCCGTTATGAACAAGATTAAAGGCCACTTAAAATTTATTTATTTGAATCAAAAATAAAAAATTATTTCACGTTGTTTTGTGGAGTCAAATTTAATATTTGATTCAATATTTAAATATTAAATAATGTTTATAAATTACATTAAATTTTCAAAATCAAATTAAAGTAAAAATTTTAGAACACTGTCATACAACAATGAAGTATTCAGAAATATTAATCATCCAAGCCAATGTATTAACGAAATTAAGAAAATATAATTTTGAAAAATAATGATAAAATTGAAGTATATTTGTGCTTTTGCCTTTTTCCGCCCTTAGGGGGACACTAAATTATCAATAGTGTTCTTGAGATCATTTAAGGCGCCTGTTGAGGTTCAAAATAGTAAAAAAAAGCTTATAGGTAGTTTCTGTGAGATGTAAAAACTTTTAGAAATTAATGTATCAAATATGTACAGAAACAAAAAGCGTAATATTACTTTACTTATCTTGGTGTATGGAAAGCAGTGGAGGTATCAATACTCACAAAATTGTCGAATACATTTGGCCGCGTTAAGTATTCTAAAAGATTTGACGTATGCTAAGTAGTTTGATGTTGACTGTCAGAAGGCCAGCAGCGACTGAAGGATCGCTCACTCTCATTGTGGCTATGCGTGACTAATCCATTATGAGCATAAAATCCTGAAGAATGTAAAAGCCAGTGCACGAAAGCAGTGCTGATTCTGAATTTACATGCCACTACCCCCCCCCCCCAGCCGCCAAACTTCTCTGCTGTTGCAAACCATCACGTCAACTTCAACAGCACTAATCAACTTCCTCTCAAACTTTCATGACATTATTCCTCAGCTTATGCAGTCCAAAACTCTCTGGATCATTTCTAAAAGATTCCGTCCAACTTCTTTATCTGACAGGAAAGTTAGAGGTAAAATTAGACTAGCAAGAATGGTGAGCACGCAATATCACAAGTGCGACACAATGTCGGGGGAACTTTTTAGATAAGCTGCCTGTCATGCTCAGTTATAAGTTCTCAGACTTTGAGTTGGCGCGAGAGGACATCGTGTTTAGGCCATTGAAAAATGTCTAAAATCAGCACCTTGGTGAGAATGGCAGGTCCTCTTAAATAATTATTACGTCAATGGTCCTAGTTTTCGTGCTTTTATTTGTGCGAATTATTACAAGAAATCCTATGTGTACCATTAATGCATTCATTTGTTGATCACACTCAGGTCCCCTGCTACCATATGCGCAAAGTGTGCAATGCACACGGGCGCCATCCTTTAGGGGCGCCAAAACCAAGGGCCGAAAAAAAAAGTTTAGATTTTATTCTGTTTATTTCATTTTCATATTTTAGTCTACAAATAAATATGACTTTAAAGTTCAGTTCTTTGCTTTATTTCAAGCACCTACCCACCTTAAAAAAAAGATAATTCAAAATGCCTTAAGGGGCGCCAAAATCCTTTTTTGCACACAGGCGCCAGTAGCACTTACGGAAGCCCTGATCACACTATTAATAGTTATTTTTGTAATTCTGCAGGAATTTCAGGATTTTGAGCAGAGTAGTGGAGAAATATAGGGAATATTCAAATCTCTGAAACTTATTACTACAACGATATTAACTCATTTCCCCCATCATAATACTTTCTTATAAAATTTGAAAATTGCAGTTTGTATAATATAATTAGGTCATTTTAGAATAAATGATAGATGTTAAAGATACAGAAAAATTAGCTTAATTTTGATAATTAAGATGGTTATTCGAACCTTTTGCCTTGCTGATTATAAATAATACTGTAATAAATCGTTGAAAAGCACTTATTGAGCATTTTTAATGTACTAGCACTTGAGTTTTTAACAATCGAAATGACTGATAGACAGTTGGAAGAAATTAGAATTTTTCTGCCTCCTCCTTTTCTATTCCCAGTCCAACTGAATGTAATTCTCTGCAATACGCATAGCTAATTTAACTTCTTGAGTAAATCGGACAGTAAATATTTTATTAAATTAGTTTATTAGTTAAAAATTTGAAAGGAACCGTCTTCGATCAGGTTTTGAATTTTGTAATGTTCTTCTAAGGTAATTTGGTAGTACATTAAATATGCAAAAAACCAACTATTGTATATTTTATAAAGAGGAATTGTTTTTTTTTAATGAAATTTAGGATGTTGGTAGGTGATGTAGCGTGCAGAGGATTAGAGGCTATCAAGAGAGGATGAACTAATGGGATCATTTTTAATATTTAGAATGAATAAGAAATGTAATGTTATTTATCACTTATAAATTTCCTCAGGGCATGATCCACTGACTTAAGAAGGTTAACATACTTGGTTCATGATTTTGGTTTACTCCGTTTTATTATGTGAGTGAGGCAAAATTAGATTATTTTAATTAATTTTCTTTCAAATTTTGTTCTGAACTTGTCTCTATGTTTTGTTTTATTGAATAAGTCAGGTGTGGGCAACCTTTGACATGTTGCGGGCCAAACTTTAGTATGCAAATATGCTCGCGGACCGCTTTTAAAAGTAGTGTTCGTAATTTTTAACGATAGATATCAGACATGAAATTATAACGACAATGTAATAATAATACAATTTATTAAAATAACATAATGAAATGAAAAAAATAGGTACAACAGTGTACAATCAATGAGCTAAAATTTGGGAAACTAATCCATCAATGTTTGGATTAAATCCACTAATACAAAGACGAAAAGAAATTTCCAAATTATCGTCAGTCAGCTTTGTACGATGTTTTGATTTATTAACTTTCATCAATGAAAAGATCTTTTTGCATTTATAACTACTGTAAAACGCACATATCTCTTCTCATCTTCCTTATTTGGAGTTAGTAGTGTACTATTTTTATTTGATTGCGTTTGTCAAAATATGTTGCCCACATATGGAATAACTGATGCTCATTATATTAATGTAATTACTGAGGAAGCTTACCGAATAGCCGGAGATAATATGCAATGCACGAAACAATATCCAAAACAATTATTCCTTCCAGGAAAAAAAAATTACTATACTGTTATGTCACCCTGTAACATTTAAATTATGAAATATAGTGTTAAAAAAAAACAAAAATGCTTAGTGGCAGATCTCATTTAAAGTCGGTAGTCGGTTCAGACGCTACAGTCTTTTCATGGCCTGATTCTCTAACTTAGACCGTTTAGTGCGGCCAGCTGCTATTATCCACCTATCGCGGGACACTGAGCTTCCACAAGTTTGCCTCATCATGTTGGGTCCTAAAATATTTGAATGGTCAGTTTTGTGACTTTTCAGTACTGCTGATTGCTTGGAGTTCACATGATCCGCATACAAACTCAGGAGTGTAATGAAGACCCGGAGGCAACACAGTTGGGTAGTAAATAAGGATCTCGATTAATGGGGATACTTCGTCACCATAGAAAGCCAGTTGCATGGAGCGCATATACACTGCTTTCGAAGCTCATGGAACATCGTGCTCCAGTTCTTGTTAAATAGTTCAGTTGCCTGCTTATTTATCACTGTTGGAGGAAGGGGTTTGCTAAGCCCTACCTTCAATTGAATAGGTTTGAAATATTCGGTGGGTCCCGAACACGACAAGTCAGGAAGTGCTTCGGTTTAGATATGGGCCTCCATTGCTGGCGATGGTTTAGTGGCTCACTATTGGCCACACCTCTCTCTGCGCGGATAGATGTATCCTGGTTCCGCGACAAGTGCTTCGTAATACTTTCACTGGGGGTCTCGCAATATAGTGTCTATTCACTCTGCAACTAGTCTTGGCCTTACGACTAACACATACATGTTTGACTACCACATAAAAATAGGAGAGGGAAAGAAGTATATTTACAATTAAATAACAGCGTCGGAGAAATGCAAGGCTTTAATGAGTACAATGGAGTAATTGCAGGACACAGCCAGGAACCGCTTGTAGTAGGAGATGCGCCGTCCTTACAATTTTCCAAGATTTTTTTAATCATTGAACCTGATTTTAGAGGAACCTTCCACTCCTATTTGTGGCAAGCCTCTCAGACCTACGGATACGAATTCGAACCTTTGTTTATATGTCCCTCAAGGAGCTTTGTTCCGGATCTTATGAGCTGCCAGGTTTAATTGTTGGGACGTGTTGCCCTTGAGGGCCAGTGCCTTAACATACAGATGATTATGGCTGTACGTTTGGAAAGCATAATTCCTCATGCAAACTACCAATTGGCTTCTGTTGACTAATTCATTATTGCTCCATGCATTTCTTCGGAACGGGCATAAGAAATCAGGGCTCGTTCTGGAGTAATGCTGAAAATGAGGTGACCCTTCGACCATGATAGCTGTGCCACTATTTCCATTCCTTTGTGATGGATATTTACCTGGTGGTTGGGAATGCGATCTCTTGGATGTCGAGGTTTAGTGCCGTATAAAATATTTTGGAGTTTGCTAGAGGTCTCAGGCGTCATAACATCACATCACGCCCATGCCTTCTGATAGTTCAATATCGTGACAAACAACGTCAATGCTGGCAATGCCAAGATTAGCATCCAGGATGACGCTTCTGCAACACGTAGATGCGAAACCAAGGTTTGTATGCCTAATTTCAAGTTGGCCTTACTCTTTTGCTTCGGGTCACTGCTTAGGCTTAAAGCATTGTGGGATGAAACCAAAGATGGTCAATATGTATCTTCCAAGTACAATTATATGTCTGTGTGTTTGTGAGTGTGCACATAGACATATTACACTAAAATATGAAGAAGATTTATGGATAAGTAAAGCACTCATCGTAGACATATACATGGAAAGTATGTTATTAAATAAATGTCTACATTCCAAAAAGGTAATAATACAATAAGAAAAATTTTATTCATGAATTGTAAAAAGAAACAACACATTAAATACCAATAGTGTATCTAAACTAATAGGAACTTACTTGAAGTAGATCCATTCTTTAATATAAGGAAATGAAAAATGATAATTTTTCTGGTATTTGTAATCGTATAGTCAGTGATTACATAATTACGATTGCACAGATATAATTAAAATATCAGGACGTGACTTTTTGTGGTTCGATTATTTATTTCTTATTAATGACTACAACCAGATAAACTGAAAAATAAACCACCACAAATACTATTAAAGTATAGCATACAATTTTATCTTATTCTTAAGACTATATTCATATCACAGCCGTCCTGGAATTAAGTCCATCGTCAACACAGATGATAATTCATGCCATTAGTCATCTTACGAATTCAGTCAGAGAATTGATTTTATCTCCAAGTTGATTTTATTTAATCGATTTTTTGTTAGCAGTTTTTACTAGTTTCGTAGTTACCATCGCAAATTATCATTAATTTGAACCAAATAACTAATCCTATCACTGCCATATCCATCATCCATTTATTTATTATCATCGAGCCTTGTCTCACGTTCTCAAAAACTTAACACGTGCGAACACGTTCATTATCAATATCATCCTTTAGATCCCAAATTAACTATCTTAGTTCACTCACCATGAATCATATTCAACATAATATATACCTTTAAAACTGCGTTTAACGCTTGCGGCATTGGTTTTAACACAAGAAATGCAATCATAATCTCAATCCTAATAAGAAAAATGATGTCAGCGTATCTTAAGGCAGTCATAACTTCAGCTCTTCTACTTTCATCATAATTATCTTACTCTTTTTTCAACATCGTCGCCGTTATATCATTATCATTTGTATCCAATTTAAGCAAAGATAATTTTTATTGCCGTTATTATCATTATTGAAACAAGTCAGTTCTAAAACTCACATTATTTTTGAATAAGGATCAATAAAAAGGCTATACTGCCTGTAAGGATATACTGGTTTTCAGATTTTTGAGAAAATCAGTAGAGAACAAGGCCTTTTTATTGATCCTTTTCAATTGGTTCCTCTACCATCCAGCATATTCCAGAGATATGTCTGAATGTTACAAACACTAGATTTTCTTCATTAACAACATTTAAAAAATCAAAATGATTTAGATTGTAATATTAAGTCTATCAACTTTTTATCATCTTCACTGCAACTTCTAATATTTTCTATTTCTTCATCGTGTCTATAGGCTCCAAACATTTCCGGTACCTACTTCCCCTTTGAGCGTCTTCATCAATCATTTATAATAGTTAACATATTCTTCATCAAAAAGATCATTTATCAAAAATCTGAATACATTACCATAATTTCATGTTAGCCTCGATCTTGTTCATCGTTGTCACTACGGTCTTATTCGGATGAAGAGTCATAATGAGGAGCTATGAATCAGTAAACATCTTCATTTATTTAGCCACCTTACACTATCTCGACCAAGATAATAATTTATAAAGGATCAGTGATCAATTATAAATAATAATTTATAATCCCTCAACCCGATTTCATCATCTCTTTTCAAAAACAGAATGAACCTTTCCCTGGGCTTTTAATAGTCCCTTATTATTATTATTAACATTAATATGCAGCCCAAATATTATTACTTTCAACACCTTCTTCCTCATGTTAGTCCTGGTCATTTTTATTTTTTTTTTAGATTTTTATTTTATTGAGTATATTACAGCCTGCATTTAAATGCATTTGGTAATGTGTGATATGTACAATACAATAGTTTCTCCATCACTCTTGACAGTTGCCATACCCCTTTACCACAATGAGAGGAGCAGCCTCTCCCTGCCTGGCAAGGAAGTCAAGAGCTAAGGAGGAATGGCACTTGAGAAGAAAATAGCCACTGCTATCACTCCACTTTACACTTATAGGAGATCTCTGGGCCATTGTCTCTTGAGGCGCCGTGGAGGGGAATAAGGATGAGTGGTACTGGAAAGGGCAAGGACTTCTGGATTAGGATGATTGGATAGCCTGCTGTGGAACTGGTCATTAGTATCATTCTCTGCATCCTAATTATATAGCCACAAGGGCTGCTGATGGTGCTATGATGATGGAAAAATAAATGAATGTAGCAAGACGTTTACGTTGCTTCTGTAATATACTTCGGATCCAAGCCAATACCTAATAAAGTAATTTGTGAATAAATGGAACTGTTAATAATAATCGCAAGTTGTGGAGTTGAACAAGATATAATGCATAAATCATTTTCGTCGTGTCCTAGATAGGGTTGACGGACATATGAAAAAATACTTCGAAGTACCATCTTAATAGCTGATACCCTTAATGGGAATGTGCTAAAAAAGTAACTAAGTAAGTATTTATAATACTAATGAATATTCCAAATAAAAGCTATGGTTTGGCCCTGTTCAAAATTATTTAGTACTTGTCTCTCCCGTTTAGAATTATTTTCCGTTATAAAGTTAAAAAGTCTATCAAGCAGGGGCTCCATAAACTAAGCAGATTTCCCTCGTGAAGATTAACTACAGATAAATCTACATACAGGTATCACAACCCCACCATGAATATTAAGTGAATAAATACAAACGGTAATAAGAAATCTTTCAGTCAATTTTAATAACCATTTTACGGGAAGCGGTTTGGCAACCTCTCACCAGAAAGAAAAACAATAACTGAAATATATCAGTATATGACATAATAATTTTCATGAAAACTTACAATATATTTAATTTGCAATAAGATTGCTTCTATAAAAGTTTTCGATCCGACGTATGGTAACAGAGACATTTCGAATTTTCGATAATCCCCCTTCTAAGCGCCACTCTCTACAATCCTTCGAAGAAAAAACAAATTATCTGCAAGTTGTCTCTGATGAAGCGTGTTTGCTATAAACATTGCCAAGCAAATGACCCATTTCCGCAGCACTTTTCTTCGAAGGATTGTAGAGGAGAACCTCCCGCGAACGCTGTATTTCGATGTGATATGAATAGCTGCTGTTTGACTCCAAACAAAAGTCTGAAACTGTGTTTAGCAGCATACATACACACGACCTTTTAAATTCATGTATCGAAAGGTTAGATTAAATGTATGTGATGCCATCAATACTGCGTATGGAAAAACAATTAAAACTTATTCCCATACCCAATATATATATATATATATATATATATATATATATATATATATACAATTTTGAACGGCCCTCATTGGGGTAGAATCGATGGACATTTGAAAGAAATGACTCAAAACAAAAACAATTCTTATAATTTGCATACCATAATTCATCAACCTCCAAAATTAGTTTGGGCAATGAAGACGATAGGATTGATAAAGACGGAAATAAAATTCGTCACCCCTTCATTTTCGTCATCTCCTGTGTAGGATTGATGGACATTTGAAGAAATGTATCGAAAATCACGTCATGAGTACGACCTCAATAGCAGAATTTCCCTTAGTGGATATCTGCTAAAACCTGATTGTAATGTACTTTTGTTAGATCGCTCATTTAGACTTATATCTTTTTTTAATTTCTGCAAATAATGAGTATTCATTAAATGTTCATTGGTGCATTGTGTTGTAAGCTTGCAGACAATAGGGCTATGTCCATGTGCGAGACTGCTTGTTTTGGAGAGATAGACGGCAGAGAGTGAAAGAGATAAAGGGAATCAGGTGACCTCTTCCTTGCAGAAGACAGATATTCCAGATCTATATTTTATAGTTAATAAACTGGTCTAGTTGACCCTCTTCATTAAACAGCAGATGTAAATTTTTGAGTAATTGTACATAATCATTTATAAAGTTAATATAATGTGGTTCTTGATTGACTACGATCGTCTAAACGGACCAGGGGGAGGAGTTTACAGGTGGAGAAAAGTCGGAATATCTCCATTATCTTGAGTCGGATCAAAAAATTGTATAAAATTCATCTTGTTGTGATCTGGCTGCGGCGATAAGCAGTGGAAGTTATAATATATGAAAAATCCCACAACCAAACCACTAACAAGAATTTAGGAAGGGCCACCCACAATCGACTCAAGTCCAAATTCAAATATATATAAATTTATTTATAATCAAAATATTCTCCAATAATAATTATTAATAATGCTAATGAAGAGGCACCTTTGAGAATATAATGGGGGACACTTAATTATACTTAGACTATATTACAATTGAAGCACTTAGCTGTTTAATGGAAGTGCTGACTTAGCCGTGAGAGGTAGTACAGGCAGTAGACCGTTCATTTAGACTTATATCTTTTTAATTTCTGCAAATAATGAGTATTCATCTAATCTTCATTAGCGCATTGTGTTGTGAGCTTGCAGACAATAGGGCTATGTCCATGTGCGAGACTTTGCTTGTTTTGGAGAGATAGACGGCAGAGAGTGAAAGAGATAAAGGGAATCAGATGACCCAGCCATGGGAAGGAATCTTGTCCTAGGGCTTATAACTGCATTCTATCACGAAATGCTTAAGAGGTAATCTAGGACTCCATTTGTTGTACTCGGAGGAGACTGGCCCGGCACACATTCCCCCTGAATTAAGTTACCCCCATCCGGATTTATGTCTCTGCATTTCTGCTCTATTCTATTGACTGATTTATAGTTAGGCTTGCTTAAAGCAGTTAATTCTCGTTCAGATAGAAATGTCTACTTCATTTTTATCTTGAAAGATATTTAGAAAATTTACTGGAATGATTAGCTTTAGAAACCACGCGATAAAGGTATCTTAAATTGTAATGTGCAATTTACCAGTTTATACTGGTACCATAAAGACCATTAGGAACCCTATAGTTCCTAAGAAGACCGTATTTATATTGGAAAACAGCAAACGAACCACTCCGCTCCGTTGATCCTTCATTGATCTTAGTCAAGAATCATAATGTTTGAGTGATCGTTTTAACTCGAAGATGCCCCCCCCCCCACTGGAGTAAGCAGATAAACCACGGCTAGGAATGTCACAGAGATGGCCCCATCTGGGCATTCTATTCTCTTTATTTCTCTTAATACAGCTCATCTAAAAAAAAAAAAAAGCTTGTAATTTAACAGAACGTAATATTTTTAGTGGCTTAACAACTTAGAGTAATGTAAGCAGGAGAGAAGATTGTGGAAACTAAAAGCATTTTCTCTATTTTTTTTAATTAGAGAAAAAGGTATAGAACTTTAGGTGGGAATCCATCATTGATAATATAACACATTTTTTTTTTACTAGATTTCAAGTGAATTTCACATTATATATGAGTATACCCTTAGTACCTGATTTCCTACAAGAAATGTTGTTAATAAAACCAAGAAGTGAAATTTGTTTATTGGTGAAAAAGCGGTCATAAGAAAAAAATCCTTACATAGGTCCAGCGTAAACTAAGCAAATTTCTTGTGTACAATTCTGTATTAAATAAAATGGAATGAAAGAATTCTTCAGGGTTCACAATTAAGCCACACCAAGTCTCAGCTTTGTATTAAAATAATTGGAGATTTTAAGGAGGGGTGGTGGCAATTTATGTGTGTGTGTGTGTGTATATATATATATACACACATACATATAATTGTGTTGATGTTTTCAACCAGGTTATATTTATATATTGTGTTGTTATTCTTTCTGGAGTTTTGGTCAATGTTGGTGAAAAAATATTATCTAACCCTAGTCCTAAGTGCAATGGTTATTGTAATAGTTCTTAAGTATCTTTAGTCTTGCCCTGAAGAAGATAAAATAAAGATTCTCGAAATATCAGCATAAACTAAGAGTTTTTCACCAACATTGACCAAAACTCCAAAAAGAATAACAACACCATATATATATTTGTCTGTTACCGCTCTAGTGGTCTTATCCTGACGAAACTTGATATATAATCGTATTATGTAAAAAGAAAGATTAAGTTCGTTAACGACTGAAATCGAACCAGGGGGGGGGGGGTTTACAGGTGAAGAATTTAGAAAATTCGAAATATCTCCGTTATTATTCGTCAGATCGAAAAAGTGTATATCATATATCTTATTGGGAATGTAATTTTCTATAAATGTTGTGATATACATTTTTTCTCTATCTTCAATATTAACTGAGATATTTGCATTTTTTAGTTTTAAGCCATCTGTAAACCCCCACTCCTACTCATGTCACAGTACAAATTATTTTATAAATCAGATAAATATAATCAGATTCCTATCATCATCATACCTATATAATAAATATGATGAAAAAATTGGCTACGCATCCACTGTAACATCTTATTAAAACGGCAGAGCGCTTTCGATGCAGTGCATCATCGTCAGTGCCCGAAGGTCCTGGATGTCGACCCGACTGAGCTCTTGGAGCTAGACTCAGACGTATTATTTATTACAAAAAAAAACCGCATGTGTGGGGGCGGGGATTATTGTCCAAACTGGGCCGGATTGGAGAAAGAGTATTAGGAGTACATGAATAGGAAGGAGCTGCTTGCCTGGAGCTACCTTCTCCTTGGCTGGAAAGAGGCTCTCCCTGCCATCTAGCGGATGCAGCTTGAGCCAATATTTCAGTACACGGTCTGACTCAATAGGAAGCGCTGTAACCAACCACCAATCGTCCTCTGTCTTGCAATTTTTAATGTATGTAGGATGAAAAGTTTAGTTTTCAGTCATCAGTAAACCCCCACTCCTACTCATGTCACATAAACAATACTCTGTTATATAATAAAATACTTTACTTGAAACATAAATACCAAATATTGTTCTCATTGAAATTTTACATTTGAAGATAAATGAAAATACGTTGCGTACGTGGGAAATAAGCTCAGCTAACGCGGCGCCTGATTGATAAATAAATATTATTTATTACCAAAAAAAAACCATGCTTGGGGGGGGGGGGCTTAATGTCCCAAATTGAGCTGAATTCTAGAGAAGAGTATTAGGAGAACATGAGTAAGGAGGAGCTGCTTGCCTGGAGCTACCTTCTCCTTGGCTGGAAAGAGGCTCTCCCTGCCATCTAGCGGATGCAGCTTGAGCCAATATTTCAGTACACTGTCTGACTCAATAGGAAGCGCTGTAACCACCAATCGTCCTCTGCCTTGCAGAAGACAGATATTCCATTCTCCAGGTATTTTATAGTTAATAAACTGGTCTAGTTGACCCTCTTCATTAACAGCCGATGTAAATGTTTGAATAATTGAACAGAATAATTTATAAAGTTAATATAATGTGGTTCTTCATTGACTACGATCGTCTAAACGGACCAGGGGGAGGAGTTTACAGGTGGAGAAAAGTCGGAATATCTCCATTATCATGAGTCGGATCAAAAAATTGTATAAAATTTATCTTGTTGTGATCTGGCTGCGGTGATAAGCAATGGAAGCTATAATATATGAAAAATCCCACAACCAAACCACTAACAAGAATTTAGGAAGGGCCACCAACAATCGACTCAAATTCAAATATATATAAATTTATTTATAATCAAAATGTTCCCCAATAATAATTATTAATAATTCTAATGAAGAGGCACCTTTGAAAATATAATGGGGGACACTTAATTATACTTAGACTATATTACACTTGAAACACTTAGCTGTTTATTGGAAATGCTGACTTAGCCATGAGAGGTAGTACAGGCAGTAGACTGGTCAGGCAGGCCGGATCTGGCAAAAGGATTAGCGGTATTCCACCAACAAGGGTCTCCCCTCCAGAGATTGCCGAATATGACTGATCTTAATCCGTGGCGAGGGGTCCTTATATAGGGACAGTGAACTTTGAACTGCCGATCGAAATACGCTCAAAAAGTGCATTTAACGGGAATTAATTATGGAAATTCATCCGTATTATTACTTAGTTTACCGACGTTAAGAGCTGTGAATGTTATTATCAAAATCCATCGGCGTTATCTATGAAAATGCTAGAGCTGCTTCACTCCAAATTGGATATAATTCTTATTTAAAGGTAAAAATAATACATTTAGGCATTCATACATATTAATCTTAATGTGCTCTGTGCTGGGAATACTCACAATATAAATTAATTTTAATAATTTAAAGTAAGTAAATAACACAATTTAATTGATATAAATTAAACAGACAGAATAAAATAACAGAATTACGTTGTATTATAAACTAAATTACATTATCAATTTAAATCAAATTATTTTATAAATCAGATATAATTTATTATATAGGTATGATGAAAGAATAGGCTTCGATTCCACTGTAACAATTTATTAAAACGGCAGAGCGCTTTCAATGAAGTGCATCATCTTCAGTGCCCGAAGGTCTCGGATGTCGACCTGACTGAGCTCTTGGAGCTAAACTCAGACATATTATTGATTACAAAAAAGAATAATGTCCAAACTGGGCCGGATTGAGGAAAGAGTATTAGGAGTACATGAATAAGAAGGAGCTGCTTGCCTGGAGCTACCTTCTCCCTGGTTGAAAAGCCAATATTTCAGTACACGGTCTGACTCAATAGGAAGCGCTGTAACCACCATTCGTCCTCTGCCTTGCAGAAGACAGATAGTCTAGATCAGGGATGAGCAACACGCGGCCCTTTCAACATGTTTATGCGGCCCGCCAAGCATTTCTAAAATTGAATTTATTTTATCGACTTTCTCCCAACAATATATTGTTAAAAAATAATTATAATTTAATGGTAGTGCATACTAAACCGAAACAATTTTTTGTGAAGAGTTACTCACGGCGACTTGTTCAAACATTCAAACTAACGCTCCTCGTCTGTGCTTGTTTGTGTTTGCTTCTGTCACACAATCAGTTTGGTAAGCTGTTACCTAGCAATATCAGAAATTCTTGTGTTTCTTGAAAGGCGTGATATTAATGTCAAAAAGGTAATATTAGAGTTTTTTTTTAGTCAAAATTAAGTTTTCCTACAAACGTTTTTAACTTTCAAATTATTAATCCATAATCGCGTGTCGGAAAAGTAAATGAAAATACGGAAGGTTGCGGATGAGTACAGGCATTTCCAAGAAAAGTGGAAATTTGATTATTTTTCACTTTCCTCAAAGATAAAGCTGAATGCTTAATATGCTGAGAGACTGTGTTGACATTAAAATAATATAACATACAAAGGCATTACGATACAAAACATGAGTAACAAAGTAAAAACTTAACCGAACAACTCCGGATAGATAAGTTTAATCATGAAGATTAGATAGAATAGAAGGATCGGGAAGGCTGTTTCAAGACATTAAGAAGGCCATAAGAAGGGAAACATTCGTTAACCACTGCAAAATTCACCAGGAAAATTTGTTTGCGAAAAGATTAAGTTCGCCAAATTTCATAATTCTACTAATCAGTTTTATAAAGTCGCGTGATTTTTAATTACCGTGAATTGACAGAATTCCTGAAAGATTTAGAAACTGAATATGACGACGTGGTTCTGAATACCGAAGTACCTTGGCTTAGTAGAGGTGTAATGCTAAAAAGAGTATACAACTTAAAAAGCAAAATACAATTATTCTTGGATATGAGGGGATATGCCTTTCCTCATTTTGGTAATAAAGAATGGATGTGCGATTTTGGGTTTCTTATCGACTTGACTCAGCATTTCAATGATCTTAATGTGGAACTTCAAGGTAAAGGACAGTTTATTCACAATTTGCATGATAAATTTCAGGGCTTTGAGAGCAAATTGTGGAAACAGCACGTTTTGCAGAATAATGTGTCTCATTTTCCACATTTAGAAAAAGAAAACTTTACTACTTCTTAAAAATACGCACAATATATAGACATTTTATATAGACAGCGGTTTCCATGAAAATGTCTTCTTCGCCATTTAATATCGACGTGGATACAGTTACCGAAGACTTTCAAATGGAAGTGATTGACATGCAGAATAATACCGATTTAAAAAATTTATTTTTCTCAGTAAAAATCAAAATTTTTATAAATTGTATGTGAGCCCTGAGAAATTTCAGCTTTTGACAAAAAATGCAAAGCAAATGATGTCTCTTCGGAAGTCGTGTGTTTGCGAACAATTATTTTCGACCATGAAATTAATCAAAAATGACCACCGATGAAGACTGATTGATGCACGATTAGGAAGCTGCATACGTACCTACTTCATCAATTCCGGCAGATATTTATTAGTTTGTACCGAAAAAACAGTGCCAAATGAAATACGGTTTCATTTTTTGTTTCTCAGTATTTGACTGACAATAAAACTAGCCTTAACTGCTGTATTTGATAAATTAGCTTGATTTTTAAAAATAATCTGTTGTTTTCCCAAGTTGTTCTCCATTTGATTAAACTTATCAATCCGGAGTTGTCTGGTTAAGTTTTTATATTGTTGTTCATGTTTTGTATCCTAATGCCTTTGTATGTTATATTCTTTTAATATTGACGGACTCACTAAATAAACTCCTTGAGCCCACCCTGGCTAGAAAAGGGTGGTAACCTGTAGGTAACCCGTTCCGATTAGCCTAGTAGCATAAAGTGGACGTAAATAACAATAAACAATAAAGTTGAAAGTTAAAACAATTTGTAGGAAAAATTAATTTTGAATAAAAAAAAACTCTAATATTACCTTTTTGACATTAATATTGCACTCACGCCTTTCAAAAAACACAATAATTTCTAATATTGCTAGTTAACAGCTTAGCTGACTGATGTGTGACTGAAGCAACACAAACAAGCACAGACGCGGCACATTCGTATTGAATGTTTGAACAAGTCGTCCACAAGTAAGCAACTCGTTACACAAATTGTTTCGGTTTAGAATGTACTACCATTAAATTATAATTATTTTTTTACAATATTTTGCGGGAGGAAGTCGATAAAATAAATTAAATTTTAGAAATGCTTGGCGGGCCGCATAAATATGTCGAAAGAGCAGCACGCGGCCGGCGGGTCGCTTGTTGCTCATCCCTGGTCTACTATATTACTTTGAGATATGGCCACGTGGCCGGGCAACCAATAAATAGTAATGTACTTTTTTAGTCTATGATTATTGTTAAAAATTTCAATAGTAAGGGAAGGTATGGTGGAGTATATATCATCAAGTGACTTTATCACTGGAATAGACACAGATGATCGTTTTCCAAGATCCATAGAACAAATCTTTTTCCATTCGCTATTGTTACGTTATGCTTTATACATTTTGTGTTCATCCCTGTGTGGAAATACACAAATTTACTTTCTTTTTAGTCATTCAATTGTGTACTCGTCAAGAAAAAGTTTGTCACGCAGAGGCTGAGTAAATTAAGCAGATTTCCCACTTTCTGGTATGATACAGTAGTGATATCATCTCATTAGTTATTCTCTATTACTTTGTAAAAAAAAAACTGATGAGTCTGAGAAAAGAGGGTTCAATGAAAACTGAAAAGAAGAAATTACGAATAACTCGCTTAATGTTGGAGTGCTAAAAAAATGCATAAAGCAGCAATTGTAGGCAATTAGTAGTTTAACATGATTGACATTTTACAATCCGACTCATAATAAAGGAAACATTTTTAATTTTGAAATCTCCTCCACTAAACCCCCTCCCTCCCCCAAAGTTGATTGCAACAATTACCTAATATGCCCTTAAATGTTGAGTGAAACGGTCATATATCGAATATGGTATTGCGAAAAATCTTAACTGTCTAAGTGGTGTTATAATAAACGATCACCCATATATGTTAATAAACGATCACTCATTTTCTAAAGACAGAAGAAACAGAATGGCTAAGATAACCTAGTCAAATATGAACAGTCTAAAGCGATAGCAATAACAGTGAATATCGATACGCGGTTTTGAACCAGTAAATATTTTATCTGTAAGTAATGAGTGGCCTTCTGTTAACAATTTTGTCATTTACAAATTCTAGAAGTATTATTTTAAATAATAATGCGATTTTCTTTTAATTGTGGTTTAATAATTGTCTTTAAATGGGTGGCCTCCCGATAATCGATAAGTATCTTTAACCGTTTCATTCAGCACTTAGGTTCATAATCATTACTGGTTGAAGTCGGATAAGTAATAGGGGGGTTGAGGGGGGAATTCGAAAATTCAAAATATCTCCATTTGAGTCTTTTCGAGAAATGTTAGATAACGAACCTTGTTAAAATCTTGATTCTGTACAATCGTGGTTCTAAACATTTATTCTTAACTCACATATTAAGCGTGTTATTCTTTCTTTCTTGTTTTCATACTTCAGCAAAGCCGCATTTCTATTCATCGGTTTTTTAAACTAAATTAAAATAAATTAGAAATAGAGAATTTATGTTGAGATGAGACCAGTGGTGTGTCACTCCATCGCATGGGAAATCTGTTTTGTTTACACAGCTCTGCGCCACGGACTTTTTTGTTCAAAAGAACGTTTGTCAAAAAAATGAATTTTCTCGTAAAAAGATAGTTTAGCGTTTTCACGAATTTTCTTCCTAAGGGGAAAAACTGCCAAAATCACATTCGTAATTGATGAGACCAGATAAGGATAAAACGAAACCCACAAAACTATTCATCTTCACTGATAGTAAGCCGGAAAGTAAAGTTCTATACGACTGAGTTCGTTTAACAAATATGATTGGTGTATTTCTTTATTCTCATCAATAATCACCCACTAAATTAGCAGTGTATTTGCCGTGCTCAAAATAGATTAATTATATATAATACATATTTGCACAATAATATGTCTGAACAAAACAAAATGTTTGTCATACAAAATGGATGTTATTAAAATGCCTTCTTACGGCTTGATGGTCAAAACAGATATTTCCAAGTGATTGTTCTAGACGGTTTCAAAATAACAACCATTTTGAGGTTGCAAGACGTTTTTAGAGCAAAGGATGAATGCGTGTATTTTTGTGTTTATGTGTGCGCGCGTGTTTTTACATTCTCTAAATTTCGAAAATTAAGATAGAGATTAAGATTAAATTATTAAAGCATAGAGAAATTACAGTATGTGGTGTACATATGTATTTTAAAATTACCAAATGTGATAAAGCAAAATGAATAATTAAATTAAAATGTATAATACTAAGTTGGCTTCTTTTTTAAAGTGCAAGCTATATTTCATAGTTATCCCACTGAAAGTAACTAGTGTTTTATAGGAATCAAGAATAGCAAATGACTCTAAGAAACTGTTCCGCCTAGAAGAAATTTCAAATTACACTATGAAATTATATATATATATATATATATAGTTATAGTGTGGTATGAATAAGGTGAAGTGTTGAATTGTATGTTGTATGTTGAATTGACAGATGTGCGGTAATACATTTTCATACATAATGAAGTTTAGTGTCCTCCGAAAGATGCTAAACGGGAATCAACTTTAAAATGAAGTAAAATTGACGTCAATAATAACTTCAATAAGAAAAATATATATAAATTACATTAATAGTAATGTAATAGCTCACTTAGATCAGTTTATTCTTTAAAATATATCCGCCATAGTATCTCGAAACGTCTTCCAATTTTATTAATTCTTGATTTCTGTGATAAATACATGAAAAACGAATTCTTTTATATTAAATATTGTATGTATTTGAGTGCGTGTGTGTGTATGTGTTATGTGTATGGTTAACTTCTGTATCTTTAGGGAATGAAGAACGTCATGTCAGTCTGGCTAAATGAAAAGCCATTCTCACTCATACTTTCTATTTAACCAAACGTATAATATTTTTCATTTAGTTTGTACAAATTATTACTACAGGGACTTGAATAATTTCATACTTCGGAAGTAAATAGCGCCTTATGTTTTAGAGCCATGTGTGCTGAACGCAATACTATTTAGTTGAAAAGACTGGGAATACCATCAGCGCTGAGTAATTTAGAAGCTAAACGAAAAATTCAAAGAACGGTGTAATACCTGAACAGTTGCTGTCATTTCGAAACTACTCTATTTCTAATTAAAAAGCCGATGAATAGAAGTGTGGTTTTATTGAAGACTGAAAATAAGAAACAATAACTCGCTTAATTTGTGAGTTAAGAAAAAATGTTTCGAACCACGATTGTACAGAATCTAACAACATTCATTATATAACATTTCCCGAAAAGACTCATAACAACGGAGATATTTTGAATTTTCGAATTTCTCCCTGTACCCCCGCCCCTATTGTTTATCCAACTTCAACCAGTAACGATTATGAAGTGTTGAATGAAACGGTTAAAGGTACTTATCGATTATCGGGAGGCCAACCATTTAAAGACGATTATTAAATCACAATTAAAAGAAAATCACTTTATAATTTAAAATAACACTTCTAGCATTTATAAATTACAAAATGGTTAATGGGAGGCCACTCATAAATTTCAGATAAAATATTTACTGGTTCAAAACCACGTATCGCTATTCGCTGTTATTGCTATCGCTTTGACTGTTGATATTTGACTAGGTTATCTCAGTCATTCTGTTTCTTCTGTTATCAGGAAATGAGTGTTCGTTTATTAATACACCACTTGGACAGCTACCGTGGAGAGTTCAGGTGTCAGATGACGGCAGGGACGACAAGTTTATGCAGCAAAATCGTCCAGTTTTGGGCCAATTCTAATTTTTAATTACATTGTGTCATTCAAATAAATTCTGGAAGTGTTATATTAAATTATACAGTTTTTGTTTTAATATGGTTTAATAATCGTCTTTAAATGTCTGGCCTCCCAATAATCGGAAAGTACCAAAAAAACTGAAAATCAGTTTTAAATTACAACTACTTCGGGGAATTGCACCACCAAACATTTTTGAAATGGTCAAAAGACTAGTTCTGAACCACTTACAGCCGATTGTTCCTATTTATAAACGCATACAATTTGAAATGGGTCGTACTTACAATAGTACTCGTGTTGCAAAGATAAAATATAGCTGGCAAGTAGGTCGAAGGTGAGAATTGGAGGAGGTAGGCTAGCGTGCCTAGGCGAGGATCTGCTGAGATGTGACTGCTGTCTATCTGAGCTCGATGGAAATGGAACCCCACGCAAGGACCATTGCGAATATCGACGCTACAGAATTTATGGCCTTTCTTCCCCCACTCCATTTCAACTTAGTTATATTCTAATCCATTATCTGAGATGAGAAAAGTTTATTCAACCAGAATACAATTTTAGTATAAATCTCATATCATTAGTTTTGATTGGCATTTGAAATGGTTTTTTCACATGGATATGAATTATTATAATGTATGTTCTATCATATGTATTTGTTTGACTAATATAGAAAAAAAGTCCATATCGCAAGGGCTACGTAAACTTGTATGACACTAGTGATCTCATCTCAGCACATATTCTCAATTTCTATGTAAAAAACCCCGAAGAGAAGAACAGAGGATTTAATGAAGACTGAAAATAAGAAATCACAAATAACTTGCTTAATATTTGGGTTACAAAAAATGGATAGAATTGTAGACCATCATTAGTTTAACCAGATTGACGTTTTACGATACGACTCAAAACAACTGTGTTATTTTGAATTTTCGAATTACCCCCCCCCCTCTCCCCCAAAGCCGTTTCATCCCGATATAATCTCAAGTGTTGAAAGAAACGGTTAAATATCGACTATGATCTAGATCAGATAAACATTTTCGAGTCGGAAAATCGTAATTGATGATGTCTGCATTACGAATTTGCATGTATCTCACATAATAATGATCTCTTCAATACATTTTTTGGAATTTAAGCTTAGAATAAAGTGGTTCATAATATAACAGCTTATTGTTATATGCCACGAGTAGGAGTGAGGGTTTACTAATGGCTGAAAACTAAGAAATCCAAATATCTTGGCTAATAGTCATGATAGAGAAAACATGTACATAACAAAATTTATAGTGAATTATATTAGCAATAAGATTGGTTCGATACGATATTTCTACCCGACTTATAATAACGAAGATATTTCAAATTTCCAGACTCCAACACATCTACCTATACTGGAAATGACTTTGCATGTCCTATTTTACTTTGTTAACACATTTAACATTCGGTCGCCCCCATGGTCGGTTCCCGCCACTATTCATTGTCTTGTATAGTGAACCCACTCCTTGCCTATGAACATGACAACTACCGAACTGTCTGAGCTTTCATATCGAGTGAAATCGACTGTTTCGTTTTAAAAATAATATCATCCCTTGTCTTCCTTCCCTCACGTCCTATAAGTCACCATCATAAAATAGATATTTATAAATGAGTCTTGGTATTTGTACTGCTACCTACATGCACATGCATTTTTGTATTATAGTGATCCACGTACCTACTAGAAAATTACAATGAGGCAGAAAGTAATAAAACTACAGTTAGTTTTTTTTTAAATATATACTTTATTACGTGAACAAAGTTCTTTTCATATTTAGCAAAAAAATACGAATTTTATTACACAATAAAGCGTCTATGAATTTTAAAACCAGAGGATTCTGAAAACATATTTAAAAAGCTTACATTTGATATTACGTTATAGCTTACGTTTGATAAGCATATTGTTTTTAAAAGCATTTTACTCTTAAATGTAATTTAACATGAATACCCCATAGTTTATTCAATAAGAGTAATAGTTTTCATATTATAAAGAGCACAATAATTAATACCATATATTCCAGTAGTAGTTAAATAGTTATTAAGAAAAGAACATGCAATTTAGCCTTCTCCTTCAATGCCTATATTTTAAGACCATTCATAAAAAAAGCATAGATAAATAATATAACAAACTAAATATTTACACATCGTAATACCACCAATGTAATGCCAGTCTCTCAGGAACTTAATCTATATCACATAATTTCATCCAACTCTCAACTATGACTACTATCAATCTCAGCGTTACAAAAATCATATCAAAATTTTACAATCTAACCCAATTATTCGTAAACTGTATTAAATTCTGATTAATTCTTATAGAATTTTATGGTAATCGCATGACGGCAATATCAGAAGTAAATGAATATCTAAATTAGACAATTTTGCCCATTTATATGAAAATCTGATTATAAAAGTATTACATTCTGACATTAAGATTTATATAAATAATTATACACATAAAATAATAAGTAAATTATGACATAGCTCAGTATATTTTCATTATATATTGAAATTCTCTGAAAGAGTGATAATTTTCAAATTATTAATTCATAAAATTTAATATGCTTTGTGATAATAGGTGATAACAAACTTTTTTTTCGTCAGTACCTATGATATAAAAGCTGTTATTTCAGTACATTTTCATAAAATGATGGGATTCGCCAATATCGCTGAAGCTGTACAAAATGAATAATTATATTTCATGGCATTTCAACAGTACACAATCTAGCAAATGTAAATAATATTATACATACTACTTATATTATTTATACTTTAATAAGATATAGATCCAGAAACCTACATAGGAAATTTTAGAATTTCGTTTGGAATTTTGCTTGCTCCAACCGAACATCCCCAACCATATTATTGAAATTTGGTTCTTCAAATGTGATTGAATGTAATTATGCTTGTCATGACAATATTTGGTGAACTACTCCATGTGCGAACTTTTTTCAACCCTTGTCAGACCGTAGCACTGTTGGGAATGTCTCATGATTCATGGGTATTTCATATAAAAATTGTCTCCTTTCAAAAGTCCCATTGTCAAAGGGAATGATATGAAATTTCCCTAAAACTGTATTGAAGTAAATAGTCAGATAAATTTGAGGTCGATTTCCGGTTGAGTAATGCAAATTACATACAATGTACTTCGAAATTCTTTACAGCTCTTTTTAAAGATTTTTCAAACCAATGTTATTCGTGAACTGGGGTTAAATGGAAAGCAACACTTTTTGGAGCATAGGCTAACTGATCATGGAACTAATTATACTATTTTAAACATTTTTTAGAATCTTCCCTGTTAGACATGTCTATATAATCAAACATTGAACGAATGCTGCTGATAAGTCAAAACTAAATTTAAAACACATAAGAAAATTTTAGGACTGGAGCATGAACTCCTACATACACCGCCATATAACCTAGTATGCGGATTAAAACTTTTTGTAAAAGTACAAAATAGTTTTGCTGAGAAGTATACTGAGATTAAAATGGGTAAATAAATTCACTAACGGTATATATTCCTTTGCTTATAAGAAAGGAGCGTTCGCTAATGAAGTTACTGTTAAAGCCATCATTAATCACATATCCAAAAACTCTATTCCAATATACCAACCATTCTTCATATCAATGATTTTCAAATGCTTCCCTAGCTGTACCTGATTTCCCTTCTGTAATGATCTTTCCTGAAACCACTCTACAGCCGTCTAATAGAAAAAAGTTATATGATGAACTAAATAAAAACAAGAATTTAAATTTTATTAACTAAGCACGGATCTCTCAATGCCATACAAGATATTTTAAACACCATTTTGCTCGAAGGATAAAGTTCATGACAGTTTAAAGGTACAAAATGTAACTACTATTTGCCTTGAATTGAAAGCTCTAGTTGGAATTGATCATTTTGTTATCAAACTAATTGGTAGGATATGCATTATATCATCGGAAAGTGGCCGATTTTAAAGTCGACTACTTCTATGAAGCAATATTTTGCAAAAGACACACTAATAATAGCTGCAGTTATTATCCCGAAGGGGAAAATACGAAAAGCGTGTGAATTGGCGAGTTAATATAAAGAACGACAAGTAAATATACAAATATTTCTGTGTTTTTAATACAATAACTAACAAATGTGAGAAAGGTATATAAGACTAAGGATTAAAACGAAGTAAACACCTCACTAGTAAAGGCATCCTTTCAGTTAAATACCATTATGCAAAATTACTAATTTGTCTTATTAATATGTATTTGATGTTTGCAAACATCATGTTGCTTACAAACAGTTGTAATATTTATTTAATCTATTTTATAATCCTTAAAGAACGTACTTAATATTTGTGAGTTTAGGCTCACCAGTTTTAGTACATTTCCATTAAGAAATACGCTATTGTGGTCTCTTATGTACCACGATTTCTGAAACATTTCTTTTAATCATCGTAAATGAGTGCAAAAACATGACCAGTTTGAACTTGAAATGATATATGTCCATAAAAGAAAGACTGAGTTCGCTAAAAGCGAGAATGTGAGCGGGTGATGGGGGGGGGGAGCGTTTATAAAGGGATCAAAATAAAAATAAAAAAAATTAAATATCTTGCGTAAGCTGTGGAGTTTACTGATGGAAGAAACTTATGGAACACATTTAACTTGGTTAACATTTCAGATATACAAAAGGTGCGGTAAACAAAAGGTATAGAAAATTAAGTTGGAACAACATTGGTTCATTTTTCGATCCAACACAAAATAACGAAGATATATTGATTTTTTTTTTTTTTTATTTCGCCCCTTTAAGAAACACACCACTTTTTCTAGTCCAATGAAAACAATAGTTCGTGTTTAAGCTTGAAATAAGACGATTAATAATGCATTGGCATATTACTAATGTGAGGTGAGTAGGACTGAGGGTTTACTGTGGCTGAAAACAATTGTAGAAAAAATTAAATTTCCAATAAGATTGATTACGTAAAATTATTCGATCAGACTCATAATAATAGAGATATTTCAAATCTGTTATTTCCCACTCACCCCCTCCCCCCTTCCTTCTTGACAAAACATTGTCTTTAGTTTTACATGATTTTTGTAGCGGCAACGGAGAAATCGATATGTACATAAATTAGAATGGACTTCATTTTCATGATAATATACCAAAATATATGTTTAATCAATTATTTTGAGATGATTTAAGAACAATCAGAATGCAGGCCAATGAATTTTTTTTTATTTGTGAAAGGTTTTTTTAATGCAATATATCTGATCTAGTCTCCGATTGTGAACTGAAAATTTTTATATGTTATATAATCCAAGTTTAAATACCACTTATTGTTATTAACGCACCTTTATTATGTGAGATGCATGGTTGGATAAATGTACGATGTAACCAACTAAGATACATTTCTTTAATGGCCAAAATCATGTACATAAATTAGAATGGACTTCATTTTCGACATTTCCTAGGTAGGATCGAGAGACATTTGAAGAAATTTTAAGAAAACGTGTCATGAGGACTATCTCAAAATGTAATTTCCCTTAAAGGGAATCTGCTAAGATTTTAGTTAAAAATACTCTACTAACTTCAAGTAATCTGACCATTGTCAGTAACATCACATCCCCGAACATGCTCCTAACGCATACTTTAAACGTTGTCCACCGCCCTTCACAAACATAGTGAAAGCTCCTTTATTGGAAACTGTTTGATCAGCTTTGTTGTTCTGACAATTCAGATCTGGTACGCATTTACTGGAGAGGCACTCACTCCATACATTGAATACACACACACGTTAACAACTACATGGACCGAATTTGCCCACTATAAAAATAAAACAAATTATAAAAATCAAGGGTGGCTCCCCACAACCTATAATCTTTTCACGTCTTACGTAATACTATGGAAAGTCGCACATGTACCACCCAAATTAAGCTATTTTGTAATATTACTTTAAAATGATATTACTGCATATCGATTATACATATTATCCCAAATTTCCACATTAATATGAATTATTAATTCATGAAGGACGTCTTCGATGGTTATTTTATTCTGATTTGCAATACAATCTGAGTGAAAATTTACATTTGTTTTGCAAAAGGTTCCAGAGGCACCTTCTGAACGTAATCCCATACATTGAATAGAGTAAGAAATTAATGCTGAAGTTAGTATAGTAGAGAAGCATGAAGACCTGCTGCAAGCACCATAGATGGGTCGGTGTAACCTCTCTCCAGAATGAATAGAATATAAACACATAGAGACGTATGGCATAGCTGTAACAAAAATAAAAGTACAGTAAATTACTGTATTATATGAAAAATAAAGATTACATTTCTAATATGTATATTCATATTTCCTCTACATAGTAACCTTATGTGGAGGGAGTTTATTTTTCTGCACATCTCATGCATATTTGCATTATATGTGCATTTTGACCAGTTGCGGCTCGCATATAGGCACTGTGGAACTGCAGCACCCCCAATTTCCACTTGATATTATCTATAGCATTTAATATAATGAACCTTTTTTCTTTAATTCTTTCTTTATACTTGTATAACATATAATCCTTAAGCTTAATGCAGTAACCATCCCCCAGTTTATGGAAAAAGATATAAAAATCTTTGTATGGAACTGTACGCTTCACAGTTCCAGTTGCGAGGTGTTTGGCTGTTGTGCGCTTGCCCTCAGAGGAAGCTCCACAAGGGATAGAGAGCACTGTTGTTCCCGCAGTGCCGACCGAATAGATTAAGCTTGAACTGTAACAATTTAGGTTAAAGTAAGTAAAAAATGTTTGATTTTGTTCTTTTAGGATTTTATCAAGTTTCTGAATAAATTTTCTTTTTATACATGTTTGTTTCCTTTTACACAATTTTAAAACAAAGGCTAAACATTTTCTGGAGCAGCACCCCCGCTAATTTTAGCTACGAGCCACCACTGATTTTGACAAAACTTTTAACAATTTTCATATAATAATATATATACATATTAAAATGGAAATAAGATAATGAAAATTAAACTTGACTAAATAAAATTTAAAAAAAAAAAAACATTAAATAGAAAATTCAGGAATACAATTAAATAACCAATAAAAATTACATAATATTAATATTATATTATATTTTCCTGTCTCAGCTTAAGAATATCATAGGCTATTGATTTATGTGTTTTGAAAATAAAATATCAGGACTGCTAGGCCATGCTGTCACAGTCTTCAACTGTCTTTGTATGTCTTGAGTCAGTCAATATTCATAAATCAGTTGGGTGAATGTATGTTCAGTGTAACTGTCGAATATACACATATATTTCTTATATATTTAATGTAAGAACTTTTTACAGGTATTGACAATCTTTGTCAAATAAATGTGGGATATTTAAAAATCTTGGACGAAATTAAAAAAAGTAATATATAATGCACCTTATATTTACTTAGACCAATAAAAGTATTTAAGGCAAGAAAAAAAATATCTTGTGGTCTCACCAACACTCTTTATTATTTTACAACAAACGTTTCACCCTTCTGAGCATTTATAATACTCAGTTTAAAATTATTCTCCTAAGTCAATAATGCTACTGCAAACTAAAAATACAGCAGGAGGCTAAAAGCTTATGATTATCCGCCTTAACCAATGTGGTAATCTATCAACAATAGACAAATTAGAGATTCGTATTGAGCATGGTATTGATCTAATAAAAAGTCTCTCATGCAGGGACTGCGTAAACTAAGCAGATTTCCCAAGTGCTGTTATAACACACTTTTGATCTCATCTCACCACATACACTCTATTTTTATGTTAGCAACCTATGAGTAAAAGAGAGGGGGGGGGGTACTAATGGCAGAAAGCAAGAAATTTCGAATACCTCGCTTAATATTTTAATTATGAAACTTTCGCAACTGTAACACTAAAGTTCTCATATTCAGCTTCAAAGTTAAATTAAATCATATTAAATTTCAATGTTCTGAATACATAGGCTTCTTATTTCAGTGAAACAGAGAAAAACATTTTGGGATGAAGGAGAAATGGCCCATAGGCACCTTCAACCATTTTTCCTTTAACGAAGATTGAATTGAGGTCAAATTTTGACAATAGAATTTTGGGATTCAAAAAGAAAGTTACCAACCTTTTTTGAATGTAAATGCAATATTCCATTTAATGTTCGTTTACATTCAACATTTAGCCAATTTTTACAAATACAATTATCCTCCTTACATTAAAAAGAAAAAAAACAATTATTTCAGTACTATATGTTTTGTGTTTTTTTTTAGCTTATGGAACTCAGCCTTGCCATTGTAAACAGTGTTGGTCTTCCATTTGCGGCACTAAAGAGGTATTAAAAAAACAGGAAGCTCAAATAAACTAAAAGAGAAGGCTTTTTATTAAGATGCCCGTTGGCAAAAAAAATAATGGACATTTTGGTGAGCATTGTAAATGAAGGACATTTTTTTTCAGGATATTTGCTGTTAGAGACCTCTTTCAAGTATAGAATGTAAGTCACCAATGACGAAATCTGCTAAAAGGTCATTAATTCCCATACTGCTTTTTTTTTCAATTTAAGAAGGTTTCATTCATTTTTTGCCTATCTTTGGGGAAATAAAAGTTGCCTAAATCAGTCAAGAGAAATGATTTCTATATATTCGAGATTTGGGCTGGCTGATGGAGGTTTATCATCAACGGAAGAATACTTCATATCCTTCCGTTTATTTCTATATTACTTTTTAAGTAAATTTAAAAACAGCTCAAATTGATATCTTACTTCAAAATAAAATCTCCTATGCAATATGAGCTGTCATATTCCTATACAATATGATTTGTCATAAATTAAAACAATGGGATATACAGACCTAAGAATAACCAAAACCCACTCCGGATAGACAATAATTATTCTTAAATTAAAAATACAATCATACAAATATATTCACTTCAAAGATAAAATCATATAAATACATTCAAAATAAACATCTTGAGGGCCCCATATTTATAGAAAAACCATTAGTAAACCTTTCGTGAGGTTGCATATATTTTGCTTAATATAAATTTGTATAAAATATTTTCATGGTTCATCTTTTAAGAGCTTATATCAAATTATATATTTAAGAAAAGTATTTTGAGATGATTTAAGAACAATCAGAATGAAGGCCAATGAATGACCTTTTTTTTATTTGCAAAAGGTTTTTTTTTTGTTTTTGTTTTTTTTTAATACAATAAATCAGATCTAATCTTCGATTGTGAACTGACAACTTTTATATGCTATATACTTCAAGTTAAAATACCATTTATTGTTATCAAACGAACCTTAATTATGGGAGATGCATGTCTGGATAAATGTACGATGTGACCACATAAGTTACTTTTCTTTAATGGCCAAAATCATGTTGTATGTGCATATATATAATTTTGAGCAGACTTCATTTTCGTCATTTCCTGAGTTGGCTCGATGGACATTTGAGAATTTTTTTTTTTTTTTTTTGAAAATCGCGTCATGAGTACAACCTCCATAGCTGATTTCCCTTGAGGGAAATTTGCTAAACCTGAGGGCTCTAGAACACATAATGTTCATTAACGGGGTCACATCGTACATGTATCCATCCATGCATCTCACATAATAAAGGTCCGTTGATAAAAATAAGTGGTATTTAAACTTCGAGTACATAGCACATATAGGTTGTTAGTCCATAGTGTTGCGAAAATTAAATACATGAAAAATTAACAGAGCTAGCCACGTTTTGGGGAGGTACGACGGAGATGAAAGGAGCCGGCCGAGGGACCGGGAGCGCCGGCAGTGTCTGGATCATTCCAGACTAAAGAGTCCATACCTTCGAGACCTTCCGTTTGATGTATGCCGACGACCTATATGAAGAACCTGCCAGCCGCGAGCCAGTTTAGTTTGTTCTCAGCTGTCTTCAATTGCTTCAGTGGGACTTAGTGCAGTGCGGTAAAGTGTTTTCCGTGAAGAACAGTGTTGTGCCGTGGCTCAGAAAAGAACAGCATAGTGCCGTGTTTAAGACAGTGCAGTGACGTGAAGTAAAGGACAGTGCAGTGTCGTCTTTTGTGAACTTCAGTGATCGTGAGTGAATTATTGGGCTGTGTAATAAGAACAGTGAAGCAATCAGTGCATACTGTGAGTAGTAGTTAAGAATAATTAACCAAGCTTGTAGTGTGTTGTTAAATAAATTGTGCAGTGATTAAAACTGTGATGCTTGTGTGTATTTAATTTTGCTATCCAAAAGAACTCTAATAAACAACGTTTATTACTGACTTTTTAATAAAACCTTTTTAGGTTTTATATGTTTTTATATTCATATATGTTTTTACATATATGACGTACAATTTTCACTGTTCAGTATCGGATGTACTCTTGAGCGAGGAATAAGAATTTTGATTGAATGTAAGAAGAAAACTCAAGAATATCTAACATTCCATTTACAAAACCTTTTCAAGATTAGTTGTGTAATAATATGTGGATTGTGAAATTTGTGGAATATTACCTTGGAAGATTTAGAATCACAAATACAGTTGAAATAAGAAGCAACATCTTTGTAATATTCTGTTGGGCTTTTGTAGTTATTGTGTTACGGTAAGATGCCACACCTGTAAAAGAAAACATGATATACAATAATAACTAACGGCATATATTACATTATTTAAATGGCTCTAAAAAAAAAACTATTGGGTACTTACTTCTTATCAACAATATATAAAAACGATCTATGCTCTATACAAAAAAGATGCTTTACATCAAAAATATTATCAAATATAACAATTGGGTTCTAAATAAAAAATGGAAGCATAACAAAAATCTTTCAAACTATTATAAGGGAGAACTACATTTGTCGGCAAACTTCCCAAAAAAGCAAACCTCAAATATTTCTCCAAGGCATGCAACAAAGTCACTTCTAAAGCTGTTTTAGAACTTGCTACAATCACAGGTCTATGCCCAGTTAATGCCGAATTAGTAATTTAAATCAGTCTTTGATTCCAATCCCCTATATATCTCCCTATTAATTCTACCTGAATTGAAGGAAACACTTAAAACGCAATAGACACATAGTACTTTTGGGTAAAAAATGACGGTCCGATTTCAGCAGTTAACAAACGTGATCTTTAGTTATACAAACAAGAATTGCGACCGCTAGAGCGGTTACAGACAATATATATATATAAAATTTCGAACAGACGTCGTTTTCGTAATCTAGGTAGAATCGCTCGGCATTCGTAGAAAATTTTCAAAAATCGCGTCATGAGTACAACTTCAATGGCTGATTTCCCTTAAAGGAAATCTGCTGATATGAGCCGTTGTGCACTATTGTAAGCAGCTGCTTGCTTCATAGTCGATATCTTTTGCTGTGTGTAGTGCACGAGTTACGATATCAATTGTTTCGATACCTGGTGCTGTGGTTAGGGGTGAAATTCTTTGAGGTAAGTTGGCTAGAGTGCAATTTTAAGTGGTGAGAACTCATCGACATACATATTTGAAACTGTTGCACCTAGCTGTCTACTGGGTTTATTTCCACTAATACTTCAAGGAATAGAGGAATGCAGTCAATCTTTATAAGCAAGCATACATTTTTTAAATCCGAAAGGATTTTTTTTTACAAGGAATGTAGGCAACAGTAGAAAAAAATAAAACACTAAACTAACAAGGGGAGTGCACGGCCTTCCTCGCACCGTTTGAACGATTTCAGTGTGTAGTAGCTAATGACAAATCATTCGGTTAAAGCAAGAGCCGCATTATTAGTGATAGTTGTTATATACTTATGTATTCAATTAATTGTAATATATTTTTGTTTAATATTAAATATTGCCTTATACCTATTATATTTTTACAGAAAGCATTCAAATTTTCTTTAAATATATGGAACTCGTTAAAAATTAAATGCTAGTAATTAAAAACAACTTTTTATTTATTTATTAATATTACGTAAACTTCCTAGAAACAAAAAAGTAAAAAATAATCCAGAAAAATAAATAGTCACTCCCGGCGAGATTAGATCAAGAGATATTGGGGTTACAAAAAGAAGACGCTACCACTGAGCCAACGATTTCCGTTGAAATACTTACCTTATCAACACCTCAAGACTTCCAGGCCATTTAACATTTTTTTTTTTTTTAGAAAAACGCGTGAGAAGTGCGTTCTCCCGCTTTAACCGAATTGTTTTTTCATATGGTACTACACACTGAAAAAGTTTCGTTCTAATCGGTGGGGGGAAGGCCGTGCACTCCCCTTGTAAATTGTATTTTTGCAAACAAGTTGATAGAAAGAAGATAATCCCCCATACCCGATTTATAAAAATATTTAAACAATTAAATAGTCTTACTCATGGCTCTGGAGAATGTAGGTGGAGGTCTTGGTACAGGAACAGCTTCATTGCTGTGGCTGGCTGAAGTGGGCTGAGTTCGGCATTGCCTAGAGCTCGAACGCTGCAAAAAGTTATTTAGTCCTGGGAATCATAATTCATAATCATAATGAAAAAAATGGCAAAATTCCACTAAAAAATATTTATTTGAAAAGCCGACATTCGTCTCCTTAATGAGACATTATCAGTTAATTACATAAAACTACAGAGTCGCTCTTTTTAATAAAGTTTAATAAAATGAACTTTTGGTAATAAAATATTACATAAAATTGTTTCATTAGAGCAGTAATATAATATATGAATATAAAAATAATTGTAATAATGTATACAGATTTACTTAGCCACCAGATAACCTCTACGCAGGGATTTTAATTCTAACTGAATGCTACTAATGGATTTTAACTTAGCTGTTGATATTATTTTGTTTTCTAATTACATTTTTTTTATTACTGTTATTATTTAGATATATTTTAAAATTTAAGTCTTATTGGTTATACGTATTATGCGTATACTGCGGTAATATATTTTATTTATTTCAATATATGGCTGTGTCCATTATTATATTAGGTGTAGCCCGCCCCCCTCTTTTTGGTTGTATAATTAGAAATTAGTGTTTGTATTATGAGTAGCCTAGCAGCTTTATGCCCTTTTAATCACATTCATCAATAATCAATCCACCGTCATATGTGACAACAATGGAGATTTATTTTAATTTATTTGATGACATATGGTAAGACATAAGGATACATAATCATGTTAATAACATACTACATACCGTTAGCCTGTTCAGACTCAGCTCAGTCCACTGGGACGACGATGACTGTGGGCTTTCGCACTTGAATGTGTTTTTAAATTTGACGAGATTCCACATAATCATGCTGTTCATAAATACTATCAAAAACAAAGGTAGAATGAGTGTAACCAAAGAGTCGATAATGTTGATGGCTCTCATTGTCTCGACATATTCCTCTCTCAGGTCACAGATCTCTTCACCTCCAACTTTAATCGTTCCGGCTGTAAAGAATGAGTATGAATGGGATAACAAGGCGATGGCAACAAGGAGTGCTATGATTATTTTAGCTCTCTTGACGGTGCACATGTGTGGCCGGTGGAGTGGGTACTGTACAGCAATAAACCTCTCGACAGTGAATGCGACTATCAGCCAAACACTAAGGAAACTGCACACTGAGCTAATGTACACCAGTCCCTGGCACCATCCATCCTTATTGAAAATCTGAAACATATAAAATTAATTATTAATGTCCACTTTTTGCAACTAAAGCGAATTTGGACGGGTTACCACCCTTCTTTAGCCAGGGTGGAACTTAGGGATTTTATTTAGTGAATTCCGTCACTAAATAAATTCCTCTGCCCACGCGGGAATCGAACTCGCCACTCTAGTTTTACCATGTGAGATTAAGGTCAACGCTTTAACTCCCATGGCTAACCTGAAACATTTATGAGTATAACGATTGTATTCTTATGGCAAGCAAACAGTAAGTCCTATTTTATTTTCAAAAAGTCTTTTCTTTAGATGTAGGGCCACATTTTACGAGAAAATAATAATAGTAATGAAAAATATCTTTTAACTATTATATCTTATTACACTTCCAAATATACAAACATTTTTAAAAAAAATGTTAAAAAGTATACAAATACCCGCTGCATAATCCCAATAATGTATTTAGGGGCAGCACAATTGATTTATGTATATGTTCCTTGGTGAGTTTATAAACTTACCCATTATAAGGTGAATGAGTAGTTTTAGTAGATACCTGAATCCCCGTGCTGTCATTTATCCAAACGAAGAGAATTGAGACGAGGAAACCGAAGTCAGCACTTGAGAGAGCAGCCAAATAGTAACTGGAGCTCCGCATCCTGAGATGGGTCGTGAGAAATACGATGCAAGAGAGGAGATTTCCAAAAAATCCTACCAATAATATAATTGGGATATAGTAGGTATGAAATGCGTCAATGAGGCCGACGAGATTTAAACATGGGTCATCCTGAGGTTGTTCCTCTTCTCTGTCGGGCTGCAGGGTCCAGTTGAGAACGTCAATTCCCTCGAACAATGTGATTGATTCATTCCGCTTTATTTTCCGCACCAAGTTCTCTATCCTTTTCATCAAATCACACACGTTCGGTTCCTGTAACATAACATATTAAATTCTAAGACGGAAGGTATTCAAAGTCAATCATACAGACATTAATTAACAACAAAACAACGCAAAGAGATACCCGAAGAACTAATTGGTATTAAAACTCATTTTTATAATCACTATGTCCTGATCGTTACGTGAATCCGTAATCTTAGCTTAAATAAACAAAACATTTAAATAAGTTTTATTCTTTATTTTTTGTGGTTCAACTAAATCCATATATGAAATAACCAAATATACAGCTCTCCACCCCAAATAGCCTATATATAAACTCCCATCTCCATGCACTATGGCATGAGTCAAATAGTTTTGCTTTCATAAGTAATTTTAGTTTTCTTGACAAAGAGCAGATCATCCTTCTCATAAAGATGAGAAGTATTTCATGATTATAAAAGAAGGATTATCTGAAGATGGTCACAAAGGCCGAAACGTTATAATGAACTAAATACAAATTTATTTGGAGAGGCTGTATATTCAGTTATTTCTTATAAACAAAACAGATCATAGAACAGGAGATGGGTTAACCTTGACTATGAAACACAATGTGATTTCACTTCACCATAATATGATTTGAAGTCCGTCACGCAGAGGCTACGTAAACTAAGCAGATTTCCCACGTGCTTCTATGATACTAGTGAAGCAGAAAGTATGAATAAATCGCTTAATATTTGAGTTACGAGAGAATGTGATGCGTTGAACAACAAATACTAAAACTCTGAAGTATAAAAATTCTGATTTCTTCAAATCTTTGTTATGTGCAATTAAAATCATTTAAACCATAATATGTCATTAAGTACGTCATTTTTGTTTAACAGGACTTAATTTCCTTTTTCAGATATCTGGATTTAAATATAAAAGAAGATAATGGTCCAGTATACAAAATTATATGTTATGTATATTGAATGTGAGAAGATGAAATTAATGTAATTGATCCCTAATGAAAAGCAGAATCTGAAGTTAAAATAATTAAAAAAGCTTCAACTGAATATTTCATTAAATGGTTGTTCATAGTTATTTCTTGAAAACATCAGTTTATTTTTAGGATTTTTTATTCCTTTGTATTTTAAAATAGTTTATGTCTGAAGTTCAATGAGTTTAATAAAGCTGAACAAATTATTGTTGGCATATTAAATCTGTAATGTATATTTTACGCATTAGTATTTAAATTGTTTTTTTTTTATGTAAAATCTAATTTTATTTTTTATGTGTACTTCCAAACTTTTAAGAGTAGAATATTATTATATGTCTAGAGTTTAAATTATATATATATATATATATATATATATATATATATATATATATATATATATATCAAGTATTTACATATCAAGTAACTTCCAGTTATTTCTATAACATTATTATCAAACAGTAATAGT
Source organism: Riptortus pedestris (assembly GCA_019009955.1). Lineage (NCBI taxonomy): Eukaryota > Metazoa > Arthropoda > Insecta > Hemiptera > Alydidae > Riptortus > Riptortus pedestris. The sequence goes on along the minus strand of CM032233.1, from coordinate 59,257,391 downwards.
AAACTTGTATTTTCCAAACATTTTAATATTAACTAACTCCCAGTTATTCAGACAAAAATATTGGAATATATTATTTAATGCAATATAAATTAATAAAATTACAATTATCTAAGCGAAATTGTTTTATTTGAATTCTCCGTATCGTATATTATTTATTTTATTTTGTATTCTTCTACATTTCTCTCATTTATGCTACTATTATTATTATGCTACTATTATCATTATTTATTTATCAGTATTTTATTATAGATAATTGACATATTAATTAAGCCTTATAAACTATTTATTGCCAAATTCAAATAATTCTGTTTATTTTAGTAAAGAAAAGAGGTACCCCAAGAAAACAGTAACATAATTACATGGAAGTGGACTTGTGGAGGCTTTGCATCCGTAATTGGAGAAGTCTGGCTGGAAACGACCAGGAATAGTCAAAAATGATAGTGATAGGGCTCAGGATCCTTGGGCGGTGAACTTTGAATTTGGCACTTGAAATAAGTGAGAATGCTTTGGAAAAGAGAAAGAGGTCTGCTTCTTCAATTTGCATTAGAATCGCTGCAAAAATCTTACCAGCAGCTTAAAGAGAAGCTATGGTGTAAGTTTATTTTCTCTTTTGCATCACTCACTTTCGAAGTATTGTAATGAGTACAGATTGTCCCTTGTTTCATTTTTTTATTATTTCATATTTGAAAGACAACCCAATCTTTCTTGATTTTACGTTTCTAAAATTTTCTAAGTATCCCTTTTGATCATCTCTATAAATTTGAGCCATTAAGGGGCGGCGGTGATTTTATTTAAAGGTGCAAATTCGAACTAAACTTTTAAAAGAGAAAGACTAAACCAGCAATGCATCACAGCAATCCACGAGAGTTGCCACCTCCATTCTGCCAGTTGTGCTTTACAATCTTTCATGAATTTAGGCACAAAAAAAGATTTGATTTCACCACCACACGAGTTTATTTATGGCTTAGTTCGTCCAGCGCAGCTTCAGTTTTCTTTTCTTTTTCATGAAAATAAATAATATTTAAAAATGGTAATAATTTTATTAATTCTATAATTACAGTTAATTATTTTATTTATGCTTGAATTTAATTAAAATAAATGTAAAGGTACTTTAGGTTTACTCCAAATACATTCAACACAAGTTGAATACAAATTAAAACTAACATTTAAACTGCTTATAAAACACAGGTTAGTCATGTGAGTTTCATCTTAATCTCACGTGGTAGGCCTAGAGTGGTAAGTTCGACTCCCACCTGAGCAAAAGGAATTTTTTTAATGACGGACTCAGTAAATAAAATCTCTAGTCCCACCCTGGCTAGAAAAGGGTGGTAACATGAAAATAGCCCGTCCCAATTAGCCATAGTAGCATGGAGTCGACGTAAATAAATAATTTATTTTATATATATATATATATATATATATATATATAACACATTCTATGTATTAATGCTATAGAAACAGTATGTAGTTATGAGTTTTATCAGATCACACGCAAATTGAGCTATGCACAACTATGAACATTGAACATAGAGAAATTTTGAAATATAATCATGAATACTTTGAATATTTAAAACAATTCAGTAATCAGGACCAGGAGTACTTTCAAATAACTGTGCCAGTTATAGGCCTATAGAAGAGCCCGCTCGGGGATAGCTGAAAATATCTTTTCACCACTTGTAGTCCCATTGTAAGCACTTTCCTCTCTGCTCCGTCAATACTGCCAAGTGAATTATAGCCCCACTTCAGTAACTAACTCCCTGTATTGTCCTTCAATAAGAACGCCTTACTCACAACTCTGTGTAATTTGGAAGTGATTGATTTCAAGAGATCAATGGTGATTAAAATAACTGTCGTGTGAAACAAGAGACTGTAGCGTACAATCTGTATCAATATAATTATTACAACTACGCTTGAGTTCAAATTTAGTGGGTTAATTTTTTGTTAAGCTTTTTAGTAGTTCTAAAATGAATTAAAATTAAAATTTGGAATAATAATTTCACTCTAGGTCATCAATCCCCTTTATAAGAATTCAGGAACTGAAGTTGCAGGAAAAAGGATGTAAACCAATATAAATATAACTCTAAGGTTTATCTGATATTCTATGTAAATTCAGCCGGGATAATTTTTTTCCCCCATTTTAAATCATTCTAAGAAGAATGCCATTAAAATTGAATATCTTGTCTGTCTGTCCACCCGTTTCTTATCAATCAAGTAAAACGATTTGAAAGTTTACTAGGAACTCAGTGTGTGAACTATTCAAACATTGGCAATATGGCAATACACGTATACAAAAACGATGGGGTGGGAAGTTGAATATGAAACCAAAACCTTAGTATTCGTTTTCGTTAACATCTTCGTTACTTATACTTAGTACAACAAGAAACTGGAGTACACCAAGACGAGTACATACAACAAAGCTCCTTCAAATCTTCACCAAAGCCAACGTGTGAAATGCTTTGTAAAAGTCAAAAAAAAAAAAAAAAAAGAATCAATTATAATTTCTATAGGGCACTGGGGTTCTTATTTAATTTAATTAACTCTACTAGGAGTACGCTATTGTACCTGCTTTGCTGTGTACCTGTCTAAATAGATGCCAATATAATTACAGGATAATACGTTTTTTAACATGGTATCAGATCCCAGACATTAATATTTAATGATGAAAAGAAAATATATTCTCAAAATTGTAGGCACTTGAGAAAAACTGCTGATTACCATATAGCATTTGGTTTTATAGGCTTTTTACTTAGGGCGGAATCGAGAATAGAATATGAGTTCATGGCATCTGTGTGTTGTTTATGTTCAGTTTACTCTTAGCAAGTATAGAATACACACACACACACACACATGTATATATATATATATATATATATATATATATATATATACATATATTTATATATAGAAGAAGGTCTATGATTTCATGATTTTGTTTGGGTCCTTAGAGAGTAGCCGATTGAAATCTCGTTTTTATCAAAACGAATTCTCGCGTTTTTATTAAATATGAACCTTATTGTCTTCTTATGTAATCTATATATTAAATGAAGATTTTTAGTTGCCCCCATGGAAATCCCCCATAAGTTAGCCGATTACAGAAATATACAAAATATATCTGATTAATTTTCTGGACGGAACATTCAGCAAATAATTAATAATTTAATTATTAGAATTAAAAAAGGATTTCAATATTAGAGTTGCAATTTGGCGACCTCGTAAACACATTTCAATAAGAAGCAAAGGGGTATTAATTTCTTACTTAGTTCTTGTATATGGCCAAACCAGACGATGTTTTTTTCTAGAGCCAGTCATAGAGAAAATACCCCGTCTCATCAAACCTGCTTACTCAGCTACTATATTCTCAATGCACCCAAAAGTTTATGGAAACTTACTAATAGCAATTTCAGTGGCTTCTGTAAATAAATTTAGGCACTTGAACTTTTGGAAGGAAAATATATGTAGAATCCAGATCATACTTCAAGCAAATTTTCAGTGAATAAATATACATTCCAAACACAATAAGTTATTTAAATATTACCGTTAAATAACGAAGATTTATTGATAAAAAGGTAATAACTTTATTTGTTATATAATCTCTTTTGTAAAAGTAATATTTTACATTGCTATTACACTTTAACTTAAAGTGTCAAGACAGTCCAGGTAGCACATATGTCTGATGAGTGGCTACCAAAATAATGTTTGAATAGACTAATTGATCCTGATTCGGTGAGAGTGAATGATAAATACAACTAGATGTTAGCTGAAATTATTGATTCCTCCTATCGGCAGTATAATAGCGTACTCTTATACCTAGTGGAGTTAATTAAATAAAATAAGAACCCCAGTACCCCCATAGAAATTGTAATTGATTCAATGACATGTATTCACATATATAAAACATTATATTTATTTTTACAATGCAGTTCGCACTTTGGCTTCGGCGAAGATTTGAAGGAACTTTGTTGTCATTTTGTGCTGTGAGCCACCTCAATAGCTACTTTTTCTACAGAAGCCCCACTAGAAGCACTTAAACGTCCGTATCGAAATTTTTAGTAAATTTGATGTGCAAAAAAAAATCGGAAATATAACAAATTTTGATCCTGCTCATAAAAACGGAAGTTATTTCAAATTTTTGATTAAACTCCCATATAAACCAACCCCTGTCCCTAGGGCCGATTCTGGGCGTTAACGAACTCGATATTTCTTTTCCGGGCAAAAGTTTAAATATGGAGTTAATATCTAGGAAATTGAGACCTCAATAGTGGATAGGAAATATTTAATCACATATTTCGAATAATTCAACCTCCATAATCCGCTTCCTTGGGCCCCTCTCAGTACATTACAGCACGGCTATAACATTATTCAGTGCAAGTTCAAGGTAATTTTCTAAGGCATTTGCTTAGACGGAGGTCAATTGGATGGCCACATCTATTTTAATTACAAGTGTACAATAATTAGATTTAGAATAAAAAAATCTTAAAAGTTATCTCCAGGTTTTAAAAATAATTTTAAACCCCAATGACTTATTTGATTAAACATAGATTAAAAATAAATACCTTCAAATCTATAAGCAACAAAGAAAAGACTTTTTAACATCGTTTAAATCAATTGGGCTATTTTAAGATTGGAAAGTACTTTTCGAAGAATAATATTTAAGAAATTTATTCCAACGTAAAACCATATTCAACACAAAACAAAATAAACGTAATAGGCTTAAGACGTTGGTTAAGGTGCCGTCGATACTGGCATGCTAACATATGCGAGGACGGTAAAATTACAGCTAAATACTATTGGAAAATACAAAAGTTAAGTATTTCTTCAAATTAGGGCCATGGCTCATTTAATTAAAAATTAATAAATAAATAAATCGAGAAAACATAGTGATACGATTCCTGATGCAATTTTTAAATGAATATATATATATATATATATATATATATATATATATATATATATATATATATTACTTAGCCTTGTAGTTAATATACAGTCTGGGTAAAAGTAAAATTTTCATTTATTTCAGATTCACTTACAGTCCCACCCATTTTAACCGTATGAACCTTATTAATATTTTTTCTCAAACAGTTAATTAATGCATGGTATTTAGCTGCGGTACGTAAACATTGCATGATTTTAATCGAACGTAAAAATGTCTTTTGCCATTTCAGCAATTAATTTACAAAAATACAAAGAAAATAGATTTTCAAAGGGATGTATAGTGATTGCATCAAATTGAAAATTTATTCAAAATATTGAATGCCAATGTCCTGTAATATGAGAAAAAAGGACCAATAGGTAACTAACTATATTTTAATGAAAATACCTTAGCTAATTAAAATAAAACAATTTCGAAGCTGTAATGAGAAACAGTTTCTTTAAAGGGTTCGCATGAAATCATATTGGGTTTCAAATTCGTATGCATACTTGATACTTGAAATTATCTTTGGATGTGCTGTTGAGCCATAGTTTAGACTTTTAGCTATGATTGTTCGGTTAGGTTCTTTGATTGGGGTTTAAATTTATACATAATTTCATTGTTGGTTTTGCTGTTAATGGAAGAACAATTTAATCACCTTACCTCAGATTACCTGTAAAAATTAAAACTTATTTATCCATTGAATAATTAATTTTATAGAATGGAATAATTTCAACATTGGTGGTAAATGTCCACGTCACATTGAGCAACTAATGTTAATTAAAACCAAAAGATTCAGTTAAACCATCAATCAACAGACTGGATATTTTGATCTTCAACAATTAATGAAATGAAACATACGCATATCATGCTGGAGTATTAGCAGAGAACCACCATACAAAAAAAAAATACTTTATAAGTGAAAGGCAAAGTCGATGGAGCTAGTGTTGTTGAGACGGTGCGGAGGCTTGCATCCTGAGGGGCTGGAAGAGACAGTGACTGCCTTGTTAAGGCCGGTCCATGTCCCTCCTGGGCAAGCGCAGACCAACAACACATTCGGCCTCTTCAATTGTTTTACTTCGCCATCCATATGCTGAGTAAACTATGCAAGAGTAGACATCCTAGACACATTCAGCCTAAAACATCTCATATCCCTGTTTCTCCAGAAGCAAATAGTTCGTGGTGTTTCAGCTATGCTATAGATATTTCGTATGAATATCAGATGATTAGGAGTATGACTATTCTTAGGACAGAAAACAAACAAACATTTTAGCAGATTTCCATTAAGGGAAATCAGCTATTGAGGTCGTACTCATGACGCGATTTTCGAAATTTTTCTTCAATACATAGGAGATGACGAAAATGAGGTCCGTTCAAAACTGTGTATATATATATATATATATATATATATATATATATATATATATATATATTTGTCTGTTACCGCGGTTCTAGCGGTCGCAATTTTTGTTTAATCGTCACCTAACTCGGTATTTAATCGTTTTATGTAAAAAGAAAGATCAAGGTCGTTAACGGCTGAAATTGGACCAGTGGGAGGGGGGTTTAGAGGGGGAATTTCGAAAATTCGAAATATCTACGTTACTATACGTCATATTGAAACATTTTATAGAGTCAATCTTATTGCAAATTAAATTTACTACAAATAATGTTATATACATTTATTCCCTATCATGAATATTAACCGAGTTATTTGCATTTTTATCAGGTGTGTGCCTGATAACTGAGTTGCGATCGGCAGAAGTCGGTTCTATTCGGGACTTTCCGCCGAAAGCTAGTTCGCCCGTTTCCTTTACTGTTCGGCTCTCGTGAATTTGGTTTAGATACTCGTTACTACTACTGTTATTAGTAGGCAGATTTCTCTATTGTAAAACTTCACAGGGGAAATTTGCTTAGTTTACGCAGCCACTGCGTGACTGACTTTTACAAAATTGCTTCGTTAACACTTAAGCCACAAAAAGCGTAGAGAAAAATAATTTTACTTGACTAAATTACATTTTCCAATAGGTTTCATAATAAGAGAAACGAAAGGCGTTTTTATACAGTTCTGTATACTTCGCCACTGGGCCATATGCTCTTCTGCCCGACTCTGGATTCCTCTGGTCTCTTCGTCAAAATCAAATATAAACTCGGTCACGCAGGGGCTGCTTAAACTAAGCAGATTTTCCCAAGTGCGTCATGTATTTGTATTTATCTCGAAGCGTAAAAGTTCAATGAGAACAATATTTGGTAATTAGGTTTCAAATAAAGTGCTTCAAAATATAACGGTTTATTGTTAATAAGCCAATAGTAGGAGTGGGGGATTACTGAGGGCCGAAAACTAACAAATTCAAATGCCTCGGTTAATAATCAAGATATTGAAAAAAAAGTGCATAACAATATTTATAGAACATTACATTTACAATAACGTGGTTCTATACAATTTTTCGATCCGACGCATAATAACGGAGATGCTAAGAATTGTCGAAATTCCCCTTCTAACCTCCAGTCGGATTGCAGCCATTAATGAACTTGATCTTTAGATTTACATAATGCGATTAAATATCAAGTTTAGTAACGATTAGCAAAAATTACGACCGCTAAAGCGTTAAAAGACACACACACACACACATATATATATATATATATATATATATATATATATATATATGTATATATATTTATTTATTTATTTTTGTTATTTATTTCCTTCCTGAAGTAACCCTACAGGAAGGGAGTTTATTAGCCACACGTCCCGTACAATAATTAGTACATAACGTGTGCTTGATATTTAACATTTTATTTTAACTATAATAACATAAAATATTTGTACTATAAAATTATTTACAACAAAAAAAAAAAGAAAAGAAAAACAAAACAAATTTTGGATTCAATGCTGAATAATTAATTAATTTAACTGTATTTCAGTTTTAAATAATTCAGGAAGTCATACATTTCTTGAGCAAACTGTTTTAATGGATTATTATGTTTATAAAATAATAGTTTTTCCTCAACAGGCCAATTTTCTTGTCGGTATTTTAATTGGGTTTTAAAGTTTTCTCTTTGGTCTGTTAGTAGTATATATAAATATATACAAAATTTTGAACGGACCTCATTTTCGTCATCTCGACCGATGGACATTTGAGGAAATTTTTCGAAAATCGCTTCATGAGTACGACCTCAATAGCTCATTCCCTTAAGGGCAATCTGCTAAAAAGATGGGTTTATGGTGATGAAATGTATATTTCGGAATACCTCCGTTAATATGAATCGATTAAAAAAGTATTATATTAACATATCCCGTAGCTAATTTTATTTATACAATTGTGTTATACATTCTTTCTCCAACTTACATATAATCGAGATACTTGCATTTTTTGGTTTTCAACCTTCAGTAAATCCCTATTCCTACTGATGCGGCTTTCAATTAGGCCACCTAAGTCATTGAATTTCCTATATTTTGTTATGTCCCGCTTAAATTTCAAGTCCTATTTATATAGAGAGTCCTATTAATATTCTTATTGGAAGAGAAATGGAGAGCAGATAGTGTCATATCATCAGCGTGTACTGTGTGCGCTTGGGAAATCTTAGTTTGTGCAGCCCCTGCTAGTTGCTTTAACTTTCTGCTGGTTGCCTCTACAAAAACATGTTCCATTTCTACATAGTTCCGGATCATAGGCAGTAGTTTAAGGACCTCCCTTGCGTGGGGCTCCCTTCCGCACCCCTTAGGGACTCTTAAGGGTTATGATTGATGCTAAATTCAAACATTCCCTAAATTTAAAGCACCTAACAAAAAACGCAAATTACTTAGCTCCTGTCTGAGGATTTTTTATTTATTATTTTTTTTTAGCGAATCCGTTGCATTATAAAATGGATTGAGAATGGAGTAGTTTAGTAATAGTGTATTATTAACTGATCTTGGAATCCCAAAATTTATTAGAATAACAGGAATATAATACCAATTTTAATAAACAGTAATTCTGTACTCTGTTCCAGTCCAATCGACAGATATTGTGTTGCAAAATTAAGTACATGGTTCAAAAGTAGGTCATGGTAGGGCTGCACTAGCACAGTAACAGCCGTCGATTTCAATTAACGTGCCAGTTAATTAATTTGGTCGAGGAACCACTAGACCTCAACTCTCAATCGATTCCTTCCAGATGTATCATCAACCGCACCATTTTTTTGTTTTCTTTTTTATCCGGTCTCCAGAGGAAAAAACATGGAATGATAGCAATAAATAACATAAAAATAAAACAAATTGTCATCTCAGTTAATTATCCTTGTAATTATAGGATAATTATAAAATTTTAGTACGCTTTTATTAGCCGTCGATAATTTCTTACTTTTATTATTAGGAAATTAAATGTGCTGTATATCACATCTTTGTATGAAAGGTATTTGGAAAATATAATAGTAATTATAGCTTATTGAAAATATGTGTTTATGCACTAGGTGTTCATTACCATTAATTGTTAGTTGATGAACTTAAAATATTTTTTTTTCTTGAACATGAGGATTTGTTTAACTGAATAGTATCCCTAGTCTCACGCTAGCAAAACAAATCATGAAGAAACAGTATAAAATAAGCAGATTCCCCACGTGCTGAAATGTCACACGTGAGTCCTCTTCTCGCATTATATTTTCTATTTCTTCCTTAGTATGAATCCTACGTAAAAAAAAAAAAATATGATTTTTAAGCTGGTCATGATGCTTTTAGTCGTATAAATACTTTAAGTAAAAATTGCAATATTATTAGTAGGGATTATAAATGCTAAAACCGGAAAAAAAAGTCCGTCACGCAGGGGCTGCGTAAACTAAGCAGATTTCCCACGTGAAGTTTTACAATAGAGGAATCTGCCTAATAACAACTGTAGTAGTAAGAAACCTCTAAACCTAAAACATTATTTAGGGCGTAATAACCCAGTAGTTTCTAGCCCCAAAAAACAGTTAACCTAACCTCTAAACCTATTCACGAGGGACGAATAGTTATGGAAACGGCCGCCAGAGCTCTCGGCGGAAAGTCCGAACATAGCCTACTGGCGACCACACGGAGAATACAAATGCAAATATCTCGGTTAATATTCAAGATACAGAAATAATGAATAGAACAATATTTATAGTAAATTTAATTTGTAATACGATTGATTCTACACAATTTTTCGATCCGACACATCATAACGGAGATGTTTCGAATTTTCAAAAATCCCTTCTCTATACCCCCTCTCCCACTGGTCCCATTTCAGCCATTAACGAACTTGATCTTTCTTTTTACATAAAACGATTAAATTCCGAGTTTGGTATCGATCAAACAAAAATTGCGACCGCTAGAGCGTTAACAGACAAATATATATATATATATATATATATATATATATATATATATATATATATAATTTTGAACGGACCTCATTTTCGTCATCTTCTGGGTAGGATCGATGGACATTTGAAGAAATTTTTCGAAGCTCGCATCATGAGTACGACCTCAATAGCTGATTTCCCTTAAGGGAAATCTGCTAAAAATCTAAATGGCTCGCCTAATTCTCCAGTTAGAGAAAAATGTATAAAACTACAAACTGTGTGGCACTACTTTAAAATGGGTCGTATAATATTTAACGATACTTCGCATAATGTTTGTGATATTGATGATTTTATATGGTCTTATTGATACAAAAATTTAACCACATTAGGACCAAGCTTTGATCTACTCTATTATCTTTAACTTGTAAAACATATTTTGCTATCAAGAAAAGGAACCCCCGTTAGGTATTTAGTAGGTTTACCTATTAAATTAAAAAAAAAAAAAAAACTCTTGTAGCCAACTTCGCTTTCTAGATTTTAAATATACTCTACAAAACTAAAGTGAAAAGGTTGTCACAACATGGACTGAATAAAAATTCTAAACTTAAAATAAACTTAAGAAGCTTAAATAATATTGATGAAAAGTACTTTAGACACATTAAAATATGTATAGCCCAATCTCTTTCAGAAGTGCATGTCCAATAAATAGCTATTATGCATTCACCATTTCCTTGTAGAGACAAGCATTGATGAACATCAGGGACCAAAATTCGGTCCTTATCAACTTTATTATCCTTAATTCTATCAAAGAAATTTTAGAAGAGATTGGGAAAAAAATCATTCACCCATTCAAAAGAGTATGTTTTTGTCCAATATTAAACCAAAGTTATTCATTTTGTTCCAAGAGCAGAAAGGGGGTATTATTAAACCGATTTAGAGCCTTCATTCGAGTGGTTAAGAATTAAGGCAGAACCCAGAGTTGGGAAAACTTGGTTAGATCTAAGATATATCTTAGTTTCATCAACGATTAAAAACTATAATTAAAGTGATGATTTGTAGTTGAAATAAAATTGATTAAATTAGTTTGAGTTGGAACATATTATTGTACATTTGTACATATAAATTGTAAGAATAGAAGTTGCGTTTAAAACTAACAACTAATAAGTTTAATCATAGCTAATGATTAAAAATTAATAATTTTTTTTAATGGTCGATCTAAGCTCTCAATTATTAAAAATATTGGAGTTTTTAAACGGGAGCAATGGTGGATGATAATATTTACCTCATATAGAAATTCTTGTCAGAGCTAAAAGCAGATGAAAACGAATGTCCTCCCAAGCAAACCCTTCTCAATTTAATTTCAATGAAGTAGAAACCAATGATACTGGACTTCAAAAGTTTTTTTTTTTAATTAAAAGATCCTGTTAAGGCAAGTATGCCAATGAAATGGCCCATCAAACAGAGTTCACACGTTGTGGAAATAAATACTTTTGTGAGAAAAACACGATAAAGGTATGTTTGCTCAATTTTTATTTCCTTGCACGAAATAAAGGACGAATTGTAATTCCAAAATTTTCGGTTAATAGATTTATCCTTAGACTTTCCTTGAATCCATTTTACTAGTGTCAACGCGACGTCTGTACGTACGTTTGGAGATAATAAATGCACTATATTTATTTTATTTAATAGGAGTGCATGAAAATCGTATGCTGCCCACATCAGATTTTTTTTTTCTATCACTTATGTGTTTTAGCAGATTTTATATTTTCTAATATGAATTGTAGCCTAAGCATACAGTATGACTCTTAAGTTTTACTAACAATAATGGATTCTCATAGATGACATTGCTAGACAGAGGGTTCTTGAAATGGTTTGAAAAAGCATGAAAGAGACGGTACAGAGAGGTAAGGAAATGGTTTGTGGTGACAAGGCAAACAACGTCAGTAAACAATACTTAGATCACGTGCCGGTCATGTTCAAGGGTCTTCTACCCTATCCAACAGACGCAATAGTCCGCATTGGCGAATAGTACATTTTCATGAGTAGTTTTATATTTTTGAGTAATTATTCGTTGTATTTCAACAACTCTTAAAATATAATACTCCGCAAACTAGCTGTAAATGGGAGCTCCCTGTTTGTAAAGGAAATTTTAATGTTTACTCAATAAATTCAAAAAGTATCGCATTAGAAATATAAATAAACTTATTTTAAATCTAAACATGAATATAAAATTTACTTAAATTATTAACCCTGAAAAATATGTTTGTGTTATGATTTCCTCGCTTGAAGGCTAAATCCACTCCAGCTGTACTCTCAGTTTACAGAGTTTGTATAGTGAGAGCACTCAACAATTTTTGCACGATAATTCAATCAGATTCAAAGAATGTCTCTTCATACTTGCCGTATGAGACCTTAGGACGTCTTAAGTCTATGAAACTTCTTTAAAATTTGTTTTTTCAGATTTCAACGGAATTATCCGTTTTGACCTTCCTTGAACCCATTTGACTATTCTTGGTGTGATGTCTCTACGTACGTATTTCGCATAACTCAAAAACGACGGGCCTTAATACGTTGAAATTTCATATTTAGAATTGTTCTAAAGTCTAGTTGCGGACATCCCCTTTAATCAAAATCAACTAAGGAGGGGGGGGGATGAAAAATGCAAACTCCTTCGTACTTTTTTAAGATAAAATTCTTATAGAACCTTTCAACATAAAAATACATTTTTCGACGTACAAATTAGTTTGGAGTACTCTACATCGGAAGTACTGAAAACGGAACGGATCAAGGTTGATTTATATAAATCATGTCTCAATTACTACTTTCATTGGCACAATCGTTTCACATTATTTTTATTTTTGCCTTTATTTCTGTTTACTTATTCGAGGACCACCTCTTACAAATTATACTGCTCGCGTTATCGTAATTATGGTTCACTTACAATTAACCATAGGTGCTGTATGTTAAGTAAAGGATGTTATTGACCTGCGAACTGAGACATGGTTAACAAAACATCGTTTGTGTGTGTGTGTATATATATATATATATATATATATATATATATATATATATATATATATAAAGTACTTACGGACAACAAAAGAAAATTAAGTTGTAGGAAATGACCTCAAAAATAATCTTCCCCTTATTCTTTATCCGGCACATTTTCAATTTAGTTTAAATTTTTAATTTACAAAATATTAATTGGTATTTTTATTTTATTACGTCCTGATTAACTACATGTTCGATAATTGGGGGAAAATTAGCGGAGTAGCAATGACGTATTGTTTATTATTTTTCAAACTTTGAATTACAGTGGCGGACGATATCTAGTCTCGCATTATCCACAGAGCTTTGATCAAAGCTTCACCAACTGTCTTTTAAGATCACAGAAACTGAAAGATATCAACTTAAATTGCAACATGCAAATCAACCTCGTTTAACCGTCCTAAGCATGGGTGTTTCCCGAAACGACCTGGTTGGGGTGAGCCCTCCTCTGCGCTAAAATCATCCGTTTCCTGCACAATTATTTTTTAATTGTTTCTTAAGGGCTCACCTCATACTTTATCTTATAAGAAAATAATCATTGGGTGGTCTTTAAAAATGGTACGTTTTGATATATATATATATATATATATATATATATATATATTATTTGAACAACGAAATATGATAACGTGATGTTACTGAAACACACCAAATCAAAAAAACATGATTTTGAGACATTGCAGTTCAAACATTTTTTTTTCTTTTACCTTTTTAGGTACTAACGTTACTAAATGAAATTAACTTGAACCACTGGCGACTTAGTGGGTTTCACCATTAGAATCTCCTTCTTCTTGCCAAGCTGCAATAAAAGACGATAAGTTTGACTTGTGATTCATTTGTAATTCTACATATGACATGTAATTAGTATTTTTTTGTTGTGTACTATTATTCTAATGTCCGCATAATATTGTCTTTAGGAAAAACAATATTGTAAGAAATTTCGCATTTGCTTTGCAATTTTGAGTCTATAATTCTTGGGCATGAAAAACATCTTCCTCTGCTAAGGTACTTCAAGAATTTGGCCATATTGCTGTCGTAGGATATTTTAAAAGTGTTGCCTTCTTCTTGAAATTGGTATCCATTTCATAAAATAAAAAATCTACCAAATCATCAATTTCCATCTCTTCAGGTTCTCTACCAACTTCTTCAACATTGCCCTCAATATCATCAAACATCACTATCTGACAAAACAATATTTCCATCTTCCTACCAGATATATGTTCAGGAATTGCCGTTCTTATTTTTAATGACTACTATATCAGCCTCAGAGTTTCGAAGAAATTCAGGTAGACATGACAGATGTGAATCACCATAATAACTTTTTCCTCTAGGCCACCAACACTAAAACTTATGTGGGGTAAGTTCTCACCTCAGGCTCTTTTAATAAATTATAAATCTTATACTATACAGTGAAGACATTGAAACTAAAATGCTTTAGCAATGCTCCCTTTAACTCTAGGGCAAAAGTCATTGAGCATCAGCACACCTGTAAAATTATCTTGGAACTTATGGAGGTATGAGAGAGAGTGGGAGGGGGGGTTATCCTCCCCCACACCTGGGCGAGAAGGGAGCAATCCATATCTGAACTTAGATTCTCAAATAAGAAGGAAACTCTATTTATTTAAGAATAAGATCAGTTCAGCACTATACTCACCAGTTAAGACTTGAAACGGTTGAAAGATTTTATATTCCATTTATTTCATTACTGCCATTAAATTTCAGCACAATTTTATTAATTTAGTTCTGAAACCAAGCAATGAAATTACCTCCATGAAAGGGCAATAATTTTAATATTGGCAATTCACGTTTTGAAATGTTAGATTCTGCACCTACTAAGAGTACAGAATGTAAAGAAGACAGTCTCACTGTTTGGTGACAGGTAAATCATACAACCAAAAATTGAGAAAAAATAATTTCTATGCTTTTAGAGAGCAAAAAACGTAAGAATTTAGAAAATGCCAATATGGAGGAAAACTGTAGATGTTTGACATCTGCTTGTGGAGAAACATGTTTGCAGTGCTGTCCTACCAAGTTTACAGAAGAACAAAGGGCTTCAATATTCACTAATAGGTGATTTGGAAGAACAATGAGAGTTTTTATTTCACATATGAGTGAAATTAAACTTCAGTACCTGGGTGCAGAAAGTCAAGACTTTACATTTCAATGAAAATCGACTTATTTTCAATGGGTGCTCAGGATTGCCATATGAGCATTGGCCTTAATATCATGGTAAACCAAGATTTACGGATTCAATTCCACCTGGGCAATAGGAATTTATTTAGTGACAAACTCAGTGAATAAAATCCTTATTCCCACACTGCCTAGAAAAGAGTGGTAAACTGTAGATAACCCATTCCAATTGGCCATAGTAGCAAAAAGTGGATGTTAATAAATAATAATAATAATAATTTTCAATGTTATGGAAAGGACAAATTAAAAGTTCTAAAAATAATCTTAAGAATAACATAGGAATGGACATTTGAAAATTATATATTTATTGCACCCTGATTGTGTATTTATTTTAAAACTTGGTAACACTAAGAAGTATTAAATAAAAACTTCAACTAATTAAAAAAAAATACAAATTAATCTTCTTAAGGGGTTTACGGTGATAGAGTGGGTTCACACTTGATTACTACAACAGAGATGCAGGATTCAAGGCCAGAGACATCACGCTAAACTTGATTATTTGTGTATTTACCTGGAATTTGAAGTTATTGACCACTGAGCATTGTCACATCATTAAGAAGCTACTTGAATAAAGAAGTACCTATGCTAGTTCTGTAATGCAACTGAAATTCAACAAACAGGGAACATGTCAAGCAGACCACTTTATGCCATGAAAGCAGTCCTGGGCCATCATCGGCTTTTGAACCAAAGATTTCTATACACACACATACACATGGAGGGAGAGGGTGAGCCGATTGAGAAATCTTTTCATTCAATATTAAAATACTTATAAAAATACTAACAATGGAAATCTTTGACTATATATATATATATATATATATATATATATATATATATATATATATATATATATATATATATCGGAGCTGAAGAAGAAGACTGGAATGAGGGATGTTGTATGCTTCTCAAGAGCCTTAAAATGGAATTGAGCGGGTCATGTGATTATGTTTGATGACAGCAGGTGAGCAAAACTAGCCACTGAATGACAGGAAGAGGAAAAGACGGTCAGACAGCTTGAAGTACCTAGCTGGACCAGTTTCCAGCTGGAACTCCAGGTGACCGGAATCTGTGGCAGGAAATATGGGAAGCCAACATCTTCAATCCTCAATAGGTTTTGTCACTACAGGAATTTACACCATCACCCTATCAGGGAGGACTTGACAATGACATATTTAAAAACTTGGGGGAAAAAAGACATTACATAAAAGCAATTTCTCAAAAATGTAAATCAATCCATTAGTTTTTTTTTTTTATGTGGAAAAATAGCTTATGTTTATTTACGTCATTTATACTTTAAGCTCTTTATTTTATGTTCACCTGTTAATAAAGAGGCTTCACACACAGACAGATAATGACTTATTGATATGTTGATAAAGTAAGCAACAAATCTTCTAGATCCCCACAGGTCTATGAAAAATAATTATTTAATTATGACATTAATGAGGCAGAGAAAGCTTTTGAATTTAAGACACCGGATGCTTTATAATTATAGTTGTAATAACACATATGAAAATTGGAAGTCCATTCAGAAAGTAAGATAACAGTTAACTGTAAGTAATCCATCTGAATGTTAAAGAGGCCACTAGCTTGCTTACCAGTTTCCTAATCCTAAAGGTGTTATTGGTAGAAGACAATTTGTCGGCTTTGAAGAGTTGTGCAAATTTGTGCTGAAAGAAGTGTTGGATGTGTAAGAATCTTAAATACTTTAGAGTTCTCTCTTTCTGGACACTGATTTATCCCAGAAAGAACACTCCCCCCTAGCACACAGAATGCAAGCTGGCAAGCTGATAATTAACTCGTGGAACTGCATTCAGAATAGCAGAGAAATATGTTTTTACTGAATTATATACTAAGATTAACTTGTTGATTGTGACATGTGTACAACCTCATTAGATCATTCCCCTGCTAATATGTGGTTAAATATTGACTGTTCAAAGGAACAGGGTTGACTTCTTCATATTTTAAAGGGAACATTAGTGCTGTTGGACCGCAGAAATAAATAAAAATCAAGAAAGAAATATTAGTGAGCATTTTTTTGATTTTGGAGTGGGGTAATCTAGTTCACAATTGAACGCAAGTAATTTCATCAGATGCAGTTGAACTTGAGGTTCTTCATTTTGTTTCTGAGCAATATGATAATTTAACTGCTCTAAATAAATATCCTGCAAGGCAAAAAGTTTGTATAGCAAATAAAGTATAATAAGAAAAACAAACCAATATGGCAGTTCATGAATTTATTTTTTTTTTTTTTATTTTTACATTTGTTCTTTATTAAAATCATAATTTAATTAATAAAGAAACTCTTTATGCAACAATAAATTAATAGAAACAAAAATTGTAATGATAAATTAACATGCAATCGTATAACTCACTGAGCAACATAATTTATTTTAAAAGGTCTCCAGTTTTAGAATTAGGAGGTAATTCAAACAATAAAATGTTAATTACTAGATAATATATCATACAAACTAAACAACCAGATTTATCTGATTTCTGCCTGAAAACTATAATCACAAGCTCAAATTATTATAAAATGCATTCATTGCTGTTTTATTAATTTTCTATATAAACAGACAATAGCAAAAGATGCATTTTAAATCATTTTTACAAGCTAATTATAAATTCAGTCAACTCCTAAATTCCTAATGAAAGATCAATGAAACAAGTAGAAAGAAAGATAATGAAAAGAGTAAGAAAAATATGAGATAAACTATGAAGTGTTCATTACCAAATATAATAGCAGGATATTTACAAATACATAATAACTCAATAAAATAAGTTTCATTTGTTACAGCATGAAAAGGAAACAGGAACAATTGCTCTACAAAAACATGGAAAAGTATATTGAGTCTGTTATATTTCTAGGAGTTGATCAAAGTTCAAACAGTGTTAAATAAAACAATGTTAGATATTTAATAAATAATTAATATATTTTATAGTTCAACTAAAAGCCAGTTAAATATGTCTTTCGTTTTCACACATATTTCCATGAATCTAAGTTACTTGGCAGATAACAAATCAGTCTAACTAGTTAGTACTTCATATGAGATACTCATCCATATTTCTATTATCAAACTTTTACATCCTAAAACTGTGGTGGTAACTCATTTGCATATTGCCCATTTATTTTTGTGTCAGCATAAAATCTACCAACAAACAAATTTGTTATACAACTCTTTTTTTTTAATATTCAAATTAAATTTCTCAAGCAAATTGAAAATGTTTATTAATTTATATTAGTTATTCATTAATTTTGAAGTAATTTCCTGGCCAAAATGAATTGTTATTTTCTATTTACTAATATAACAAACCAAGAGAGCTAAAAGTGTGTACGAATTGCTGACAGCTACTGGTTATTTTTTCTATTCTGAAAATAGTACAAGCCTTATGTTTTTAACTGTGGATTGTTTTCTAAGCAAAACATTTCTTTCAAGACAGTCGTTTTGGTCATGGTGCTTGCTCCAGATTGAGGGACATAGATTATAGAGCGAAGTAAAAAGCACAGAGCAGTACAAATGACTGTACATCAAACAAATTATATAGATTGATATAGAATAACTACTAACTAAATTATATTTAATATGGAACTACTAAGTAGGCCTGTTTGCCTGGAAGAATTAAATTATATTTGTTCCCTTTGCTATGCCTACAAGATTGGTTTCAAAATTATGTGTAAGGCTCACACTGTATGAACCCATTTTAAATCTGTTTCAATAAAAAAAAAAAAAAAAAAAAAAAAAAAAAAATCAAAGACTTAAGGCATTAAAATACCTCTAACATTAAAATGTGCGATATAATAAGTAATATTGTATTAATGAGTAATACAATAATCCTTAATTATAGTTCTTATGTATAATTTATTAGAAAACAAAGTTTATTATATTACAATAAAACTATTATTTTTATTCTGAGTTGGTATTCTGGCAGGTGAAAGTGACTTCTAATGTAGGTAGGATGAAAAAATGTTGGCTACGCTTCCACTATAATAATTTAATAACACGGCAAAGCGCTTTCGATGCTGTGCATCTTCGTCAGTGCCCTGTTGACACACACAATAATAGTTACAATTTTCTATAAAATATGTTAGGCACATATAACAAATTCCTAAGAAAAATAAGTTTTTTGTTATATGTGCCTAACATATTTTATAGAAAATTGTAACTATTATTGTGTGTGTCAACAGGGCACTGACGATGATGCACAGCATCGAAAGCGCTTTGCCGTGTTATTAAATTATTATAGTGGAAGCGTAGCCAACATTTTTTCATCCTACCTATATTATTTTTATTATCCAAACTCTACAGTCATAAATAGAATTCATTTATAATTTCTATAATATTATGAAACCATAGGATGTTCTTGAAAATAAAACATTTCTAATAAAAAAAAAGCCTTGATGATTATATTTTTAAGGAAAAAGATCTTATTTTTGCCCATATTTTACTATAAATTAGTTATTAGTACATACTAAAATTTATAAATAACATTGACAAGGCATATATACTTCTTTTAAAACTGAAGACATTTATTAAATATGATGAGATCACAAACAATTAGGTAATTAAGAATATCAAAGAAAGTATATTTCTACAGGAAAGTAAAGAAATTAACCTTTATATATGAGCATAGGCTGTTGAGCCAACGATTTGTTAATGAAAAAAAAATGGCTATTGGATTGTGTAATTATGGTATGATACCAAATGGAAATAGTAAAATTATACAAAAAAAACATTATCTTTCTGTCTACTTAAGGCATACATTTGTTAAACATTCATTACTTTATGAACTACTATAAATAAAATCACATTGAGAATCTCATATATTCATAAATATACAAAATATTTCTGACATGAATAATTTTAAGATACTAATTACAAATCAAAATTAAACAAATGTCAAGATACTGAAGGAGGATTAGAATTTTCACCATCACTTTTACTTTCGAGTGAAAAGGGTGGAATTCGGCAATCAAAGGTATATCCATCTTCACGTTCCATTCGAAAGGTGCCCCTAGAAATTCAAAACAATTTAACAATAGCAGTTACTGCTAATGACTTATTTAAAATACATTTTTTACTTTTTCTGCATTCGACATAAATGTATCTTTCTTGAAGAACTTGCTTGCTATTCTGAATTCTGATATATTCTGATTATTTTCTTCAGAGTACAGAATATGTAAGAAGTTTCGAAATAATATAAAATAAAAAAAAAAACACAAAAAAAACTTAAAAAATAATTAAAAAAAAAAAAGAATTACATCGCCATCCTCCTGGCTGGTAAAGGATGATATTCTAATCCAAAGGATAGATACAAATGGTCAACACATCCACTATACCCACTATGAATTATTTTATTCAGGTCCAGTTTTTGAGGGCCTGCCTCATCTTCAGTGCTGTCAAAACAACACAACCATCAATTAAACATTCATATTAAACCTTTACTATTTGAAAAAAAAAAAAGGCTTAACTAATCATAAAAGTAACTAAGAATCTTAGAATCATAATCTTAGCAATCAAAATATAAACATCTACCAATAAAATACAGTGATATAAATAAATATGATCTCTAAAATATAACAGTCAAAATCGAATAACCCAAACATTATAAATATCTAAATAAATTAAATCTGAGTCTTAGAAACAATAAAAATAGCAGTAAACTAAAATAAAACATAATTTAGTGCAGCCAACATTTAAGTACCCTATGTTCTCTCTGATCTCTCTGAATGGATTGACTTTTAAAACTAGAGTACGTTTTGAAGGGCTATACTAGGGACAAGTCTTAGCACTTCCTACTTCTTTTACATCAAGACTGCTCTGAGTATTAATGGCATCCTGTTACATTTCTTTCCCTGAACTTTGCCCATCTGAGAAGATCCTATCAGTATGGAACCCTCACTCATCTTCTGTCGCATTTGTACAAATAATAAGCATTGATTATGGGCCTCCAGAAGAAGATATTTTTTCATACCACAATCATTTCTTGGTAAATGCTCTTTGATTCCAGTTTGAAGATAGGCCCTACTATGGCCAGTGTAGTGACGAGTCAGAGGAATAACGTGATCCAAAAGATTCTTGATTTGTCTTATGGTGGCAGCACCCCATCCCTTATACAAGGATGATAATTCTTCGAAGTGTCCTCACTTTTGAAAGTAGTCCTTACCCAAACTTATTAAGCAAGCTACCAACCTTTTTTATTATCATTGTAAGGTAATTGTAGCAGCTGTTGATACACCCTAGCAACCCTTTTGATTCCTCCTCACTACCTGAATGACTTACTGCATAATTTATGGAGCATCTATAGAAATTAATATTCTGGACAAATCGATAGGCACTGACAAGGCATATTTTACTTCCAAAAAAAGTACTCACAGCAAGCAGGCTTAGCGCAGATACCACAATCAGTTCAGTTACAAATTTTAGACCTTTATTTTGAATTTACTAAAACTTTTCAGGCCTAAACACATGGTATGTTAATTTTGTAACAACCCTGGAGCCTTGGGGAAGGTTTACTCATCTTTAAAATGAATAAATTATTATATGTGGGAGATTGAACATTGTAAACTCATAACAGGTGGGTGTTAAACTATCTAATATGATATTTCATTGTTATTTTTGGTGTTTACTCATATGCTGGTGAATATATATGTTTCTTTAACCCTTCAAATGCTAATTTGAGCATATTCCGACAAACCTTTGTGTGTTCTCCATACTAATGTTGATAAATGCTGACACCTACAGGTCACAAATACTAATGTTGGCATTTGCAGAGAGCCAGGTTTCTCTCTAATTGCTAATGGCAGTATAAAGTACACAACTTTACCTCAGTCCATCGAGTCCCCTTTTAACTTAAGCTTCTGATTAAACTAAATCCTATATTATTATCTATTAACGTCCACTTTTTGCAGCTGAGGCTAATTGGGATGGGTTATCTACAGGTTACCACCCTTTTCTAGCCAGGGTGGGATTTAGGATGTTATTTAATGAATTTCGTCACTAAATAATTTCCTTTTCCCAGGCGAGAATCGAACTCGCCACTCTAGTTTTACCATGTAAGATAAAGGTCAACGCTTTAACTCACATGGCTAACCTGAGCCCCACTAAAGCCTATAGATGACAAGATAAATTATTTTAGAGCTCTTATTGTGGAATTGTTGTTTGTGGAAAAGCTATCTACCGGCTCCATCATTTTTTTGGCTACTTCAATCACTTCTATTCACTCATGCCTATGCCTGAAACAATGGTCATTTATACTCCCCCTTAGGCTTTAATAAGAAGGCAGTTAATTATTAGTTCTAGTTACATCTACTGTTGCAATCCTTGCCTTTCCCTCGAATATCGTTAGCTATGCTTAGTAAGAGCACTTCTAGAATTACCCCAGGCTTTCATAATATTTCCTAACTAAAGATTTCTTATAATTTTCATTCTATTTATAAACAGGTTAATTAAATAATATCAGTTCAATATTATACCAATTTTTATAGTTAACAACAACAATGTCATTTAAAAAATATTATTAATCCTACGTTTAATTTCAAATCTATAATTATGTATTTTTTTCTATCCTTTTTTAAATGCAAATGAGTATG
This sequence comes from Riptortus pedestris, assembly GCA_019009955.1. Taxonomy (NCBI): domain Eukaryota; kingdom Metazoa; phylum Arthropoda; class Insecta; order Hemiptera; family Alydidae; genus Riptortus; species Riptortus pedestris. Next base: position 59,234,355 of record CM032233.1, on the reverse strand, counting down.
AAAATATTATAGATAAATTAAACATATGTTACAATTTTGCCTTAACCCATAAGCGACAAAGATTTAATAAATACATGAAAAAGGGTGGAAAGCCAAAAAGTATCCAGCAAGGGATGCCAGGTATTCCGCACTACCACAATACTCTATCTCCCCACCATCCAGCATTCTAAGGGTTAATATATAGAACCATTTTTTTGGGGGGGGGATTGAAGATTGACTGTTATGTTTTAAAGTGAAGATTATTGGTTAGTGTTTTTATATTACATTAATTTTTTGATTGACAAAAATAAAGATTTTGGATGTTTTGATTACTTTAAAGTGTCTAGTACTTTTTAAGATGGCCAAGTTTTCTTCTTCTTCTTTTTTAAGTAAAGGCATAATATGAGTGTTTAACTGATGAATGCATTGTATTGACGCAGCACTGAAGATGAAGCAAGCACTCATATGCTGGCTCTGAATAAAAATAAAATGTATAGTAGATGTATTGACCACATTTATAATAAAATAAAGTTAAAAAATCAATGAATAACATACCACATATGACCACTAGGAGCTTGTAGGCTTACATGGCTGCTATATTGAAACGCTGGCGAGGTTTTAGAAAGTATAGGCTCCTGACCAACAACACCTCTTCCCCTAACTGTTTCAAGAGTTCCACTCAAACTGAAAATTCTCCAATGACGTTCTCTTAATTGAACACTGCTTTCTCCTAAATTTTCAATCCTAATGCAGTACCTCCACTTGAAAATACAAAATAAAATTAAATATATCCATTTCAGAAAAATGGTTATATGTGTGTGTGTGCACGTGTGTATGTACGTGTAGCATGACTATTAAACTAGTAAAAAATGATTAATTGGCATTAAAATATACTGTATTATTCGAATTTGAACTTATGTCATACATTATCCTTACCCAATAGACAATGCTAGATTGGTTGTCTCTAGAACCCATATAAAAAGGTATAACTGTGATTCTAACATTTTCAGTAGTTTCCTTATGTACATCCGACAACTCTAACCAAGGATGATTTTTTTTCTGCCATGCTTTTAGAGTATCCTGAGCCACAAATGGTGGATCTACAAATAAATATCTTACAATTAATACCTTATTAAATACAATACACATGAGATAAATAAATTAAAGTAAAAAGAAAGAAAATCTAACAGGCATATTACTTTTTTTGGGAGGAGGGGGGGGTTGTATGTATTGAAAAGAGAATAAATGAATAAATTGGTTACTTTTATACTAATTAATCATATGCTGACCTACCACCTCTCTATTTTTGTATTAAATAGGCAGCATCAGGCCAGAGTCTGATGTTTTTTTTTTTTTTTTTATTATAACATGAATACGACTATTGCAGAAAGAGAAATTAGATTATTTTAATGATGTCATTAGAATAGCCATAGCCATGGATTTTGGAAACAAGCTATGTAAATCTATGGAGATATCTGATTCAACGTTAAAATAGTAAAATAAAATGAGAAAACTCACTCATGTCCTGTAGTTATGAAATTTTCCTATCGAGGAAAAAATCAATAATGGAAATAATAATAATGCTTCGGCGTATGAAATTTTTGAGCAACCATCAAAAGAAGGCAGGCTTCTAAGATTGACTGATAGGCACTTCATTAGGATTCCCACAGCTGAGAGGGAAAAAACAGAACATGAAAGATTGCCAAGTTTGCAGTACGAGACACCAGCTGCGAAAATGGACATTACTGCCAGGAATGCAATATTCCTCTCTGTATCAATATGAAATTTAACAAAGGAAAATCAACATTTTAAGGAACAATGGTATTATTATACCTTATTTCTTTTAAAGGTGGTGGTTTATATTTAAAAAGGGTTTAACACTGCCACTGTCTGGTCTACAGCCCAGGATGAAAAAAAAGTCTGTCACGCAGGGGCTGCGTAAACTAAGAAGATTTCCTATGTGAAGTTTAGCAATAGAGAAATCTGCATACTGCTAACACAACACCACCATAAGTAAATACAAACGGCAATGAGAAATCTTTCAGTTAATTTTAATAAACTCCCAACTGAAACCGCTTCTGAATTGTAAGAATAATTTATATTTTAATAACTCAAAATTTAATAGTCCAAGAACTAAAGAAGGGGGGGGGGGGCGGATGAACAAAACGTATTTGCATAAATCTCACAAAGTAAAGAAGGTTAGGTAAGGTTAGAAACGACAGGTTAGGTTAGAAGCTTCCGCCAGAGCCGAGACTTACGAAAACAGCCGAACTAACCCGAACAACACCCGACCACAGACTTCATAAAAATGCAAATATCTCGGTTAATATTCAAGATAGAGAATAAGTGTATATAACAATATTTATAGTAAATTTAATTTGCAATAAGATTGGTTTTATACAATTTTTCAATCCGATGCATAATAACGGAGATATTTCGAATTTTCGAAATTCTCCCTCTAAACCCCCCCCCTCCCTCTGGTACGATTTCAGCCATTAACGAACTTGATCTGTCTTTTTACATAAAACGGTTAAATATCGAGTTTCGTAACGATCAAACAAAAATTGCGACCGCTAGAGTGTTAACAGACAAATATATATATATATATATATATATATATATATATATATATATATAATTTTGAACGGACCTCATTTTCATCATCTCCTGAGTAGGATCGATGGACATTTGAAGAAATTTTTCGAAACTCGCGTCATGAGTACGACCTCAATAGCTGATTTCCCTTAAGGGAAATCTGCTAAAAAGTCCATTACTCAGGGGCTGTGTAAACCAAGCAGATTACACATGAGCTGGTTCTTGTGATCTGTTCTCATCACATATTCTCTATTTCTATGTAAAACAACCGTTGAGTAGAATGCAGCGAGGGGGGGGGGGACGCCCAGATTACTGAAGCCAGAAAAGAAGAAAGCACAAATAGCTCGACTAATATTTGAGTTACGAAAAATGATTTGAATGGCAATTGTAGACCATCAATATTTTGGCAAGATTGATTCTATAACATTTAACGATCCCATTTATAATAACAGATATATTTTGAATTTTCGACTTTCCCCCTCCCCCTTCTATACCCCCACTATTCCATGTCCGATTTCTCCCAATAACAAATATGTAACAGGAGTAGAAGTGGTGGTTTGTTGAAGGCTGAAAACTGAAAATTGCAAATATCTCGGTTAGTATGCAAGTTGGAGAATAAATGTATATACAATAGTCATAGTACTTTTAATTTGCAATAAGATTGGCTCTATACAATTTTTCGATCAGACATATAGTAACAGAGATATTTCGAAAATCCCCCTCCACACTGGTCCGATTTGAGCCATCAATGAACTTGATCTTTCGTTTTACATAAAACGATTAAATATCGAGTTTGGCAATGCTCAATCAAAAATTTCGAGCACTAGAGCGTTAACAGACAAATATGTAATATGTATATATCTTAATATATATAAATCTCCTGTCACGATGTTTGTCCGCGATGGACTCCTAAACTACTTAACCGATTTTAAATTAAATTGGCACACCATGAGCAGTCTGGTCCAACTTGAGAGATAGGCTATATTAATTTTCTCTGAGACGAACAGGAGTGGGGGTTATAAGGAAGGCCTGAATTAAAAGTCGCGATATTTCGTTTTCTATTCGTTTTTTCGCAAATATGCACATAACAAAAGTTGTTTATTTTGTTATTTAGAGTAACTTTTGTCATAAACACTTTCATCGTATTCCGAAGTTTAAATGAGTTATACGCTTATGACTATAGCGGGAGTCAACAATATTATTTGGGACAAAAGACCCAACCGAAATAAATAAAACTCGGTATGTGTATTAGCACTAACGCTTTCATTATAAGAAGCCATACCAACATTTCTAGGGACGGGCAGGAGTGGGGGTTTTAAAAGAAACCAGAAATTAAAAATAGCGATATTTCGTTTCCTATTGGTTTATCGGCAAATATGAACATAACAAAAGTTGTTTATTTTGCTATTTAGAGTAACTTTTGTTATATACACTTTTTTTCTTATACCGAATTATAAACGAGATATACGCTATAAATTATAGCGGAAGTGAAAAATTTTATTTGGCACAAAAGACTCAACCGAACTAAATAAAACACTCAGTATGTGTATTAGCACTAACGCCTTCCTTATAAAAAGCCATACTATTTCTAGGGACAGGCAGGAGTGGGAGAACCTGGTGGGGAAGGGAGACCTGAAATTAAAAATATTGATATTTCGTTTCCCATTGTAGTTTCGGCAAATATGCACATAACAAAAGTTGTTTATTTTGTTATTTAGAGACATTTGCTCATGAATTCTTTTCAATATGAACTACCAGGTACCTCACCTGGAAAAATTAATTCAAATGTATGTTAATATTTAGTCCTTAATAATTCAAATCTATGCATAATGCACAGGAAGCGGGAAATATGACAATATGGAGGACAGTGAAGTCTTACATAAAAAATTAATTTTATTATTAACAAATCCACAGAAACGACGGGTATTAACCCTAAACACTGGGACGGGTAAATGTCAAAATATTGTGCGAAATAAAGCCTTGCCAAAAAAATACCATTAACATTCAGCCTCAAATGAATTCCCGAGCGAAGCCGGGTATCTGAGCTAGTATATATATATATATATATATATATATATATATATATATATATATATATATATATATATAATTTTGAATGGACCTCATTTTCATCATCTCTTTGGTAGGATCGATGGACATTTGAAGAAATTTTTCGAAAATCGTGTCATGGGTACGACCTCAATAGCTGATTTTCCTAAGGGAAATCTGCTAAAATAGAATGGAAAACTTCTTTTAATACGGAAATAAAGTATGAAGAGAAATGACGAAAAGCGTGACTGGGAGGATGAAGCAGCCACAGTCATTTAATTCAGCCCACGTTTATTTGAGGGAGAGGACTGCCCTCCCCTTGGCCCCCCTTACTCACAAGGCTTGCCATCTTGAAATGTAAATGCTGAAAAAAATTAATTAAAAAACAAAACACTTCGAATGTTTTAATGGCTATATCACTTTGCTAAGTCATAGGAAAATTACATTTTTTTTATGTTCTTGTAGCTTTTCTATTTAAAATCTATTATTCACAGTTTAAAATGGATTAACCCTTCCAATACCATGGGGTCCTCCGAGAACCCCAGCTGTTGGAATTTTCACGAAAACTTTATGAAAAACTTGACCAATCGAATTGTTACTTTGTGACTTTTCCTTTGAAACGGTTTTGTATCAGATCGTATAAACAGTTTTTATAGATTCTACTAGATAAACCATTAATAATTTATTTATTTCTAAAAAAACTTGGTTTGGGGTCCTTGCGAGACCCCATGGCACTACACGTATAACGTTTTTAATACATACCTATCACAATTTTATTGATTGTATAAAATTTATTTATTAAAAGAATTTACTGATTGAACAAAATTTATTGATTAAAAGAAATTAAAAGTACAAAATAAAATCAATCTATTCACAATTTTTACATTTAATCAATAATCAAGCTGTTCGTCATAATAATTCACTAATTCTAGGATTCGTTCCGTTCTTGAGGAAACAATCCGGTCAATTTTTGACGGAGGTTTCAAGTGAACTGAAACATTTGCACAACGGAAAAACAAATGACCTTAGTTCTTATTAAAAGTTTTAAGTCACCAAACTCGAGGAAAGAGAATAAAAAACAAGGTATTCCTTCCTATTTTTACTCTCTTTTCTCGTATTTTGATGAAAAATGGGAAGCTAATTGATTCTTAGAACGGCAACTGTGCTAACAAAGTACGTAAAATGATGACTCCAATGATCAAATCAGTGAACCAAGACAATAAATGAAGGATTTTGTTTCTTAATCAATAAATGTTTTACAATCAATAAATTATTTTAATAAATAAATTTCATACAATCAATCAAATTGTAATAGGTATGTATTAATTGTAGTCATTTTTCATATTCCTAACTAATAAATCCAAATAAAGTATGTTTTTATATGAAAAACGTCGTAAAGAAGAGTGGGGTCCCGCAAGGACCCCCGTGGTAGTCTGTGATTGTCCGGACCCGTGGTATTGGGAGGGTTAAAGTTGTACAAAGACTTAAATAAATTGAGTTATTACAGAAAATTACCTTTGGAAGGATGATAAGTTAAAAATTTATCAAATAGTTCATGCTGCACTGGCTGCTTCTCAGTTGAAGAATAGGGCCATATGTCATGGTGAGCTACATAATCAAGACCGGGAATTGCATATAGACTTCGACTCCCTTCTTGGTTACCCAAAAAAGTTACAGCTTCAGTTTGAGCTCTCTATAAAAATTGTTAATAATCTCATTAGAAAGAACATAATCACAGAAAGTGAATGTAAAAACAAGATTCTGGTGCACTGAGTAATTATGAAATTCATTTTACTCACTATTTTTAGAAAGGTCTGGGCCTCTACCATGTCAGCAAGGGCCTTTCAACTGCAAACCATGAGCCTCCAAAAATTCAGTCACCAAGCCACCTTTATCTGTTTTCTTGCCCCCCCCCCCTCCGCATGTGGTATACTAAATATTTTATGGGCAGCCTAAGGGGTGACATTCTTTAAATATTACCCAATCCCCATAGTCCCAATTGTTTTAGTCCAGAATTGCTTCTAATCGTCCATCTTTGTTGCTCATTAATGGAGAGTCATTCTAGTTAATCTATTAAACTTCCTAGGTATCCCTCTGACTATATCTTATATATCATCAACATTTTCACACAATCATATGCCTCCCACATGCCTAGGAAGAGAAGGCAGACATCATAATCTTATTCCTATTTCTTTTCAAGCTTTTACCTGATGGAGAAGAGGTGATGTGTGGTTGATCATCCAAGGCAAAACTCACTCAGGTACTCCTCAAGTATTCTTTTATTTGTCTCTGAATTAATCTTTGACAAATGACCACAGATAGGATTTTATAAACTGTGGAGAGAAGCAATATATGTTTATAATTTATGGAAAAAAAATGGTCCTTTTTTTTTACGTTTAAGGACAACAATAATCCCCCCCCCCCTCCCATTAGTTATCATGATTATGATCACATTTTTTCTTTCATATCCAAAAATCACTGAATAAACCTTTTCCTGATATTATCTCCTACTTATTATAGCAATTCTAAATGGATTTCGAACAACCGAGAAGAGTGGTTATTACTTAGTGTAAAGATAATTTCACCTTTAAACTCTCCTTAATGAAGTGTACATCCAACAGTGTGGTGAGTACCATTTGAGACACCCCTGAATTTAGCCATCCTTAAAGTACTGGACCCCTATTCCTTTATGGAGTCACCCAGCTGTTTTGTTTGAGACTGCACCATTCTCGTCAAACACTGATGATAGAGCTTGCTCTTTGAAAATGTACTTTGTATAATAAATATTTATAGAAGGCAATTCATTTTTATTGATCCTGACATAATTCAATCTACTGACTGAATCCCCTGGCTTCCTGAAAATACTCTTGTGTCTCCTTGAGTTTCCAAACTTCATGGGCTACTATTAAGAAGCAGTCTTTGAGAACTTCTTCTCTTTAGAGTATATGCAATGGATTCATTGCTTGTTTGGCATTTCGAGCATTTTTATTCAAACATTATTTCTCTCCTCAATGGTCATTTCACTCATGGTCAAACCAAAGGTTCCTATTTACCACTGCTTTCTGTCACAGCTCTTATATTTCTTTATCATTGATTGACCCATACTTACAATACAATTTACTTGTAGTCCTATAGACCTCTTCTGTCAACCTGAGCATTAAAGATTCCTAATAGCAACTTGCCATTGTACTTAGATTTTTCATTAAAGACCTTCGCCAGACAATGAAAAGAAAGGGGCTCTATCTCTTCTCCCCCCCCCACCCTGTTATATGGTTGCACACTTATCAATGACATAATGCAGAAACTCCTCAATCTAATTCTGCTGATTCTGCTATTACTGGTATATCCTAATAGACCAAGCTGAATTTATCAAGATCCCAATTCATCACTTGTTTAACCTAAAACCACTATTTACAGAGATATTTGTCCAGACAATTCACACACAAATCAACTCCAATTAGACACTTGAAATAAACTACATCTACATTATATCATCGCTTCAGACTCAAGTGTTCCACTCATTACTGGTTGGAATATTTTCTACAAATGTCGGATGGATAACAATATTCAAGGTCATGACTGTTCTATTACATTTAGAGAACTAATTAATATTTTTTATTTTTACCAAATTTTAAATAAGAGCTATTGTTTGATGGAAGCTCGATATCCAAATAGGTCTCCTCAGGGTAATACATTTTTAACCAGCACCAATCGTTCATAAAAGTGATCACATTACACCAGGTAAGAGACATATTGTGAGAGGTGAGGTTCTTCATTCTCACTTTCCCCTTTTATTTATACGGTGGGGCAGGTAGACAATTTGGTAGTAACAAACTAAGCTGAGCAAATACAGCTCCCAAATGGGATTGATGTCTGATAGATCATCTACTAAAAAGCAGGAATGTCTGAAGAAGGTATTCTACATACAACTTCCTGGCACAGGGCTGATGGGATTCATAATTTGTAAAATAAAATCACTATACAAATATTTAGAATTGAATTAAAAACATATGCCATTCTTTTCTTATATATTACTAAATTTATCGTGACAACATTTTCATAATATACTGTAGAGACTAACTCAGAAATTGTCTCTACATTAAGTAATTAAAGCTTCATTTTGCAGCACCTAACTCCTGGATAGTGCCAGACATTTATACCAATATGTTATCATAAATATAAACTCTTTTTAGTAATATTTTTCCTCTACCTGCTTAACCTCAGACCTCCTCTCTTCAGTATATTATAATGAAAACATAATAATGAACCCTAAATTAACTTATTCTAATAAAAACATATGAATTGAAATTCTAAATACTTATTTTAAGCAAAATATTTTACTTACTATGTGAGGGCAATCCCGTGAATCAATTAACACTTGATAAAATGTATGAGAACGCCCTTTCACTTCACGGCCAGTAGGGGTGACAGTTTCATCAACAATCCTGTGATGAAAATAATAATTTATAATGGCATGATCTGCTAAATGTAAGAATGTAATAATAATTTCAATCTGGGTCATTAATCCCCTATAAACAAATTCAAGAGCAAACCAGAAACTAAAAAAATCAGTCATATTCTCAATGTACTGAAATTATAGGAAAGGACAACTTTTGTTCATCAATATCTTCCTTCATATTGATGTTATTGAGAAATGTAGAGAATGAGTTGTAGTTAGAATTTATTTTATCATCCTAGGACTTATTTACATTTATGAATTTCAAACTTCCAGTCGCTATTTGTAAACTATTTGTATATGTAGCAAGGTTATGAATATTGTCCAAGTGGGTTATTTTATTCTTCACTACCAATACTTGGAAGTCAAAACTTAAGTTCGTCAATATCATTGTTAATATTGACTTTATTGGAAAAATGTAAAGAAACACAAACTGGGTTTAAAATGTATTTTTTTAGTTCCAATACTTGGCTTTAATTTATGAATTCCAGAATTTTGGCTTTTGATTTCTGGTCACTAAATAGAATTAATTAGTGTCCCATAGGAATCCCTCAAGCTGATTGTAAAAGAAAAACTAAACTTGCAGACTTGTTGAAAGAATGTTTAGACAGCCATACGATGCAATATGGCACACCAGGAGGAGTAGTAAAAGAGATAAATTGAATACTGCAGTTAGTGAATATAAACCTACAAACAGAAGAAAAATTCTTATTTTCATTAAAGAAAAGATTGGGAGTGGGGATAGACAAACATGATTGTTTAAGAGCTGCAAATTCTATGCCAAAAGGATAAATATGGCCATAAAATGGGTTGTTGATAAAATATTAAATTGAGTTTTACAAATAAGTATGCTCATTTTTAATATCAATTTCAAACATACAATAAATGATTAGTGCTTCCTGTTATTTAAACCTTTATAGGGCAAGGGTTGCTAGCATGTCCTCGTCCCCTGCTCATTCAAACTTGGACTGGGAGGGGGTTTCTAGAATCAGACGATGGAACCTTCAAGAATAATTCCTCATTTTCTCCAGTCCTCTTAGTCCGAGTTTGAATGAGTGAGGGACAAGGCCATGCTAGTGGCCCTTGCCCTAAAAAGGGTTAATGCCTTGTGTGATGTAATTACTAATAACCCAGAAGAGTCTTTTTACTAAGTGAACATATAGAGTGGTCGATAAAGGAAGTGAAACGAAGAAGTAAGTTTTATATTTTTTCATTAGCAGTCTTAGTTGTCTTCATCTGAAAGAGTCAGTATAATTGTTTTAAGTGTGCTAAAGATTAATGTTCAATAAATTAACAAGTCACCCAACTTTAAAGTACTAATGACTAAAATGGACATCAGAGACAGCATCACTGTGGATAAACAATATTATTTTTGGTCATTAAAAAGCTCTCATTAATTCACGAATCTGAATTATATTACTCAGCTTCAGATGTACAAGACAATTTGGAAGGATAAGGACACTGTTAAACATATAAGCTACTATGTTTAAGGTCACATAAAAAGAATAGGACTACATTCATTGCTCAGGAGGAATTGGTAAAGAAAATTATCTTGAAAAATGTGAGTGACACTAAGGTTAACTTGATGATGGTTTAGAAAAAGTCAAAAAGTATCTGAAGAAGGTAGGGATCTGTAACTTCAGTAGATACACTAATGAAAAAAGCTTGAGACAGGCCTCTTGTAATTTACATGAACTAAAAAGGACAAGTGTAAAAGTTTTTAACCTTGCTACCTAAGATATTCATGGAAAACAAAACCTGCACCTCTTGTAAAAATACAAAAAATTACACAAATAAACAATATATATATATATATATATATATATATATATATATATATATATATATATAGATATATATATACCTTTCTCGTCGAGTGGGGCAGTCTCTATCATAAACACGAGCAATCCAAGGAAATAGAACCACACCACGGTAGCCAAAGACTCGATGAAGAAATAATTGCCCAGTAGCATAATTTCCTTCATTTTTCGGTGTTTCCAAACGTCCAACCTCAGCAATTCTGAGAAGAAGAAAAAACAGTACATTAATGAGTAAATAAACTGTTTTCTTAAAGTTTAGACATAAAGAAAGTATCCTTAACTTGTCACTATATATATATATATATATATATATATATATATATATATATATATATATATATATATATATGTGTGTGTGTGTAAAGAAATCAATATGATTTAAAACTTGATTTGGTATACAAAATTTAATTTTGATGTCATTTATCAACTCCATTTAATGCTTCTAAGGCTAAAGAGGATTAATTTTCTACAGGTTAACACCTTTGCTAGACAGAGTGGGACTAACCTATTTGGCAAGGTCATTACTAAATAAATTCTTATTGCTCACGTCAGAATTTTAAATTTATGGCAGCCAAGTAGTTCACATTAAATAATAAAAAGTACGATGTTCTAATATCTTCCTTTCATCCATATCATGTATCTCTTTCACAGGAAATAAAAATTTTAAATAAGGAACACTTTGGTTGATTATCGCCCCTACAAGTAAAACCACACAAAAAATTTCACTGGGCAGGATAAAAAAAAAAAAAAAAAAAAAAAAAAAAAAAAAGAAAAAAAAAAAAAAAAAAGGAATTGGATTCATGTTTTAACTGAGAGATAAATTTAAGGCATGTTACACTCTGATTTTGAAACCAAAACTTCCACACATTTGTTTTAACATTCTTATAGCTGTGAAAGTGCCATCCTTCCAAGAAATGTGTTCCTCTTTCTGGTAGTTGTTTCTACACAGACAAGTTATATTTCTGCATGGCGCTGGATGATAGAGTGAACTTTTAACAACTATAATTTGAAAATAAAATAAATTTCCTAAATTCAAGGCATTTAAGAAAACCCTCTAATTAAACTGCAGGGAGAATATGAAGTGGTTTTAGCTCAGACTGCTCCACAATAATATCTTCATCATTAGGCAGATGTTAGAAAAAACATAGGAGTATGACCATGGCCTACTTCAATTCTTCCTACGCTTTAGCAGGCTTAGACTGGCAAAAATTACTGGAAGCATTAGAGGCATATCAGGTTGACGAGGATGCAGTCAAAAGTACTTTTTGCACAAAACCCTTGAATTGGTGTCCACCCCTGTAAGAGAAAATAGTTCCATTATATGTTTAACTTCACTTTGGAAGTGGCAATCAGGGAAAATAAGGTCTAATCTTGATGGTGCCATACACAATAGGCTCACACAGCACGTGATATCTACTAACAATATGTTGATCAATGCTAGAAATATTGCACCATTAACATATTCTTGCATAAACTAAACAGATTTCCCTTGTGCTGGTATGACACACTACTGATGTCATTTTCTGTTTCTAAAATCGAATCTAAAATAGATGTGGGGGTTACTGAAGACTGTAAACAATAAAGTAAAAATAACTCTCTAAATATTTAAGTTTAGGAAAGATGTTTAGAACAACAATTGCATAGAATCCATAGTTTAACAAGATTGGTCCTATAACATAATACGATTAATAATAACGTAGATATTAAGCATTTCCGAATCCCCCTCTAACCCCCCCCCCCTTTAGTGTCGAATAAAACAGTTAAATATCGAATATGGTGTAGATCAAATAAACATTTTCGAGTTAATAACGTAATATCTTTAATGGTGACACCATCTCATAACGCATTTGCAAGTACCTCACACACTAAAAGTTCAATGACAACAATATTTGGTATTTAAGCTTCCAATAAAGTGGTCCATGATATAACTGTTTATTTTTAATATGACAAGAGTGGGAGTAGGAGTGGGGGTTAACTGAAGGCTGAAAACTAAAAAGTGCAAATATCTTGATTAATATATATGATACAGAAAACACGTATATAACAACATTTCTAGGCAATTAAATTTGCAATAGACTGGCTCTATATAATTTTTTGATTGACATATAATAATGGAGAATTTTGAATTAGTCCCCCTCCCAATTTTAGTCCTTAAAAACTTGATGTTTAATTTTACATAAAACGCTTATATGTATATCAAGTTTGGTAAAAATAAGAAAAAATATTGTCCACTAGAAAGGTAACAGACAAATATAAATATATCAAATTTTGAATGGACATCATTTTTGTGATCGACTAGGTGGAATCTGCTAAAAAAATACAACTGAGTAATTTCTTCAAAAACTCAAGGCAATAGAAGAACAATTGCCAGGCAAGAGTAGAAGAGAAGTAAGAAGTTCTTGAATAAGAGTGATTTTTATTGGCCTGTTAGAGCTCAAAAGGAGATTGATGCTAGATGGCCTAGTTCTCACATCATAGCCCTGTCAAATTGGGGGACAGCATATTTTTTTGTAGTATGGGTCGTGACCTGAATACAATGAAATTCAAAGCATAGGCACCATAGAGCCATGTGCTAGTCGTGGGGTATAAAAACTTAATATGTAAAGCTCATTTAGGCATATTTTTGACCAGTTAGCACTTTCTTTAGCCCAGGTGGCTCTAAGGATTCCATTAGGTACAATTATAATTCAAAGGATATGATACTATAATATATTATAGTTTCTTTGCAAGAAAATTACTAAGTTCTGTGTATTATTTCTACAAATTTAATATGGACTCTATCTATAATTTATTAGGTTTTTGTTATTCATGAATGTTATTGAGTGTTATAATTATTTATATTTTTTCATCACTAAGAATAATTATTACTGACTAGTTTAGTTTTCACATATATTCCAATTGTGGAGCTATGATGATTTTTGCAATCCATTATCAACATAAAATTAAATCCAACAACAAATTTATAAAAACAAGAAACTATGTACTCTAATATTAACATTGTTATAAATTAAGGAAGGTCTGAATTTTATTATGTCAAGAACCATTCTAAGAGTTTGTGAAATTAGAGCAAATATTGAGAAATTAACAATCTAAAGTCAAGAGGGAAATTGCAATGCTGCATTAGTGATTACATAATCATGAATTTTTAAGGAATCAATCAACCTTTCTGCATTTAAAGAAGATATTCTGAAATAAATATTAGAAACTAAGGGTTATATTAAATTTAATTGCCTCTTAGTTACTTATGTGAAACATGGATATTATAAACCATATTTCTTCAGTGTTTACAATGATTTAACTAGACTCTAATGACCTGACTACAATTCATATTAAGAAAAGTGTGTATTACTGAAAAATATTAAATATTTAATAGACATTTAGACATAATATTGTAGCTGCAAAACATAAATGATATGATTTTCAAGTTTAAACTTATGAATTATAGAGGGCTTAGTTGGAAAAAAATAATAAACACGGTTTGAAATAATTATTAAGAAAAGATTGTCATTATGAACTCAATAATGAAGAGTAGCATTACATATATAATGTAAATTTTACGAATAAATGAATGCCATTATTTTAAATAACAAACATGTCCTCAACAAAGCATACACAGATATAGCTAAGGAGAATCACTGTCATTAAAGCTTTTGAAAATTTCTAATTTGTCATCCGGTAAAAATTAGATGACGGGTAAACTATAAATACATAAGAGATATAAGACTTTATAATTTCAAGAAAAAAACAAATTGCACACTTTACAAGATTATATTTTGTTTATTATTATTTACTTCCACTTTATGCTACTACAAGATTATAGCGTTCAGAGCTTTGCATCTAGTTAGCAAAATGAGGAAAACATTTGAATTTAAAATGTACTAGTAACACAATTTATCTACTCTATCAGTTACTTTCCTATGATAATAAGGAAATTGTGGAAAATATTCAATGTCAGGGCATAGCAGCAAGATTGAACCTTAAACTCACTTTAAAAGTTACAACCCTGCTTTCTAATGACAAGAAATGTATTCAAATTGAGGAAAAGATTATTCAGAATCATCACACTTTATGCCTATAATGATAGGAAAGTTGATAGGCATTCAAGCCTTAAATGGAAAACCAAATCAAAAACAATTAATAATATTTTACCTAGTGTATTGACACTTCTTAATTAAATTCCCATGCTTTTGGGTTTTTAAGAATTCTTTCTTAATGACAGAACGAAAACTGCGTATAATTTCCATCAATTATAGCTCAGAACATTGACAAATCTTCAGAAGGTCAGGCCAGATGTAGTATTATTCTTCTATAAACTTCTGTCAGTTTAATCCATAAGAAGTCACAATTTTCAAACGCAACACAATACTGAAATCAGGCAATTTAAAGAAGAAAACCTCCTTCATTACATAGAGGTACGACAAAGACGTAACATGGAATAACATCGACTAGAGGTCTTGCAAAAAATCTTGGAGATTTCAGGTGCTATTTAATCAATCCCAACACTTACCCTTGAATTGAACATATTTCACAGACTACAACAAACGCTAATTTCACAAATTATTAGCAGATTTCCCTAAAGGGAAATCAGTTATTAAGGTTGTACTCATGACATGATTTTCGAAAAATTTCCTTAAATGTCCTTCGATCCTACCCAGGAGATGACAAAAATAAGGTCTGTTCAAAACGGATATATATATATATATATATATATATATATATATATATATATATATCTGCTAACGCTCTATCGGTTGCATGTTTTGTTTGATAGTTACAAAACTCGAAATATGAACGTTTTATGCAAAACTAAAGATGAAGTTCGTTAACTGCTGAAATCCGACTAGTGGGGGATTTTGGAAATTCGTAATATTTCCGTTATTATGTGTTGGATCAAAAAATAACCAATCTTATTGCAAATGTAATGTTCTATAGATATTGTTATGTACGTTTTCTCACTTTCTTGATCATTTTTAGTTTTCGGCCTTTAGTAAACCCCCACTACTACTAATGTTATATTAACAATAAGGTGTTATATTATGACGAACATTATTTGAAGCCTAAATACCGAATATAGTTCTCCTTAACTTTTACGTTTTGAGGTAAATGCAAATCCGTGTCGTACGTGGGAAATCTGCTTAGTAAACGCAACCCCTGCGTGACGGACTCTTGATTCAGTGATTTACTTTCGGTTTCCGTTTTCCAAAGCGCGTGAACGCGGCATTCAGTCGTGTTCTCAATACCCTATGAATATTATTTAGCTGGGCAGAAGATCAAATTTCAATATCCTTCAATGTAAACGGCTGATCTACTTAATCCATTTCCGATGTGTACAGGATGAGAAAAGAGTGGTCTCATCTTTCAAAAAGTTTCAATGACAGCAAACATTGTCATTTGATGCCTGGAGGACTTACTTCATGGACTATCTATCAAAAATAGGTATGTTCATTTAATACATCGTTTCAGTAAAATTTTACAAAATGTGGCTCTTCATACGTTCTAATTTCTTCTTCACTGACATATATACGTTGGATCGAAATATTGTATATAAACAATCTTATTCCAAATGTAATGTTCTATAAATGTTGTTTTGTACGTTTTCTCACTATCTTGACTATTAACCGAGCATTTTTAGTTTTCAGTCTACGGTAAACCCCCACTCCAACTCATGTCATATTAACAATGAGCTGTTATATTATGAAACACATTATTTGAAACATAAATACCAAATATTGTTCTAATTGAATTTTAACGTTTTGAGATAAATGTAAATACGTAACGCACATGGAAAATCTGCTTAGTTAACTCAGCCCCTGCTTTTGTAGAAGACTTAAAAGATTTCCCATTGTGATAATATGATTCATTTTTAAAAAGTTTAGGTCAGAATAAGCTTACACCAATACGATGATAATTAAACATACTACATTATCTTCTACCACCTGTATTCATTTTCAGGAAGAGGCTCTTCTATCGATATAATAATTCAACCAGCATTTAAGACCAATGTATTTATAATCTCCCTATTTCAGATTAAAAACACTGTTACTATTTATACATTCCCTTTTACTATTATTTAAATATGTTTACTTTTATGCTGCCCAATTTCCAAAAGCGCATTGGCTTGATGACTAAAGATCAATGATTAAATACAATCCAGTGTAAGTGTGTTTATTTCACTTTGCTCTACATATTATTTAATTCCTAGGACATCTCATGAGGAGCTTTAATAGTGAACAAATTATTGTCACATGATTTATATTTACTACGTAGAAGCCGTTCTGCCAGAAAGGTTATCGTTGCCTTCTATGTAAATAGAGCTTTAAAGTTTGCCTGAAAAACTATTTATATTCTCCGGGGATACACTATTTTCTGTTCAGATTACTTTTACAAATAAAACTCAAGGGTCTGTTTGATTTACTATTTAAATTCGTTAGGAAAAATTTCATTTTCAGATCATTCTAAGAGCAACTGAAAAATTGAAAATCTTGTCTGTCTGTCCTCCTTTTTGTTATTCCATCACTCAAACACTAAAAATAAGTTAGGGATTTTATATTTGTGAGTCAACTATCCCAAGATTCAGCATATGCTATATGAGAATTCGAACTTCCAACTAGAAGGGGGGGGGGATTACTTGGGCGTAAAAACTTATATTCGTAAATATAGTCATTCATCGAGAAAATGTATAGAATAGATGGTGATTAATGATTAAAACCCTGAAACGTTATTTACATTTATGAATGTTGAAGTTTTGACACCCAAATTCCGGATGCCAAACATCCTTTAATCGTGTTCCTTAAAAATGTTCTAATATAGTTGAGAAATGTTTAATATAAGCATTGGGGAATGAATATTGTTAAAATGCATTATTTCATATTTTACTACCACACTCAGCGGTTGGGATTTACTTGGAAGTGGAAACTAGTGTTCCTAACTACCTTCTTTAATATTGGTTTTATCGGAAAAATATAAAAAAAAGGAACCACGTATGAAATTATCTTTCAGACCTAATACGATGCTTAAATTTATGAATTTAAAAATTCTTACTTCCGAATTTCGGGCACCAAATAGAACTTATTAGTGTTTAATGAGAACGCTGAATATTGTCAACATGCACTATATTTTTGCTCTTCTACCGTTGACAGGAGTGAAGGTTTACTTGGATTAACCTTAATTATATTTCCACGGAAAACCAATTTCATTTCAACCTACAATGACGTCTAACAGAGTATATACTAACTATAGTTATTTAAACAAAATTTACTTGCTTGCAGCAATTAGTCGTTGTTCTCTATTGGTGTTCTCTTAATTGCTTTATTGGCCAGTTAACTATGTCTGTTCCATCGTATTAAATTTACCTTCTTCTCCATAGAATTCCACTCCAGTATAAATTTATAATAATAAAGAAGATTGTTGAAACAATTATTCAATATCACAGAAAATCCGACAATTCAACCGAAACATTTCGAATTAAAGTGTATCAAAAGTTGTTTTTTCTTTTTAATTTAACATTCCATTAAACAATAGAATATTTACTGCAGTAGAATACACTGCATCCCGTTTCAATCGTGTAACATAGCAACCAGTAAAAGATTTGTTTAATCGGTCACTATGGTTGACTACTCTAACTGCAGGCTGCTTATACGAGTAATACTTACATTGCTAATTTACAAAATGAAATGAAATTTCAGTATACATTCTGAATTCGTTTATAAATTTCTTGTAAATGAAGAAGACACTGCATTGTCCAAAGAAGAAGGAAAACTTCTAACACTTGGAATCATTAACCCATCTAACTTTTGCGACGTCTTTTCATTGCTGTAACGAGGTAAGTGTAAGCATGGTTTTCATAAATAGCCATAAATAATTACCAAATCCATAAAATTGTATTAACGACTTTATGGATCTGGTATTTATAACATAATATGTACTAAATGGTTCATTTGCATTCCTGTTAAGGTTTAATTCAGCCTTTATCCTTCTAAACATACATGTTAAGTGTTTCCGTGCGAGTGAAATGATCTGTTGGTTATTAAAGGCGAATACAAACAGATATACGTAATATTCTTTCATTTTAGATTTTAGTTCTGAAAAATATTGAAATAATGAATGCTCTACTCCAAGGAACAAAACAATCCCTATCTAACATGGTGAGCAGTTTCCTTATATCTAAATTCAAACTCCCTATGCTGTTCAGAATTTGATGACAAACTATATATAATTGTTTTGGTGTTTTTAGAGCAATTTGAATTAAGTGGAGAAAAAAATTGAATTTGTCCTAGCTGTAAGTTATGGGCACTGCCTTAAGTTTGAAGTACACTTTTGGATTTGACCTATTTGAGAGAATTTACTAAGAAGGCAAAAATATTTGCCAATTCAATGGAAAAGTAAGTATCTTTATATAGGTCTGAATTTGCATAGTAATATTTCCTGTCGATTGACTGTGAGTAAATTTTCATCGCTCATAACTGCGATTTGAGTAATGGGAAATAACTAAAATTTCAGATTGCAGAGCAATACTTCATTGATGAAAAACTCAGAAGTCCAAATCATTGCACAATGTTCATACTTAATAAATCATAGTCCTGATTTCATCAGAAAGAGGATAAGGAAACAATTGTTAAGAGATCCACAGTTGACCCTGTCAGATGAAATAATTCAAAACATTTTAAAGGTATTTGTTCTTTATATGTGCTTTTAACTGTTAGAATTATTATTTTCAAGAGTTTCATACAAGGCCGTTGTGAGCTGCATATTACTAAAAGTGGTGATCAAATTAGGCGGTACCGTGACAGAGGCGGGATAATCTATGAAATAAAAAAAATAAATATTATTACAAAGTCGCGTCATGAGTATATCAGTTATCCGTTTTGTCTTACGGAAATTTTGGTAACAAAAATTGAACAACTTAAAACCTTCACGCAATAGATTTCTCTGCTGGTCTTTTTTTCTTTTCTTTTTTTTTTTTTTATTCCGATATTAAAATGTTGCACGTCCCTGCATAAGAGCTTTTAGTTTCAGATGAAAATTCATAGTTGGTAACCATTAGCCGAAAAACACCTATCTATTATTGTTTTAATTTCTTGAAGTGGAATTGAATTAACAAACCTTCGGTAACTATTTGTTTTTTGTATTAGAGAAAAACTGTTTGAGTCGCCTGGGACTTGGTTATATGGTTCTATAGCCACTAGCAAACCGATTCCTGTGACAATAAATACTTTTATTTTTCTTTAGTAAGCCAATTTACTCAAACACAACTTACCTTGTCTCTGTTTTCAAGAAGATGCTTTTAATTATCTTAATACATATATGAGTTTATAGTTAGATTCAATCCTCCTCTGAACCCCCATTCTTCCCGGTTCAATTTCGGGTATGTGTGTATGCTTGTACGTACAAATTTGGAATGACCTTCAAATGGTGTTGCCAACTGATCAGTCTCATAATGAAGCCAATCTGAGCTACATAAATCATTGCTGTCGAGTACCTGGTAAAACGTCAGTGTCGAATGATATTAAAGGAGGTGTAAGAAATTTAGTAGAACCAATGGGCCCTATTGATTTATATTTTATAAATATTAGCATTTAAAAAAAAACTAACGCATTTCAAATATTTAGAATATGATTAACCATGCGTATGGGCTTTTAAAAATATCTGAAGTATGTATTTAACATGAGAAGGGAAAATATGTGTCCTTTTAAATGTTTTAGAAGTTACCTGACCGCCTAGGAAAAAAGTGGACGATTTGTTGTGAACTCCTACTCGAAGAACTAAAAATTGAATACGTTAAAATATCAACGGAAATAATTCTAAACATAACAGTTACATCAACAAATGATATTATTCCTTCATCTGGTGTTGATGACTTAAGGTACGTTTACTACAATTCATTAATTATGTCACTTGATGAATGTAATTTTCAAAAAGCTATTATGGAGAATTGTTCGTCAATAATTAATAAAACATGCAAATTAAATTCATACTTCCAATGAAGCTTCCGGCGCAAATGAAAAGGCTTAATATAAACTTAGAAAATGCATTGATTTAAAGGGTTCCATGCTAATATCGTAATTTCTCTAGAAAATACCATATTATGATTCACATAACAAAACTCAAAAATGGCTTAAAATCTTCACATAACGTAGTAAACGGAAACAGAATACACTTGAATTGGAATATATGATTGAGATGTTTTAACTTTCCCCAGATGTCTTTACTGTTGGATAGCCCTGTTCAGAAAGCAAAGGAAAACCACAACTTGTTCTTACGCCTCTCATCTTTCCTTTATTCGTTAACATGGAATCAGGATTACCAGTTTATAGGAACAGTAACAGTTGTTGCCTGTAGACACAACTAGTATTGACCAACTCGTAGTAAATAAGTACCAAACATGTGATCAGCTTACTTAACACGCAACATATATGGCAAATCATATTATTGAATAACAGTTATAACGATTTAAGACATTTTTATTTATTTTACCTATTTTACCACATTATTTTTGTTAAATAATCATCTACTTAGTTTTTAAATGTCCCTTTTTGCTGAATTAATATTTTTTGTGCTATTTTCCAAATTCCTTAGCTCAAAAGCAGTTAATATGTTGTGAAGTAAATATTCCAGCCCCTAGATGGAACTTTTTACTCAGGTGCAAGCACTTTATACTAGGTCCACTATATTCCTACATACTGATTCCATAAATATTAACATCCTGGCAGTTAGTATAACATATTAGTTATCTATAATCTAGTTTCTTTAGCAAGCGTCAGAAGACAGAAAATAGTCAATTTATTATTTCGGTAAGTTTTAGTTAAATAGTTAGTTAGTTACTGTGAAAGGTCTAAGGCTGAAGATAAAAAGGATCCTCTAATATCTGGGGAATACATCAAATTTTCTAATTTCCTAACTCATAATTTTTTCTGTGTTGTAATAACCATTTATTTGTTATGTTCTAAAATATTAGACAATGCTAGGAGTCTATATCTGAAAAAAATATTATTATTAATATAATGTTTTTAGTTTTTTATATAGACCTTTCAATGATATACCTTGCACAGTTATATAGCATATTGATAATACATGGTACCTTTTCAAGACCGGAAACCCAATATTATCGTTCATTACAACCACCGTTTGTGTGGACATGGGTTATAAAAAACATTTGAAGTAGGATGGGTTAATGCTTACTTACTTTTTGGGTACACAGTTCTTGAAGGGCCTATGCCACTGCCAACACCATTTTAGCATATTCCTCAGACTGTTCTTATGGATGCCCAGATTGAGTGAGCCCTACTCCTGGCCAAGACTCTTTATGTGTAACATACAACTTTTAAAGATCTGTTTCTTTAGACCCACCAGAATCTACTTCAAAGTCCAATATTTATTCTATGGTAGAGATTTTCTACTTTTAAATTCTTTAGTTGCTTTATTGTGGTCTTGGAGGTGACATGCCGCATATGTAGGAATTTTTTCTCAAATTTTATTGAACAATTTTCTACCTTTATTTAGGTCTTTTCTGGTTAGCGGTTTTTTGTATAGTTCTGATTCAGTCCAACACCCCTTCACTTACTCCCTTATTGCAATTCATACTTTGATATATTAGCTAAATCCAGAATGCCGTTTGCCAAGCTTAAGTTGCTGAGATGCTCTCTAAACGATCAAATTTGATTCCTCGTTCTGGTCATTCTAGATTCCAAAAGACTGATAATAAGACGAAAATAAAAAACCTTACTCCTCTTTTAATTAAGAAGTTCAGACTGTTTTTTCCTCTATATAAAAATGCTAGCATTTCCTGTTATAGATCCTTTATTATTTTTATGTACATTTAATTTATGCCTAATTTTTCTAAAGAACTAAATTTTACTTCTTGATGGCCGCTATCTAATGTTTTTTTTGTTTTTTTCAAACTCAAGAAGAACATAATACTCCCTTGACTTCCCTGTTAGCTGGCTTATTGTGTGGACGTGTCCTTGTCGGCGAAGCTTTTTCTGAATCCCGTCTGGTCTTCTTGAACACACTCGTCCCTTAGGCGTTCATTCATGATGCTGGCGAAAAGTTTGTCTACTACAGAGCAAAGGGATATTGATCAGTAATTGTCAATGATGCCCCCCCCCCATTCTTACCATATATAAAAAGTCTAATTTTTGCATCGTTCCATTATTTTGGAACTTTTTCGCGTTCAAAGATTAATTAGCCACAGAAACATCTTAGCTAGTAGTTCTTCTCGAGAAAGTACATCATCAGTTCTAGGATTTTTATTCAGTTTAACTTCGTGGGGAATTTCGGATAAGAGCGCAGGTAGCCAGTTTTAAGTGAGTACATCCTTTTTCATTAATGTATAGATTTTCTTTTTGATTGTGTCTGACTACAGGTATAAACGTTTATGGAAGTCAGTGGTTATGAAGATCATAGTCTTCCTGCAGTTTACATTTTTAACAGGAATTACTAGCATCCATTGGCAGCTAGTGGCCAATTTCTTAGCGACTTTTAGCTTAAAATGCTGCTTTAGAGGATATTCATAACTCTATTTCTAGTGTTTTTGAGGTCATTTCGGGCGTTACTTTTAATTTTATGGTTGGGCTTTGTGATTACCAATCTGACTTAACAACTGGCTTGTGCTCTTTCTAGTTATTTGAGTGGGCATTTTAAAAAAAAACTACTGAAGTGTGCTTGACTTAAAATCGTTTTTCAGAGTGCCTAATTTCTTATTCTTTTGTAGAGCTTGCAATAAGTTGTACCCCTCCCCCCCTGAAACATCACTGAAATTCTCTACTGTTACCCACTCTTTCTGTTGTTAAATGTTTTTGAGAACCCTTCCTTGAAAGCGCCCCCCTGTAGCTCCTTATTTACCCAACATATTTGATAACAAATACAAATGGACTTTGCTTAACAAATTTATTACAAACAATATCTGTCATCACCAGCCTGTGGTCTTTGTTAAAACTAAATTCATCGTCGTTAATATTTTGTTAGTGTTTCAATGAATACATTTTGTAAATACATATGGTTAATTAAACTGTTGGAAAATGCATACTAATGCTGGTAAGTACCATGTTTTGAGAGTACGAAGTAGCATTTTGTACTAATCATTGTATTTATTTATAAGTATTATATATTAATTTTAATACTACTTAATAGAACAAAACAATTTTAACTTATTTTATATTGTTCATTAGTTATGAAAGGCCACTCGTAGAAAAGAAATTCGTCAAGAAAAGAAAGACTTGCTTAGACGGTAATATCTTGTATTACTTTTCATTCATCCGCCATTTAATAGCTGAAGCCCAGAAACTTCTTCCTGTTGTTTTCATTGACTGCAGCAAATACAGGTACTTATTGTGAACGTATTACTATGTATATTAAGAGTTTTATTGAGTCTCTAGAAATAAGTTGTTGCTAGATCATTTTAACAAGTTTTCCACAATGGTCAATAAATAACTGTTAAAAATCTGCATAATATAAATTAATGGTTCCTAAACTTAAACCGATTAATTATACCTAATCTTCATGAAGTAACTATAATTATAGAATATTTTCACTCAATTGATAAAATTGGTAATTTGCCTCTATTGAATAACTAATTGGCTAAAATAATTTAACAAAAGAAGTGCCTAAATCGATTGTTATAGATTCCTACAATTACTGCTGCCACATCTCTGGCACGTTTTTTCTTGTAATGGCTAAAGTCAAACATCGGGGGGGGGGGGTCAGAGGAAGGGAATTTCTAAATATCTCTGTTATTATATGTCTTATTGCAAATTTAATGTATGATAAGTATTGTTATATACAGTTTTTCACTATCTTGATTATTAACCGAGATATTTGCATTTTATAGTTTTCGTCCTTCAGGACCCCACCCCTCCGCTTCCTACTCATGCCTTACTAACAATACGCTGTTATATTATGAAGAAAATTATTAGATGTATAAATACCAAATATTGTTTTCATTTAACTATTACTTTTTTCTAAAATGCAAATACATGGCACACGTGGGAAATCTGCTTAGTTTACGCAGCCCCTGCGTGACGGACTTTTAGTGTTGTATATATATTGGCTATTCTTGAAGTTTCGATTACTTGGTAGGAAAATATTAAAAAAGCTTTTTTTCAACTACCAATGAGTTTATTTATTTATTCCGTTTCATTGGTGGAGCCTGTATTTCGAATAAGTGAGTTAACGTTCACTCATAACAAATAGATGAAGTCTGCACTAAAAACAGACGAAAAGGATGTTGCCACATAGTCTTATATGTATACATGGGGAATTCATGATAATTGTTCGTCCAGTTTTACGAACGAATTTATAGAAGAACCATAACTTTCATCAATATACTTGCATTTATATGATTTTTCATTATTTTATGCCCCTTTGTGAGTTGACAATAATTTTACATTTGTATTTTTTATTATAGAAGATTGTGACTCTCTTGTATGGAGCCGTAGCCACTGCTTTTAAAAGTCTGTCACGCCGGGGCTTCGTTAACTAAGCAGATTTCCCACTTGCGCCAGATATTTGCATTTATCTCAAAAATTGAATGTTCAATGAGACCAATACTTGGTATTTAAGCTTGGAATAAAACAGTTCATGATATAATAGCTTATTGTTAATGTGACATGAGTAGGAGTGGGGGTTTACTGAAGGCTGAAAACTAAAAAATCCAAATATCTCGGTTAATATTCATGGCAGAGAAAATAATTAAATAACAACATTTATACGCAATTAGATTTTCAATAATATTGCCTTTATACACTTTTGTGATCCACCTTATAATAACGAAGATATTTCGAATTTTCTACATTCTTCCCCTCTGAAACTCCTCCCGTCCGATTTCAGCGGATAACAAACTTGATCTTTATTTTTACGTAAAATGCTTATATATCGAGTTTGGTGGCGATAAAACAATAATTGCGACCACTAGAGCGGTAACAGACAAATATATTTATATATAAAATACAATTTTGAACGGACCACATTTTCGTCATCTCCTGGGTAGGATCGATGGACATTTGAAGAAACTTTTCGAAAATCGCGACATGAGTACGACCTCAATAGCTGGTTTCCCTTAAAGGAATAAATCCATAGATTTCTGTTTCAGTGGTTTCAAGGGTTTTTATCACCCTGAAATTCTTATCAGCATGATGGAGAAGGAAATAGACAGAGAGGATTCACGGATGGTTTTCGACTGGTTCGGAAAGCTTTTCATGCATGTATCTGAAAAAGAGTTTTTTATGAATTGGAAGGAAAACAAAGTTTCTAGGTTTATCAATCTCATTATACAGATTACTAAAACAATCGTAAGTATACACAAATATTTGTTTTTGGATTATTTTTTGACGTAAGTCTATTATTTATCTTTCCGTTGTAGGCACTCGATAGAATATATGGCACGTTGAAAGCATTGTTGGACTTCTTTACAGACCCGAAAACAACCCCGAAGATAGCTGTTCAAGTTTATCATTCCTTTGATGGGACTATTGTCATCATACCTACAGCAGCGGATGTCTGCAAAATATATTGCAATTTAATTAAGAGAGTAATTTAAAGCTTTACTTATTAATAGTATTAGACAATAGGATTGGGGAAGTCTATGTTGTTTAAATTTAAAAAATATTAACAGTGATTCTTTATTATAGCAAAATGATAGCAAGAAGTGTTTTAGTGTCATTAATATTTCTCCTGGAAAAACTTTTTGTTTCAATGAATACATTTAATTATTTGATATTTTATTTGCTTAAGAAAAGTAGGGATTGTGCGAAGTAGTGATCTTTTCTTCTTTTCTAGGTATATGATATGGGGAAAAATTTTGAGCACTTTGAAATGTTTCATATGAAGAAAGGAAGAAGAGGGTGTATTTCATTGGAAAAATATAACAATATTCGAGACAAGTACGAAGATAAAATAAAAGATTTTGTTATTAATATGTACAAGCAACTTACTGATCACTACAATAAACTATGTATGTGAGA
>CM032233.1:59100000-59202500 GCA_019009955.1 Riptortus pedestris | reverse complement strand
CATGTTCCTCGTAATTGATGCCAAATTGCCATACCGCCTGCATATTTTGCCTGTCAGGTCTTCTATGTGCTGCTTA
The DNA here is from genome assembly GCA_019009955.1 of Riptortus pedestris. Lineage (NCBI taxonomy): Eukaryota > Metazoa > Arthropoda > Insecta > Hemiptera > Alydidae > Riptortus > Riptortus pedestris. The sequence goes on along the minus strand of CM032233.1, from coordinate 59,202,424 downwards.
AGGTTCATCCTATCTCAGAAGATAATACCCAGGTACTTCACACTTTCTGAGAGATGTATGGACACACCATTGACTGTAATACTAAATGCTCTTGTAGGTTTAATGTGTCCTTTTAGAAGCAGCATTTTGGTCAGAATTTAATTTCAGATTTCCTCTGCACAAAACTGAATCATTACATTCATTGCCTGAGTTACCTTCTCCTTCAGCAAAACTCTTGTGGCTCCTTCTATAATCACGGCCAGGTCATCTACAAAGGCAATGGATGTGAAGCCTTGAAATCCCATTCACTCCAACAGCTCATTAAACACAAGGTTCCACATATACGGATCGAAGACTGAACCCTGAGGAGAGCATTTTGTGGCGCTTTGGAGCAGTCTGTACACATTTGGAGGGCACTGAATTATTTTGATTGCTTCATATCGAAGGCCACCATAACTTGTCAAACGCCCCACTTATGCAACAAAAACACCCAGAACATATCTGGAGCTCGATTATCCGCCCCCCCCCACCCTTAAGAGCTATAATTCGTCGGTAGTGGGCCTTCCTCTGACACTTCCGTATTGTTTCGTTTCTCACCTTTGGTTGAAGAGTGGTCGCTATAAGCCTTTCTAGGACTTTCCACAGTATAGACAACAGATTAATAGCCCTTCTGGATGATCTCCTCTTCGAAGTCCCATGAGGTTTCTTCCGCTTCAGGGCGTCAATGGCCGTTTCTACATCTGAAGCATCCCATTAATGGATGCAGGTTTCTAATTACCACGTACATGAATATCATATCTTTAAGGTGATAATCTTTAATATAGATTCAAGGTGCGCCAAAAGCAAACCATATCTGAATCTTACTTCGTGCCAAGCGTAAATCATTAATTATCCCCTCAATACGCGGAGTCAATTCAATTGCCTTTTACAGTTATTATACCCTATTTGGCTGTTCAAAATGTACAATATTTTAATTATCGAAAAATATGGAACATATGAATATATAACTGATAAGCTAGGCGCACATCCATTCATCCTTCACCATAATTAATTCTTATCGTTCTCCTCAGTTTTAGTTATAAGAATTATGGTATGTTCACATATGTGTTATATGATAGGGAACCATTTTATTTGGATTCGCTTAGACTAACGATAAAACAGTAGCTAATGGTCTAAATATTATTTAAGCAGCCAATATTCTAAATAACCAATCATTATTATTCTATATCCCACAGCAGAGAAATATGCTGAACTTATGGATGATACCCTCACGAGTTGTGAAAAACTGACTGGAATGAACATGGAGGAGCTCATTCAGATGGCTGATCAGTACATAACAATTAAAGGAAGCATAATGGAAATTGAGCTAAATACTTATTTTTCCCATTTTAAGTTAGTATTCTCTTATTTAGCCTGACAAAATGTACATTTTCTCTCTTAATGTCTGGTCTTGTAGCTTCATATTGTAATTTTTCAATTCAAATCAGAACGAATTAATTCAATTAATTCATTGCATTTGAAAATTATATTCTGTCAATGTAACAGAGGAAAATATGCGAGGTTACTGCTGTTGCTTGAAGTGATCCGATTAATGCAATTCACAACGATCTCACTTAACACGTTAACTACGGTCAAGGATATTTGACATTAAATCATAACTATGATCGCCTCTAACTTATTGTGAAGAAGGTCATACGACGTTGATTGGCTCTGTGTACTTTCAGCTAAAATGTGATGTGGGGTCAATCAAAATTTCCTTTTAACTCTTTTATTTTAGGTTGTTCTGTGATGAACTCACTAAACAAAATCTTTATTCTCACCCTGTTTAGAATTGTCGGTGGGTCGTAGATAGCATAAAGTGGAACACTAAAAAATACCAGGATATTGGTCATGATGAAAAGTCAATATTGTAACGTTTATTACACAAAATAATAATAAACGTTGTTTATTAGAGTATTTTTGGATTGCAAAATTAAACACACAAGCTTTATCACTACACTATTTATTTAACAATGCACTACACACTTGATTAATTATTCTTAACTACTACTCACAGTATGCACTGATAGCTTCACTGTTCTTATTACACAGTCCAATAACTCACTCACGATCACTGAAGTTCACAAGAACACTGCACTACACTGTTCTTCACATAAAACACTTTACCGCACTGCAATTAAAACGCACTGTTCACTAAAGCTTCACTCAGTGCACTGGTGATGACTTGGAGAACAAACTGAACTCTTGTTTTTTTTTTTGTTTTTTTTTTGTTTTTTTTTTACTGAACTCTCGGGACGAGCTTCACTGCTTTTATAGCCGGGCTGTAGACATCAAAGGGGAATTGTCTAGACACTTCCAGATCCCGGACGGGTATTGCCGAGGACGGGCTAGACCATCGGTCGGCTCGTTTGATCTACTTCACACTTCTCAAATATGTGATTAACTCTGTTTAATTTTTCATATACGTAGTTTTCGCAACTATATCTTTGAATTCAAAAAGGATGCAACAGTTCTTGTCATACGTAACAAAATTCTGTCTGCCCAGTTCAAATGTGTAAAGCCAGCTCAGTTACATAATTTCTTAAATGTAATTCGCTGGCGTATTAGATGCCACTACTATTCATTGCAGACCCGTCGGTCAAATCTCATGTGATACTAATCCATAAGAAGCAGAGGAAGACCTCTGCTTCTTCTTTCGTTCAACTATATTTTAATGTTAGTTCTAACAAGAGGCCCCAGTTTCTTTATTTTGTTTTGTTCTTTTGTTTGTTTATGTTGTGTCTTTGTCATTCATCCGAAATCTCCAACTTCTATTATATATTTCCTGCCTCTAAATCAGGAACATCTGTTGTCGTCAGCAATATATAATCACATGACTCAGCTACATCCTTGGCTGCCCATGGAATATCATCTTCATCGCTCGGTACAACACCTGATATATCGCTAATTATATCTTATCAACTACATGGTTTTTCTTGCGTACACTAAACTCTTTGGTACAGTCTAGTTATCTTTTGTTCTCTCATTCCCCCCAGACAATTATTTTATTTCGCTTTTTCATTAGTGGGTGTATTCATTATACATTTGCCAATAAACAATACAAATCTTGGAATATTTTGTTCAGGAGCCTCACTCCCATCCTTAATATCCGTGCAGTGTACCCTTTAATTTCTTCCAATGCACTCTCTCTTTTTCCAAACAGTTCTAACTTGCAACGGTGGTTATTAATCCTAAATTTCATACATAACCTGATTGCTAAATTATCAATCGACCTCTTGATTTTCATTAAGCACAATAAAAATTACCCTTAGACGCAGTTATCCAAGTTATTAATATTCATTTAATACTTAAATGCTTTACACATTCTCTGCATATCCTTTTTTGCCTTTACTGTTGGATAGGTCCATTCAGAATGCAATGGGAAAACACTCGAAAGTTTTGTAGTTCTTTTCTTCATTTCATAGTTCTTTCCGTTTAGGTTAAGATCGCCAAATACCAGGCTACGGTCCTAGATATAACAAAATTATTATTACTTTCATTACACAATTATATTACATATATTGTGTTACATAAACCTTAGAATCTTGCAATATAAAACACTCTTTATACAAATTATAACGCACATTGGCACAATATCCTAAGACTCTTTGGCATTATAAGGTCAAACGTTTCCATTTTTATTTTTTACATTTTTAAAATAGTATTTTTTTAATATTTATTAATACGTCTGATGTCTGAATTGATTTTTTTTTTTTCAGAGCAAATAATAAGGCACTGATTAAAGCGTTGTTCTTTATAACTGAATGCCGAACCAATCAGATAATAAATGAAGTTTTAAAATTTCACGTTGAATACTGTGAAAGGTAATCCTAACTATTTAAGATATTAAGTACATTTTGCGGCTATTAGGCATAATAAAATAATAAATCCTATTGAGCTGTTATGAATTTAAATAATTTGTGAATGCATCAAAATTACGCCATTTCCAGAAAGTTACCATTTTATTTTTAGACATTGTGAGGAATTCTTTGGAATAGTTCAAAAAGCGGTGAAAGTTCCCGAAACTAGCGAAGAACTGATTTCTCTAGCAAAATTCATGAATTTCGTAAATACTGATCAGATGGATACAATGAGAGAAAATATTCTTCGTTACCTGGAATTATTTTACAGAGTTATGGAGGTTGTAACTGTTCCAGAAAAGTATTTGGAAATGATGGGATATGTCCTTGGATGGGTGACATTTATGGAATCCGTGATTAAACAAAACTCATCAGTAAGAGTATTTTAGCATTTTATTAATAACCTCATTACTGCAATTTACATGGTTGTATATATTAGTCAAATATGTTACATTTTACGTGGGGATAACTGTCATCTGAAGTCTTAATATGATATTGAAAGTATAATGTTGATCACCCAAGAAATCCTAGTCTGTGATGATCGCACTTATTTTCATTCTATAAAATATGACCTACAACCAAAGATAAAATTAAACATAAGTTCTCTAAACAACTATAATATCCCAATCGTAACCATTAGATAATTTATTTATTTTTTATCCTCACACTCTCCACTTAAACAATACATTATCGTAAAATATTTCAAATTTGGTAGAATACATTTTCTAACATCTGAGTGTCAATTCATTAATTATTATATTAGTCTCGTTACTCTTTAAATCACTGTAAATGTGGTGCGATGTATAAAGCTCTAGAGGCTGCAATGTTTTGGTCGATCGTTCCCAATGCCTATATTTGATATTGAAAATAGGATTCTTCAAATAAAATTAGCTCAACGAGTTATGTCTTTAAACTAATTATAACTGCCTATTCATTGTCAGCATTGGAACAAATAGTACAATAGTTATATTTGTGGAAAGAAGGCAAATGATGATCGTTTGGAAGATTTCGGTATTCAGATACTCCAATTTATGTAGTTGGACTGATTATGGGCGCCACATCTTTCGTATAACATGGGTTTTATAGATTTTCCACTTGGGAAGAAGTTATTGAGGTTACTTACATGACAAAGTTACTCAACTTCCCGTACATCTTCAAAAGAACGAAATCACATTTACTAAAAAATAGCTGATTTAATAGTTTTTATGAAGATATTTACGCGTTTTTTCCTGGATTGGTTCTCCTTTGTGGTCGAAGGCTCTTTTCGAACAAAACTGTAAACTATCATATTTCATTACATTTGCCAATCACATGTTTGATTTAAATAGTTATGAATATAGTGATTTGGTCTAATTACAGATGCTTGAAGCAACAAAAATTGAGTTTGAAGAAAGATTAAATACAGTCACAGAAAAGCTAAACGAAGATCTTGAAAATTTCAGCACTGAAGAACTTGATGGTTTGGACCACTTAGATGATTATTCCATGATTAAGACTTACACACTGGTAAGCGCTGTTATTTTAAACATTTTAGATTTTTTTCTTGCATTCAAGATTTGATGTAATTCCTCAATTCTCCTAATTGGTCTCATAGCTAGGGGACCTACATTTCCTAATATGTCTCTTCTTTCCCTTGTTCTTTTATTGCGAATCCATGTTAGTTTTTCCCCAATAAAGCAAACTTCCCTCTGCTAAGCGAAATCATCTTTTGTGATTGAATTCATGACATGATCTTTGAAAAATAATTTAAATGTTCCTAGATCCAACATAGCAGTTTTTCTTTTGAGCTCAGACCTTTTGATGAATATTAATTCTTTCATTGCATAAACGTTATCCTCAAATATTTTCTTATGACCACCGAATTACTAGAACATGACACAATAATAAATAGTACGTGCCTTCATTTAGTCATGTTACTACCAATAAAACCTTTTATAGGTAATTATTGAAGTCTTCTGGCATTCATAATATGAAGTTTGAAATTAACATTTTGCTTGTTTAATGCCACAGTTGGTCGTATTCCAATAATTTATTAACCGAATAACGAGTAAAAGATCATTTTTTATCCGTTATCCTTATGTTTATATATATATATATATAATAAACATCTGATAAACAATTATTAGAATTTGACATTACACTACTTTTGTTTTGTCCCCAGCTCAGAGATTAATACTGTACTGTATGTCTCTTTTCTAACTAACATTTTCCGTCGCGTTAAACGTTTTACTGTTGAATGAAAAATTATCCGTCATATAAAAATTTATTCACCGGATGAAATATTTATCCATCATATAAAAATGTCATCCTTAGTATGAAAAATTATTTAGAGAACTTGTTTAAAATAAAAGATAATGGATAGCCGCAGTTATTTGTTCATATAAAACATTGGCATAACGGATATCAGAAATTCGTAGATCATAATTAAAGAATAACCTTGTTTAGCCGTCATCCGTTATCAATAAGACCGTCCCGCAGCGGCTGCGTAAACTAAGCAGATTTCCCACGTGTGCCATGTATTTGAATATGTCTCAAAAAGTAATAGTTCAATGAGAACAATATTTAGTATTTATACTTGAAATAATGTGCTTCATAATAAAACGGCGTATTTTTAACGACGAAAACTGTAAAATGCAAATATCTCGGTTAATAATCAAGATTGTGAAAAAAAAACGTATATAAAAATATTTATAAAACATTTAATTTGCAATAAGAACTGTTCTATACACTTCTTCGATCTGGCATATGATAATGGAGATATTTCGAATTTTGGAAATAGCCCCTCTAAACCCCCTCCCCGCGTCCTACTGGTCCGATTTTGGCCGTTAAGGAACTTGATCTTTATTTTTAAATATAAACATAAAATATTTAAAAATAGATTTTGTTAATGATCAGACAAAAATTGCGACCACTAGAGCGTTAACACACACACACACACACACACACACACACACATATATATATATATATATATATATATATATATATATATAATTTTGAACGGACCTCATTTTCGTCATCTCCGAGGTAGGATCGATGGACATTTGAGGACATTTTTCAAAAATCACGTCATGAGTGCAACCTCAATAGCTGATTTCCCTCAAGGGAAATCTGCTAAGAAGTTTTACTCCACTATGGCTAAGGTCAATGCAGTACTCTCTATCTGTGGCAGAAAAATTCATATACCAGCCTAGGGAAAAGCGATCTCTAAGTGCACAGTCCATCACAAGATTGAACATGGAGGGGAACAGAGTATTACTCAGCCATTCTCACACCAGACTTGCCAAAAATCTCACAGACATGTCGGTGACGATTGTAAAGCCCTTGACCTACTTCAAGTATTCAATGAAAGTTTACAGTGATAGTTTCCCATGGTTACGACAGCTGTGAGAACCCAACAACAAATGTTATCATTAGCACTGATAATGCTAAAGTCTTTTTTGATCAAGGAATCCAAGGTCATGACATTTTATGAATATCTTTGGGCTTCAGTTAGCTACCTGAGAACTTCTGAGGCCAAAGTTCATGGGCAATAAAAAGTCACATTCTCTTGGGCAATGTTCATAGGAATAAAAAAAAAAGACGCCTTACATCTAACTGTGGAATGCACGTCAAACCTACCTACCTAAAGAGATTGCTGAAAAGCAAAAAAAAAAAAAAAAAAACGCAAAATCTGAAGTTTCAGTCCAAAACTGTATCTTCCTCTTCTAGTAAAGTGTTCATAAATCGTGGCAGAATTTATGCCCACACATACTCAAATAAATTTTAGTAAAATTAAAGGATTTATTTATTTTTCCAGCACATAATGAAGTGTTTGAGGAAAGTTCAGCATTTTGATGACACTGCTAAGTGGATAAATAAAGAGGAAACACTTTTTGAAATGACACTTTCGACATACCCTGAACTGGATGAAATTAAGGTAAATATGTTAATTTACACTTTTCAAAAGCGTTTAAATAAAATAGAACACGTCTATTAGATAAGTGAAATAGATCTGAATAATCTATACACCTGAACATTAAAAGGAATATTTAATAAATTCTATTACTTTAGATTCGAGGAACAGATAAAATTATGATATCCCAGACTTTTTTGATCATACTTTGCCGATTTTTATGGCCATTTTTTGCCGAATTTTTTGAACATATTTTTCCAACTTTTATGGGCATATTTTGCCTACTTTTTTGAGCATGTTTTACCGACTTTTTCTGTGGGTTTGAGGTAACAAATTAAAGTAACATATTTATTTTTAGCTGGTGGTGAGAGTGATGAGTCAGGTTAATCAGAAACACTTTTTTGTGGCTCCTCACAATTTATTTCTTAAAACCGCTTAGCGCTTTCGGGAATTAAATTCCCATCCTCAGAGCTACAAACAATAAAACACCATAATTAAGAAGTCTAAAAACTATTTTTTTTTTAATTTACATAATTGGTCAGATAACAAAACAGTCAATAAACTATAAAATTTATAACAATAACACATATCTTTAAAAATATAGTTATAATTAAAACATAAAAAATTAGTAATGCCTTATTTACTATTTAAGAATTAAAATAACACAAGCCAAATTATCGTCAGAGCGTAGGGCGTGCCTATAGAGTTGCTACTGGGCTGAACCCTGGCGATGCACTAAGGCCGAGGGGATACGTCCAAGCCGCTAGGGAGGGGGCAGGTACAAGTCTGGACATGAGAGATGCATTTGTGTCCGTCTGCACTTTTACGTCGACTTTATTTCTGGCTTTCTCCAGTTTTATCTCAATACCCTCAACCATATCCATCAGATTACCTCTTACGTCGCTGTGAATTTATTTTATCTGGTGGTTCCCAGCTTGGTGGTTGTGCTCCTTACAGTGGGAATAAAACTCGGAGCCTGCTCTCATGTGTTCTTTAGCCCTGATACGTAACTTCCTCTCTGTCCTCCCTACGTAGCTCTGGCCTCACACATCCCACATTTCAGCAGGTACACCAAGAGGAGTAGAATCTTGATCTTAGAGACAAAATTCTGCAGTGATCCCCCCTTTCTGTAGGCTGTTCTAATGCCCTGCCTGTTTAGTTTTCTAACCAGGATCTCAGATAGCCGACCTAAATATGGCAATATTCCCCAGGATTTAGCCTCTTCCCCACCACCCCTAAAAGTCTCTCTCAGCAATTTTTTACAAACTCTCCTGTCATATATCTTCCTTATAAATTCCTGACTGTGGCCATTCCGTTCTCCTATGTGGAATATATAGCTTAACTCTTTCTGATAATTTTCTTCGTCCATTTGAACAGATAGAAGTCTGTCAATGCGATAGATGAATGGGGTTTCATTTACTCTGGGGTGTTGGAAAGACATTTGGTTTGTACTTATGTCCTGCATGTGGGCTTTCTATAAATAGAAAATTTAACCCCCTCTCCACTCTTATAAATGTTCAGATCTAGGATGGTTATTTCCCCTGCATCCTCTTGATCCATAGTAAATTTTATGTTCAAATGTTGCTCATTTAAGTAGCTGTGCAACCCTTGCAAATCCTCAGTCAAACCTTCAAAAATACAAAATGTGTCATCTACGTAGTGTGTCCAGAATTTAATTTTGTTTTTAAAGGGGTTTCTATCCAACATTATGAAACAGTTCTCAAACCAATTCATGACTACATCGGCTGCTAGGGGGCTGATCAGATTTCCCGTAGCAAGACCTCTCTGTTTATAAAATTTACCTTCGAACAGACAGTAGCACTATGTGAAAGTATTTTTTTAACTTGGATGTGTTATTTAAAAAAAAAATGCTGTCATAGGCTATTATGCCTAGAATGCAAAAAATCCTATAAAATAGTTAATGATATTTCCACAAAATTATTAATATAATTCTATTGTATAGTTTTTATTAAATGCATTTAGACATTCGCACTGTTTTGTCATAGCTGATGTTTGGAATTTTCCTACATTTATAGCCAAAAATATTTGCAACCAGCTATCTTGACATATATATGTACACACTTTATTTCAGGCCTTTGTAAACCCCTTTGCAAAACTAATTTTTCAACTATACAAGTGGAATATGGTATACGAAGCAGTAATGGATGGCTCACTTGAATGCTTAACTGTTGATGGTGTAGAAAAGACGCTTGAAGAATACAGCAAGTATGTATATAAAGCTATCAATAATAGTAAAATTGAAATAGTATATTTAAGGATTATTGCCTAAGTTACAATCCAATTGTAATCAATGTTCAATGGGACAAAGAGCTATCCTTTATATGTGAATTCTCAATATCTCAAAAATACATATTTATTAGTAGAGTAGTGAGTGATAAGTATGTATTCCAGATAGTGCCAGTAGGTTGGTTTCTCTCAGGAGCTGCAGTATAAATGCACAATAAAACCTATGTAACAGAGCACTCAATCATATTTAATCACACATTTCAAACAGCAACCCTTGACTCGTCTTCCCACGTAAATAGTAGATAATTCTACCACATCTATTCCATAAATGGTTGTGCATTTAAAGAAAAGAAAAAAAGATAAACCAAGACTCCAGCAACTGCAAACAATTTAATATACCAATGGATCGTAATTTTATAATAAGTAAGATCAATAAAAAATAAGTATATATCAACAATAACAAGATGCAAGTATCAAATACACCAAAAAATAAAACTTTTAATAATTAATAAAATATATATTAACGAGTGATTTCTTACAATTATATTACTGTAGAGGGAAAATAGCTAAACTTTTTTAATCCCTACACTTCCCAAATCAAGACAGGGTCAAAGGGAATTATGAAAAAGGGATAAAGCCCAAATATTGCTCATAACAAGTGAAATAATATTGCATGCCAAAATGAATTCATGTTGACAAAGGGGGGGGGGGGTAAGAGACATGCAAAATTTGTATTTTCAAATATTAAAATTTTATTTCAGCCTCATAACACAATTAAAAAAGTGGTTCAAGACAAAAATTCGACAACAAGCAAATGAGAATAATCCTCGACGTTTTAAGGGCTCAGTTGATGACAGTGAATACGACAATTGGCCTGGACCATTAAAGCTACTCCATGGTGCACAACAAAATCTCAATGAAATTAAGGTAACTAGAATAGTTTTGGAAGATTGATACTGACACAAATTACATGGGTTAATGATGCATCCCCAAGTACACACCTCAAAGAAATAAACGGGAGCTCAGGTTGGCCGTGTGAGTTAGGGCATTGGTCTTGATCTTGTGTGGTAGACCTAGAGTGTCGGGTTCGATTCCTGCCCTGGGGAGTAGAAATTTATTTAGTGACGGACTCATTAAATAAACTCCTTATGCCCACCCTGTCTAGAAAAGGGTGCTAACCTGTAGATGACCCTTCCCGATTAGCCATAGTAGCATAATGTGGACGTAAATAATAATAATAATAATAACTCCAGTTTTCACTGAGTATAAACCTCCCCCATAATAATAATAATAATATATATATATATATATATATATATATATATATATATATATATATATATATATAAAGAAATAAGCATTTATAGATAGATAGATTAAAAACAAATAAATGTACTTATGAAGGTTTTCATGAGGGCCCTCTCCTAATCAAAACATAATGTATGAACTTTAATTTTGCAATGATTATGTTTAAAATATATAACCCAGTTCAAACTTTTTTTTTACATTATACTTTTAAAAAAAATCTGAAAATTAATATGAATTTACAGTCAGAAATGACTTCCTGTTAAGTTTCGAGACCTCAGAAAGACAAACATCACTATCTTCACTACTAGACTATATAAAATCACCCTTTTACACCTTACTACATTTTTACACTTCAACATTTCAAGGACTACTCATTGTTATATACTTCTTTATCCTTATACAACTAATGTATATTTGTATATTCTTTTTGAAGCAACACATGGATTTCATTGCTCTCCTGTGCAATCCTAGAATGACCTCAATGCACTGGGCCCAAATTTCATCAATCGCTGGAAGAGATATGACTCCGTATAAAGGATCATCACTTCGCACATTTATTAACTTTAAAGTGGAGGACAAAATTAAAGAGTAAGTCTAATATAGAAATAACATTAATGAACTTTTATTATAAGAAACAAAAAAAAATACATTTTAATAATTATTAATATATATATATATATATATATATATATATATATATATATATATATTTCAAATTGCCGAAATGATTGGAAAAACACAGTATGAATTTTCCACATCAAGTAAAACACAAGAGTAATCTTTTTCAAATTATTTCCAACCTTAATATCGAATATTAGTACAACATGATCATCAGTGGTTAATTAGAGGGGGGGGGGATTATGAAGAATTTAACTCTCCTCTCAACATAATGCTCACATAGGTCTTCCATCTCCCTTTTGTTGGAAGACCTGTAATCTTCTCTTCTAATAAAAATTAGGTTCCTGAAATAGTAATTTATTCTCTGAAAAGTCAACCCCTTTAAACCCTTAGTGACGACTATATGAATACTGTAAGTGTGCCAGTTGTCTGTGAGAACCCACTAATAGGGGAGGTCCCCTAACTGGACCTTCACTGGCTCCCACTGCCCCATTCTCATCTTCAGTACACAAACGGAAAATGAAGTGCATATCCAGGATTCTCCTCCCATTCCACACCCAGGTAGTGGACATTGGCTTACATCTCCAACTTCTGCTTTAGGGGAGTACACCAACGACAATAAAGCCGGCAAATGAACTACTATAGTTCCCCTACCTGAAGACTCATAAAGAGATATCCCTATCAGCTGCCAACTGGGAGGGAGGGCCTGAACTTCATGAAACTGCCCACTAAAGTGGAGTTGCCCTTCAACTAATATAAAAAAATAAAACGACTAAGTTATTTGTTCAGAAACTCACAACGATAGGAGGATATTTGCCAGGCAAGGGTAGAAGGGAAGTAAGAAGTTCTTGGTTAGAATAGAAGTAAGAAGTTATTGAATGAGAGTGGTATTTGTCAGCTAGTTAGAGCACAAATGAAGATTTATTTAACCAGAGGCCTGCTTCATTGCCCTTCTCTTCATTGAATGAATATATTTCACTCAACACAGAAATCCAAAGGGCATATAGAGCGTTGTAACTTCACATTTTCAGGAATTAATAAACAACCACATTTCAAAGCTTACTTCATGTTTAGAGATGTAATAGCTATTTATATCTTAAGCAGAAGAGAGCTACATTTTATGAGCATTAAACAATTAATTCTTGAGTTCTTTGCAGCATTATTATTAAATTAATAAGTATTGTTAATAATAAAGTACTAATAAGTGATAGTAAAATAAAAAAAGTCTGAAACATAGGGGCTTCAAAACTAAGCAGATTTCCCACATCCTGGGCACACAATGGATATGACACTATTTATTCTCTACTTTACCAGTAATAAGAATCCTGTACACAGGACTATAAATGTGAGCTGGAAATAAGATGTTTAGTGGCTCAGATGCTCGAAGTGGAAATTACATTAGTAGACGTGATTTACTGATAGCTGAAAACTAAAAATGCCAATATTTCAGTCAATATACAAGATAGATGAAAAATGTATAGCATAATATTTATAGTCAATTTAATTTGGAAAATGTATGGTTCTATACAATTTTTTGATCCAGCCTAAGGAAACAGATATTTTGGATTTTACCCATGTGATCTTTAGTTTTATATAAAATATTTTAATATCGAATTTGGTATATATATATATAAAATTGAACGGACTTCATCCATCCTTTCCTAGGTAGGTTTGTTAGACATTTGAGTTGCGCCAATAGTACAACTTCAATAATTGCTTTCTCTAAAGGGAATTCTGGTAACAAGGTCACATGACAGATATGAATGTTAAAACCATATTTTAGTATTTAGAAAAAATAATATATTAGTTTTTTACCATAAACAATGTATTTTTACTTCATATAACCTTTGAAGTCAATAACCAATTCCATACTGCCATAATTTTGCACTATTTGTTTTCTGGAAACTCTTAATACAATAGAATAAACAATGGTCTAGTTTTGTTCCAAATTGTTCAATTGTAAAGAAAAAAGTGACTTGTCTTGATAATTATAGCTTTGGTTGTAAATGTGTTAATTTTCTAAAGTTAGTACAGTTTTTTTTCTCTCATTTTCCCTTCAAGCTATGTTAATAACCACATAATTTAATGTTGTAATAGAATAAAAAAGACTTAAAGATTTTAATGAATAATGAATGTGTACTTTCCTTTCTAGATTCCAGGTTATTAGTGAGAGTGCTGTAAAGGAATACCAGTTAAAAGAATCTCTTCTCCAAATGAAGAATGAATGGCAACATATTCACTTTGTGCTTAGGCAGTCTGAAGTGTAAGTCATTTCACTAAATTATTCAACCCAACTTTAACTCACATAAATATTAATAGATTCACTTCATAATTTCTTAACTCGATGGAGGCTCATATACGAGTTTCAAATTATTTTACAATAATTAGGAATAGCATAATACTCATAGAGATGTTAAATGAGAGACTGCCTAAAAATTGTTATTATGAGCTTCTTTGTTGTTGATTTCCATCCTAGGTGGTTTTCAACTTAACCCTTTCCTAGCACAAAGCCACAATAGTGGCTTGAATCAAGCCACTGTAGTGGATTTGCTCAAGGAAAGGGTTAAATGTTAATTTTAGTATAATACTTTTGGGTATTGACCATATCACTATATTTTATGCTGAGGCAAGATTACTGGCAAGATTTCCAATTTCCTCAGGGCTGACACCTGGAAATGAAGATTTACAGTCCTCATTCATATACCTGTCTTGTGTGGTGAATGAAGTCTTCCTTTCCAGAGGTCTTCAGAAACTTCTTCTGTTATAATTGACTACCTTAGTTTGATTAATCTTTTCTGTTAATGTTTAATCACTTAACTATTTATGTGGCACTTTAGTACTTTTTCCTAAAGTTCAACCATTGCTAGTACATTAGCTTTATCAAATTCAATGTCGTGGGTGGTTTGCTAAAAGTTTTTTGCTATTGATGAATCTTCTATTTTAATATTTCCTAAAACCTTTTTTGAGTCTAAAACCCTAATATAAATTAACCTGCCTGTGGAGTAGTGGTAAAAATAAACATTTGTTTTACATTCATATAAATGTGGTATAGGTCATAATTAATTAACATTTGAAATGATTAATTAAACACTTGTAGGAGAAAATAATAATTGATTACTATTTGTAATTTATATGTAATCAAATCACATATTTTTGGAGGGGGGAAGTACATTACAAGTGCTAAGAAATAAAAATATAAATTATCTTTCCCTCCCCCCCTTGCATTATTCTGTAAGTATTAATACAAAACAGAGGGTGTTAAAAAATGACTACTAAAATAATAAGGAAACAGAAATGCTCAATTGTTTCACAAATATTTTATTTTGGATGTTTATTTTCATTGTCCAAAAATATCTTGAGATATCTATAGTCTGAGTTCTATATTACTTTTATGTTTATTCATTTATTTTTTTTAATCTGCTTTTTAAGAGAAATTTACCTTTTGAATTTAATTTATCATTTCCTTATATAATAAACAGAATAGCTCAAAAGACAAATTATTTGCATTTTTTTAATATGAATAAGTTATTCTTCATTATTTGATACAGGTATTAATAACATGAAAATTTACATCTATTTCAGAACTCATGGATTCACTCTTGATTCAACTGATCACATACAATCATTGGTTGATGATCACATTGTAAAGACCTTAAGCATAAGAAGTTCAGAATATGTAAAGCCTATCGAAGGTAAGTTTAATATACCATATGAATAACATTCTTTGTAATCTACATACAATTATGGACATTTTTTTTTTCATTTTAGAAGACTTAAAAAAGTGGTTCAATAAACTTGGACTTGTCAACACTATAATAGAAGAATGGTGTAGAGTACAGGATCAGTGGCTCTACTTCATGCCTATTTTTTCTTCGCCATCTATATCAAATCAAATGGAAGATGAAGCAAAATTATTTCAGGTCAAATTGTTAATGCAATTATGATGAGTATTCAGTATATAAGGAATGAGAACTATGACAGATAGGAACTGGTCTAGTTAATGGTATTAATTTCTGATATGATGTAGATTATTGGAAAAAGTTCCGATTCATATTCATGATTGTGTCTATCTCTCCTTATTTCTAATTAGTACCTAATTGATTATTTTTAAAAAATGATTAAAAGTTTGCTTTCCTCATGTTCTCTCACCAATAGCTGTATAGTACACACTGGCACATCATGAATTTTGTTGCCCCAGATTTTAATTTAACCGGAACTGGTCATTTGAATATATTTCCAACATTCTGATACGAGTTCTTCTTGAATCATAATACTTGCTGAATGATTTCAGTAAACTAATTAATACATAATTTGTAAAATGAATATGTGATAAAGATTCTGATTACTTGATTTTGGAGTGAAGAAGGGAAATAGGGGATTACGATCATTCATACACAAGCACATGTGCACATATGTGTGTGAGAGAGTATATACAAAGGGTTTATATACTCACTATTTACAGCACACTGTTCTAATGGAGGCTCTATCTATTCCTTTTATTAACAGTGGTTAAGTTTATGCTTACACAGCTAATAAGTATAGGGTGTTTATAGGTTACTACAATTTTCTACCCAAGAATGAACTAGGAATTTCATTTAATAAGTCCACCAGAATTTAACCACCATCTAATTTTGTCTACTAGCATTATGACCAATTCCTTGACATATCTGTTTATTTTAACCTGAATAAATACCAGCATATAATTTACATCATTCATATTGAACAATGTTGAATAAATATTTTGAATAACATCTTACCCAATTATGAAATTTTAGGCAATTGATAATAGCTACAGAAATCTTCTGCAAGAAGTACATGGTAATTCTCTTGTAATGGTCATAGTTAGAGAAATAGATGTTCTACCACTATTGGAAAGCTGTTCAGAGAAGTTTGAACAAATTAATAATGGAGTCAAAAGATATTTAGAGAAAAAAAGGATATTTTTTTCCAGGTAAGTTATTATTTTATGCTAATTCAACATTCATCAAATGGCTAACAAACAGGTCCAATAATGCTCATTAATTGGTTGAACTATAGGTTTTTGTACAACAAACATTTATTAATACTAAATGGTTCATTGATAAACATAGTTTTTAATATTGCAGATTCTTTTTCCTATCCGATGAAGACATGCTTCAGTTCCTGTCCCAAACAAAAGATCCAAATAAGTCACAATTATTTCTGAAGAAGTGCTTTACAGGTATTTCAAAACTTGGACTTGATGACCTGTTCAATATAAAATCCATTATAAGTTCTCATTCCGAAGAAGTAAGGCTTGAGCATAAAGTAAACACAATTGAAGCTGAAGGAAGTGTTGAAAAATGGCTCGCACAGGTAGTGCTATCATGTTACTGCTACATATCCCCCTCCCCTTAAAAAGATTTTTAATAACTAACGAAATATTTCATTTCTAATGTGTGACACCACTTTATAGGAAAGCTCACTCAAAAGAAGATTATTTATTACTTCATGGTATATATTGAGAAGTTGAAATAGAAGACAATGAGGTGCCAAATTAGAATATACATCACGTTATTACTCAAGTTATTGTTTTCTTTTTCTTTCTTTTTTTGTATGAAATATATTAATAAAGTTAAGTCTTTTTTAAAATTGCTTATGGATCTTCATGAATACAAATAACCATTTTCATTTTTTTAACTGCATATTTAACTAGAATTCTGACTCTTTCAATTTAAATACATAGTGTCAATTAACATAATGGTTTTTACAATGATTGTGAACTTACTTGACTTATGATGATGACCGTCTGCTCACAGTGTTGAAAAAGACCAATCAAGTTCAACTGAATATATATAGCTAAAGAAGGGTCATATTTATTTATTTTTATCTTAGGGTCTTTCATTTCCTATGTTTTTTTTACTAGATATTTGATTTCTCTATAATAATTCAAATCTAATTTCATAAGATCACATTTAATATTACAACAGGTATTAAAATAATTACTATAATGTACTATTGAAATGAGAGCCTGTCATTAAGAAAAAATCAAGGCTATAGAATGTTTTTCCATTAACCTTCTTTTTTATTAAATAACATGTATTTTGTATTTTGTTGTCTCAATAAAGATAAAATATACTTACAATGCCTATTTTTGATATGCAATACAAATGTGAATTACATGTTAAGTTTTTATAAATGTATAATGCCTCTGGCTTTATACTTATTAACATTCTTCATATTATTATTAACCCCAGTGGCTATATGCATCAAACATGTCTGAGGATTGCCTAATAATCACAAATTGTGAACAGTTTGGTCACAAGACCACAATCATTATTCATTCTGGATCTCCTTGTGTGGAAATATTTTTGCCATAGCATTCAATTCACTTTGGCCTAACAAATTCTTTAGTTTAAAGTAATGACCACTGCTGAGAGGTATGGTGAGAACCGACAGTAGGGAAAGCAACAAATAAAGCAACATTTGGTAGAAAAGTAGAATGACCATGCCACAACAATGAACCAAATAGTCAGTCGGAGCTGCAATTCTAGTGTGTCTATAACAGTACAAATAGTAGTTCTTTGAAATCCTTGTACTCAGACACTATTAGAAATATGAATTGTGTGACATAAAAAGAAATAATAAATATGATAATGAATATGAACAAATAGATGTTGATTGACTTGAAGCTGAGTTTCACCTTTTTAATATTATTCAAGACTAAAAATAAACATGTAAGAAACATAAAAGAGCTTCCTTATTTCGAAAATATTTGATAAAAATATACTTATATAACATTTATAATTTTAGGTAGAAGACCAAATGGTTATTTCAATCCATAGCATAATGAAGAAAGGAATTTGTGACTATACCAAGAAGAACCGAAAAATTTGGATTCATCAGTGGCCTGGGCAGATAGTTAATTGTGTTTCTAAATTTTACTGGACTCATTATATTGAGGCAATTTTTCATAATCAGGGACCTACTGGACTGGAAAAACATTATAAAATATTATTGGTAAGTATAATGTGTAACAAAGCATTATTGATTGAAGAACCTAACACAAAGAGGAATATTAAACTTTCTGAGTCTAGGCCTTGAAAGAGGTACGTACCCTGGAAAATGACTTGTCAGGTGATCATGGATTATAAATATTTCTCATTAGTCATTGAGCTTATTTTATTTTTTGATTTATTATAACTTAAAGCTATTTTAGAATGTTACTAATCCGTAGTTAAACGTAAAGATTGCTACCGGGAATTAAAACCCCTTGAATCTGTGAGTATAAAGGCAGGAATTAAGTAATTTATGAAATTGTGAGAGGACAGACTCTTGCAGATTTCATCAATTTGGTACTTGTGGAGCATGTCCCTGACCATCAGACAGCCATACCTGTATCTCTATACACTTGGTAAAATATACTTTTGGTATATTAGATTTAAGCCTTTAAGTAATAATTACAAAAGCAATCAATGGTATATTTCAATCTCTCAATGCTATATTTCTTTCTTCACTTGAAATATTAAGAGGTTAAATTGGCATTTACTCAAATTTGAATATTAAATTACAGTTGAATTCTCAGTTCTTCTTCTATTTGCAAACATTACTTTATTATTTATTTGTTGTTTAATGTTGCATAATATATTTACAGAAATGAAAGAGATACATTATAATATTATGATCCTACAAATTAAACAATTTCAAATAATCATAATTTGATTTAAGAAGAAATAAATTAGATTAAGGTTCTATTTTGTGACCCATATAAATTAAATAGTAGCTTTGTTTTAGTATTTATAGTAGTTTAATGTAAAAAATCTTTCTTCAGGTTTTTGGGAGGGGTCAGTAAACGTGTTTTCACTTCAATTCTTTATTGTTCTACCTGTTTCATATGTTACTGATACCTTATCATTTCATTTTTGCCATTTTTATATTGATACTTACTTTTACTTGGTCGATGTTGCTAGGAATACAGATTTTAACTACTGACTAGAACCTGTGATTAATCCTTTTATCATTCTTGACATGATTTCACAAACTAAAGGTAGTAGGACCAATTTGTAGTAGTGACTATGTGTTCAATTATATAAAAATGCTTCTAATGTGGCAACAAAAAGATGTGTAACCATTAGAGCAACAAAGAATTAAAGTTAAAAGTGCTCTTTATTGGCATTCTTATGAAAATTCAGAAGAAATATTGATATAGAGATAATGTAACTCAACAAATTTAAGAAATATTCATACAATTACTAGTCATTGCTAAAATATTTTATTTTTAATATGATCACAACAACATTTCTTTATTTAAGCTAAAAATAACCTACTAGTGAGCCCACCACAATAACTAATTTGCAGAATAACATGGAGGAAAACATCAGTTGCCTTCAAAATGGTCTTTTGAATCATAGAAGAATAACACTTGTATCTCTCATAGTACTGGATGCCCACAGCAAAGATGTAACAAATGAACTAATAAAGAACAATGTTATATCGACCTCAGATTTCCTTTGGCTTTCGCAATTAAGGTATAGTAGTCAAATTGATTGTGTGTCATTATTTTTCCGCTTTTTTTTTTTATAGAGCTCATACAGTCAAATGAAAGAAGTTAATTTAATACTTGTAACTGATATATGCTTTACATAAAAGAAATGTAAATAAATTAAGAAACAATTTTACATAAGATTTCAAATACAAAATATTGACAATGTATCTAGTGTCACAGAGTTGGTGAGAAAGTAGTTAATGGCTTAATTTTTTTTCTATTGATTTATTTTTTTATGAATAAATGTCTTGTAAGGCATTTGTGTATAAGACGTCTGCCACAAATATTAAAAGCACGATCTTGGAATATGTTCCTTTGAACATCATATTTTGCACTATGTGAAGTGTTGTCAAACAGAAATTGAAAGTTTTGCTCCCTGATTGCTTCAACCATAAACTAGATTTACTTGGCAAAAACCGGAGTAACTTGAACCAACCAACATCTTGGATACAATGAGCTACTTAGGAAATTTTTAATATTTCATTTATGTTTTGAAAAAATAAATATAATTTAATTCAGTTAATTTTTTAGGTTTTAACATGATCTGATCAGTCATATTTATCAGTAATCAATACTAAAAACAATTTGTTGGTCAGTAATTTTGGATACTGAGCCTTAAATTTATATTTAACTAGTCCATAAAATTATAATTTATACTAAGTATTCAGATTAAGGTCAATGAATTGTATTAATTACAGATACTACTGGGAAGAAGACTTAAAAGTAAAGATTTTGAATGTTTCTGTTCAATATGGTTATGAATATTTGGGAAATATTTCTCGCATTGTAATAACACCTCTGACTGAGCGTTGCTACAGAACTCTGATTGGGGCATATAATCTTCATTATAGTGGCTCTCTTGAAGGACCTTCTTCAACAGGGAAAACAACAACAATAAAAGACTTAGCACATGCAATAGCAATTTACTGTCATGTCTTTAGCTGTTCATTGGGAATGAATTTGATTTCAGTGGAAAAGGTATGCTCAATACTATTTTAGGACTGTATTTTAGTGGATTATTAAACTTTACCAATGATTATATTAGCTAATAATAATTAGTGTTAAATATAACATGCAAACAAACCACATTTATGATCTACGAATTCAATGAATACTAACTGTTTAAAATGTTCATTAAAGAAAAATTTATGCTTTTATTAATATCAGGTAATAATATGACAGGCTGTCATTTAAAGCAACATAAATATTATAATTTAAAAATCTCTATTGTTTGACTAGTATCTCGTCGAAATGATGTTTTCATTAAAATAATGTGTGATATTATTTTCATGTAATTAGAAAGAGTCTTCTTGTAAAATCAGTGAAATGCTCCCTTTGACACGGGTTTTACCACAATGACTTTAAGAAACTGGTCGAGAAATGATACTTTTTAAATTATTTGACAAGTTTCTAATTACCACCTGCTCGATTCTCACTGAAACTTGAATAATTGTTTCATCTCAGTGAAATTCTTAAGTAGATAAAACGGATTCTTTATTTTTTTCAGTTCTTGAAGGCAATAGCTTCATCAGGCTCCTGGATTTGCTTTCATGATATTGATAGAATTGAAACGGAAGTACTATCTATAATTTCTCAACGGATACTAACTATAACTCAAGCCATAAGGCAAAAATTAGCTACATTTGTTTTTGCAGGTACAATATTAACACTGAACCCTGCTTGCTTCATTTGTATTACGTTGAATCCAGGTTACGTTGGAAGGTTTGAATTACCCACCAATTTGAAAGTAAGTTGTTAACCTTCATTATCACTCTTTTTTATATTATTATCCTAGGATGTAACCAAGTTAAAGTCCTAGGAACTAAGGAAACACAAAATAAAGTTGTTAGTGAATTTATAATAAACTATGTTTTTGAATGATATTATACAATTTTATTCAAACACACACAAACACTCTTTTAGGTCCCATCCACTTGAAAGCTGACTGCTCATGAACTAACCACTGACCCTCCCCCCCCCCCTCCACTCACAGGACAATAAGACCTCTCAGTCTCCTGAGACAACTCATTCCAGGTCTGGTTACGAGGTTGCGTGTTGAGTTGATCACTCAACATAAAAAAACTGATCCCAAAACTGCTTTCAGGAGAGGCTAAAGCTCTCCAAGGTCTGCAATGCCAATCTTTTTTCTATATCTTTTTTTTTTTATTATGAGAATTAATTGTAATATAATTACTGAGGTCTTCTAATATAGACGGTGTCAAGGAATTTCCCACCAATATTTCATTAATCATGCTGCTAATTTTGTCAGGGTATATCAGCTATGAATGACCATCAACTGTCCAGTTCAATGTATATATACATAACTTATCTAGATTCAGGTTGCCATAACTATTAGTCTGACTCAGGCCCATCATTCAAATCTATGTTTCTCAGTTTTTCTTCAGCTAACCTGGGATGAATTGCCAAACTTTTTTGCCCTGTGTGTGTGTGTGTGTGTGTGTGTGTGAGAGAGAGAGTAATGAGGTAGGGAGATTATTATGTAGGAAATAAAACTCTTTCATACTTTCTTACACTTTCTTTCATATAATTTAGGTACTTTTCAGGCCAGTTGCAGTGATTGCACCAGATTTTAGATTAATCGTGGAAATGCTTTTATTATCTAATGGATTCCGAAATTCTAATGTCTTGGCAAACAGAATTGTAATGGCAAAACAATTGTTCTCAGAAATATTGCCACCTCAACCTCACTATGATTTTGGTAATTTTATATTACAGTTTACAGATTAGTTTTACTTATTTTATTTTATTTTTTAAATTTCATTTTCATGGACAACATTCATTAGTACTACTAATTTTTTGGTATTGCACTAGTAAAACTCCTTGGAATGATGATATGTGAAATTTTAGGAGTTAGTGATTCTTGCTACAGTGAAGTTCTTGGCAGTTGTTATATGATGGGGGTAAAAGGAGAAGGATGAATGAATACTGAGTGAACACTAGAGTGGTATCTAAACTGTTCAATCAACAACCGTTCATCTTTTCTCAGACAGAAAAGAAAGAAAGGTTTTAAGTGTGATATTGAGCAGTTATACTAAATTTTCTTTACAATTGGGCAGCTAATTTACTCCCTGAAAAGTTGTTACAAAATTTAATTTTAAGAGGTGACTCTTAATTCTGTACCCCCAAAAGATCTGCCATAAAAAAAATTGATGTATTAAAATAGTTAGATTTTTGAATTTGTTTGTTTAGTTTACTAGCTTGAAGGGTGCCAAAAATGTACCAACTTTCTTCAATTTATGGATTAGTAACTTTAAACTATTTTTTTTAGCTATACTGAAGGATTGCATATCTAAGGTTCTTTCTTGTACTAGTGTAGTAGAGATAATACAGGAAAGTTCATCCCTAAGGGAAGTTCACATCTCAGGTGCTTTATTTAATTTATTTTGTTTCGGCATAACATGATACCCATGCCAGCTATTGACAAACAATATCTCAAATGTCTGTCATCTCCCAGCTGCTGGTTGGGCCAGTCAGTAACTTTAATTAGAGCTCTTGATCACACTATTTCATTTTGCGAGTTCATCGATATGATGAACATATAGATAGCTCTCGCCCTGTTAAATGAAATAAAAGTGCCCACTCTGTATACATGTAGGGGGAGGGGATCTGATTTATTTTGTCTCTGATAGTGCTCTCAGCTAAATGGTGCCATATGGAAAGGGTTAATTATAGCCAAGTACTAAGTACTAAAGTCCTTGCCAGTTCTAGGCCTCTGCCATCATCTTAAACCATTCAGTGAAGTCTGTAACTAGGATGCACCAATTCTACAACCCAACCTCTGCATGTCCTACCTCAGATCATTTAGCCAACTCTGCTTTTTCCTCTTCGCAGCACATCATACAACATTTTCAAGTTGTTTTGCATCCTCTCCTAATAATCTGACCTATGTAAACTGTTCTTTTTAGTATCTCAGATTCAGTCTCAATGTATAATAAAGGAATTAGCAACAGTATTATATTTACTTTGCAGAACCAACTCCCTACTGGATATGCTAGTATGTAATTACTAAGTGAAATACTTTGCAATTGATATTTGCTTATTTAATACAATGCTCCAGGTCTGGCATCATTGAAATCAGTATTGTCAAGCGCAAACATGTTGAAATTACAGTTGCCTAATAATGAAGAAGAAGACATCTTGATGAAGTCCTTCATAGACATTAACTTGCCAAAAATAACAGAAAATGATGTCCCAGTATTTAATGGGATCATTCAAGATATATTTAATACACAAAGAATAGATACTGCTCTGACCACTAACTTTTTAAGCTCAATTATTTTGGTAAAATCTAATAACTGTTTTTTCTTTGTAATTAACACAAGTCTTTCCAAGTTATTAGATTATGCATTCATTCAACAAAAGTTTATTAAATTTACAGATATGCAAAGATATGAATCTTCAACCATTAGAAAATTTTCTCCTAAAAGTGTCCCAGACATATGAAATTATGTCAGCTCATCACAATGTTATGCTCCTTGGAGGACCATTTGGGGGGAAGACATCTGTTCTTAAGGTTAGAATAGATATTTAAAAATATTTTTTGTGTTACATATGATCATTTATTTTATCTACATATTAAGTATGCACTTATAAGTGTGTTTATTACTTCAAAGTTTAATGCAAATTCTATTAATTTATCACACTTAATTAATTCATTAAATGTGTGTTCTGAGTTCTGACCCTCTTTTTAATTGAAATACTAACATTTTTAGTTATTAACTTAGCATGAATCAAATTAATTAATATGACTTAATTATTTTCCATCCTTTAATGAATGAAATCACATTAATTTCAGTGTAAAAATCAGTTTTTACTTACCAATTTATAACATGCAGGTTCTTTCGAGATTAAATTGCAGTTCTAATAATGACTGTGTTGATTTTTTGTCAATGGACGTCATTAACCCTAAAGCAGTGACATTACAACAACTGTTTGGATGCCTTCATCCTTTAACATATCAATGGACTGATGGGATTATTGGAAAAATTTTCAGGTTTGCTAATTATATAATCATAATTCTCTCAGTTATACAATATAAAACCTTTATTTCTGTTTACAGTAAAAAACTGTCCTATTATTATTATTATTGCTGCCCATGTCCTAGACATATGTCCATGCAACATCACATTATATTCTAAACAATAAATTAATATTCTTCTAGAGGAAAAGAAATATAAATGTTTTGAGGATGTGTATCATATAGATGAGAATGAGAGAATAAGAAAAACCAGTATCGTTACTTTGAGAGGTTAGCAAAGCTGCCCACATAATTGAACTAACTGTAAGGTCTGAAAATGATTCCTGTATCCAATCTAGTTTTAGTTAAAAAAATAATTTAAATAAATTATTTTTGGGGATGTTATTAGAAAATGGTATACACATTCTTTACAACATAAGGAGTAATGGTGGATCTATATTAACTTTTGCTAATAATTCGAGATGAATCCTTTTTAATTTAGATATTTATCAATTATAAATTTAAGAAGGCACAGGTTGAAAAATAACTTCTTTTGAATTTCATTTATATCCACCCAAAACTTGAGATTCCATTATAACTTCCCATTCTGTATAATAGACGTATGTCCAGCTCGTAGAATAGCCAAGTGTATTTATTTATTTGGGTATTAATACATACACAAACATAACTACAAGACAATAACACTCTCTTCCTCTAATAAAGCTGGAAGGTTAGTGCTAAAAATAATATTTAGGGATCCCTAAATCCAATAATGTCCTCTAAAAGGACATTTTTAAGGGAAAGGTGTGTATATGTCAGTTCATACTGAGAAACATAATTGCAATATGGAAATCCATTATTGCTGGAGGGGGCTGTTTTCTTTCTTAGTACTTGTTTAATATTTTAAGGCTGTCCTTCTCTAACTTTTTTTATTTTCATGCTGGCCTACAGACATTTTGAAGGTTTTAACTTTAGATTTGAAGAAAAATTTTAACTGGTGTTACTGAGTTTTTCACTATTAAACATGATTTAAAAGAAGCTTCTCAAAATCTCTCTCTCTCTCTCTCTCTCTCTCTCTCTCTCTCTATATATATATATATTTCTTATCTTGTGGAAAATAAATTTACTTTGGTAATACTATATAATAAATGAATAGTTTAATTTACAGATAAAAGTTTACTTCTAACAAAATATACTTCACTTTGTGAATACTTTTGTTGTACAATAAATTCCACCAGTATTCAAGCCCACAGCTTCTCTTTACAATCATTTGCCTCCAAACATTTAGTGGAATGTTTATGATAAAGTTTGATCAAATTACTGGGGACAGTTTTTGAAAATCTCTTGAATAAATTAAACCTTTTTTACTGTTAGAAAATTAATGAAAATCAATTTTTTTTATAAATTCAATATTTTTTCATTTTGTTTCATAAATAAATATTTTACAATAAATTGGGTTTATTACAGGCCACTTATAAAGGAATGTAAAAATGCTAAAAACTGGGTTGTATTTGATGGTCCTGTTAGTTCACTTTGGATGGAAAACATGAACACAGCAATAGATAGTACAAAAATGATTTTCCTTTTGTCTGGTGAAATAATTGAAATTTCTTCATCGACATCTATAATCTTTGAATGTATGGATTTAATAGAGGTATAAAGCATATTTAATACAACACAGTATCGAGTGTGAGTAATGTTTTGTAATCTGAATGTCTATATGCATGTAGGCCTCAAGCTGCAATAGTTTTAATGTGGAATTCAAGTCAGCTAAATAGAATGGCAAATTCCCAATAGTTTCTAAGAATATGACCATGAATAAATGTAGTTAAGTTATATATTTCATTAACAGAAACTTTGTATTCAAAGGAATGGTTGTCATTTGCCATACAATATGGGTCCAAAGATATCAGGGAAAGAAAATTGAATTGCATGAAGGCATTGTTCTTATTGTACTTGATTACCTTTCAGTTATGGGTTTGATTCACCTCATATGAATGTTAATTTATTTTGTGATGGACTCGTCAAGTAAAATTTAAGTTCCGCCCAGGTTGGAAAAGGGTGGTAACTCCAGTGAATCTATTCCGAATAGCCTTAATAGTATAATGTAGACAAAAATATAATACATTAATATTAGTATCGAATTATTTCATTTTTTTATAATTACCTGAATATTAGAAGATGCATATTATTAAAAATAATAGGAACAAAAATGGCGATGAGCAAAAAATGTCACGTTTTGTTAAGTTTGAATCATCCATTAGAAATCTCTTTCTATTTACACAGTTCTAATAGATAATTACATGTATTTATTAAAAAATTAATACAGAATAAGTTGTAAATTCTAGAAAATAGACAGGCCAAGCAGACTTCTGTGAAGGATTAAGTCACTGAGTGTTGCCATGAATCATTCCTTATATCACTACAAAATATTTTTATCTAACTCATTAATTTATATTCGTACATATCTTATTTCATCTATTATCCAGATTTAAAGACACAGTTGGCAGTTATACCACAAAAAGTAAGTCTTGTATTAGAACAGCAAAAAAGTGGTTTCTATGACCTCACATTTTGCTCATTTAAAAACCTATAGCAAATATAACTCATTGATTTTTTTAAATTTTAGCTTAACATATGAGCTTTATTAGGGAGAGAATATTAGATTAGAACTGAATCTTAAGAATACATATTTTACAAGGCAATTATCAACTGGGGGCTTCTTTTTTAGGCTTCACCGTCCACTGTGTCAAGATGCAGAATTGTCCATTTTGAGGCAACTTCTCTTGGATGGGAACCTATTGTAAAGTCATGGAATGCTAATGTTCCCAAAGAATGGCTTGAAGATAATCCTAATAGATTTATAACATTGTTTGATTGGCTAATACCTCTCTGCTCTAATTTTATAAAGAAAAATTGCAAGAAAAACATTGACATAGGAATTGAGAACACTATTAGGTCTGTACATTTTTCATATGATTTTCTTTATTAAGTTATGAAATTAAATTAAAAATGTATTGACCTAAATATGATGGAGAGAATATATCTAAAATGAATTAAATGAAAATTGTCTTTAATTCATGGATGTAATAAAAATACCTTTTACTTCTCAAAATATATGAACCATGGCATAGCAAATTATGAAACGAAATTACAGTGGTTTTTGACTAGACTATTATTTAATTTAAAAGTTACTGTTTCTCCCTGATTAATCATAAATAGCCTGTCTTGCTAGAACATACAAATAAGTACCTCAGTACCATGCCAAGATTGTACACGGTGATTTCAATTCTCACGTAAAAAAGAAGAAGAAGAGATCAACAGGCCCATGACTGGTTATTACACCAAAAAAATAGTCAAGTATGACCAGCTACATAAACAAAAAATAAAACAAAGTTTAAGTACCGCCAGTATAAATGATACTGTTGTCATACCTATCGGTGAAGACTGTTGTCACTGGCGAATCATCGAGCACAGCTGGCAAGCACTTTCAATGTGATACCACTGGCCAGCTGTACTACATGATCAGCCAGTAATGACAGTCTTCGCCAATAGGTATGACAACAAAAAATAAAACATTACTTCCCAATACATGCATATCACCCTTTTTCTACATTTCTGATGCAAATAACTAAAATAGGCTAACAGCAGTTCAGACTACTTTCTGGTTGTAGTATATTATAAAAAACATCTGACATCAGGGGAAAGATATTGTAGGAAAGAATTGTCTAATTTGGGACTGAACGCTAGCTGAGGAATTCAATAAACGTTCGTATTAAGAAAGAATCCCAAACCAGTGGTCTGTGTAAGGGACCAAAGGCAGATAGCATATGTTCAGCACATGAAGTCCTGGAAATGTCCATGGGGGACTCTAGCTTTTTAAAATCACAAATTACTTTTTCTTTTTTAACTAATTATTAATTAAGCATCAATAGTAATTTTTTAAAATATCAGATGCAATATTTAAAAAAATATAATAATGTTTACATAGAGAATATATGTGTGTGTTTGTTGAAAACATCAGAGAAACATAATGGGTTGCACTATCTGACACTGCTGGAGTTAAGGTCATCTTCAAGCAGTGGAATCTTATTTATAATTTAAATTCTGAGTAGGTATTCTGGCAGGTGGAAGTGACTTCTAATGTAGGTAGGATGAAAAAATTGTTGGCTATGCTTCCACTATAATAATTTATTAAAGCGGCAAAGCGCTTTCGATGCTGTGCTAAAACAGGGGTTAAAGAGCATTTCACCACAAACACAAGTGAAATGAAAAAACACCTAATGGCTGAAAATCATGACCAGGACTCTCTACAATTGGAAGTTTTACACCACCTACCTAAAGGAAGAAAAATGGACAGGGTTGAGGGACTAGAGATTAGATTGGACCTTCTAACAGCAAAGAAAAACATTAATATTAAAGAGGATGTCTGCCCTCTAAAATTTGTACCAATAGCCTCCTTACCTCAACTAGCTGGGATGAAAAGCCAGTCTAGCTCCAAGAGCTGACAGGTCAACATTGAAAACCTTCGGTAAGTCCCCTTCGTCTCCCTTTCTCTTCTTTGTTTAAAGAGAGTCTTTGTTCAAATAGTCTTTCTTTCAGTTAGCTTTAACTTCCTACTTGTACCCACTTAATTTAATAAAAAATAACTGTTGATATATGAAATGTTTTATATGTTATTTAGTTCCACGTTAAATTTTATATGTTATTTAGTTCTAAGAAAGATAAGTTTTTTGTTATATGTGTCTAACATATTTAATTGTAACTATTATTTTGTGTGTCAACAGGGCACTGACGATGATGCACAGCATCGAAAGCGCTTTGCCGTGTTAATAAATAGTGGAAGCGTAGCCAACAATTTTTTCATCCTACTTACATTATAATTTAAATGTTTCTTTTTGCAGAACGATTTGTGATTTCATTGAAATAATGTTGTCTGGGGCTACCCAAGGTCAGGATTTAAAGTATATAAACACATGGATACAGGCTGTGTTCATTCAAGCAGTTGTGTGGTGTTTGGGAGGAATATTGGACAGAAAATCCAGGGGAAGTTTTGATTCTTATTTTCGAAGTTTATGGCAAAATAATGGTATGTTATTTGAAATTAATTCATTCAATTAGCTACAATAACTCTATGATGGAAAATGACTTGTATTTAGTCACTGCCTAGAATGATTTAAACACTTCTTTTGCCCCAGCCACCAGCGTTCTATGCTTTCTTTAATAAAAATCCACCTTTCAATGCCAAAGATAAAATTTACATTTTACACAGTAACTTACTTGACTATCGATCGAGCACAGAGTAGTTGGTCCTAGCAGGCCTGCTTAAATATATTTATTCATGTCACATTTCTTCATAACCTTCTCTCTCAGACACAAATATTATATAATTTGGTTTCAAACTTTTCCAAAATGCAAACTAAGCTCCCCTATGCCTCTTGATTGCTTTTACATTCTCATATACTTTGTCTAAGTGCTCTTTAAAAATGTCATGGGAAAAATTTCATATAATAATCATTATAAGATTTAAAGCATATCATACTCAATTCAATACATTTTAAAACCTTAAAAAATGAAATTCATACTTTATAACTCATTGATCCAATGTTGCACTATAAATAAAATACCTATTTCATTATCTTTACTGGTGGAAAATTAGACAGAAGAGAGAGCCATAAGCTGTCAATTTCCTAGAACTTTAAGTCTGATTATTTTAATTCCATACACCTTTCAGTGGCTTGTCCAACGTAATTTTTCATTTCCTAGCACACTGATTTTTCTTCAACTCTTTTCCTGATCGGGAGGTCTACTGACTAGTTTTTATCATGGTGCCCAGAGAATATTAGGTTTTGGGCTGTAGAAATTCAAATTTCCCAAAAGAGGAGTAGTTTTCTTAACCCTTTCATTGCGCAAAGCCACTATAGTGGCTTTGCACAATGAAAGGGTTAAATGTGAGTGTCCAATATGATATTCATTATCCTAGTGTTGTTAACTATATAAGGGATGGTACATAATATAGAAAATTATTTATATTTTAATAATTTTAGTCGAATCATCAGATACCCCGGTGAATTTTCCTTTTGAAATTGACATCTCTTTACCTACTGATGGCTTATTAGAAGACAATTCCTATATCTTTAAATTGAAAGGTAGTTGGAAATACTGGCCAGAAATTCTAAGAGGAATGAAGCTTGATGATATATACAACCCTTATACAAACATGGTCTCTACTGTTGATTCTTTGAAGTGAGTATTATAAAATTTTACTAGTGTAAATCCTAAATATTTGTTTATCACTGAAATGTGCCCACAAATTAATATATTGTTGAAACACAAACAGGCAAAAGGTTTCACTCTAAATGTTTCATGCCCTATGATATCTCTTCTAGAGTTACATACACATAACACACACACACACATATATATATATATATATATATATATATATATATATACACGTGTGTTTGCAAGTGCGTATGTTTTAGTTAGAGATTCTGCCTTTCTAGCAAGGCGGTCATGCCAAAACTCAAGACAGAGACAGGTAGAATAAGAATGATTCAGCTGATCATTATCTATACATAGTTAAGTGGATATTATATTTTGCACTTCATTGCATCTTGCTTGAGTTTATACATTGTCAAAGTTAAATTTATGTTAAAATGTTGATAGATGGTTTTCTAAAGACATTCAATTTTCTGAACATTTTTGCAGTGTTGTTTCTGTTTATTTCTTAAGGTCACATCACAATAAAACGACAAGAAGTGAACCGACGGTACAGACTTCTACTAAGACTACTTGACAACAAATCTAAACTATCACTACGCAACAAATGACTGATTTATACGACAGTACTCAGACTAATATGGACATACGGACTTGAACTTTGGGGTTCCACTAAACCTTCAAATTCCTACAAAATCCAAACCCTCCAATCCAGAATGCTCCGCAAAATTACAGATTCCCCATTTTACGTATAGGTACAATTTACAAGGTATATATGTTGTTGCAAATAAACGAATAAATATTTAAAAAAAAAAAAAAATTTCTTAAGGTTTGTGGAAATTTCATTTGTAAAATTGATCACAGACAGAATAATTTGTTTTAGATACATTATATATATTATCGTTATTAAAGGAATGGAAAAAAAACCACATGATTTTCAAAACTCTTTAATGTGATTCAGACTTGTTGTTGTTTCACACCTATTTGATGCTCATCATTAACATAGTATAATAAAAAGTAACCTAGAATGACTCAATTTCAATATCAGACCTTCCACTAGCTAAGTTGGACAGTGACTTTATCATGATATTTATAAAATTAAGTAGAAGACTAACAGGGACCTTTACTTTCTGGATTCGGAAATCATGTCTTAATAGAAAAAAATAATTCTTAAAACTAAACAGACTGTAATTTCATATACTAATTAATTACATTGATTAAATTGAAGTGAAGCCTTAATTAAGGTTTTTCATACAGAACTGTACTGAATGAGAATTTATATTTCCTGGTTCCTTTAATGGCCAACTCTGCATCTGTAAGTATTCCATTGACATCATCAAATACATTGGAAGACATGTTTTTGAATTTCCTTTTAGAAGTGTTGATGGTAGTTAATATGTTACTATTTTAACTTCCAATAGGTATGCTGCTATGCTAGAGAATTTTATAAGAAATAAAAAGCCATTCTTGCTGCTTGGATCTTGCGGAACTGGAAAAACAACATTACTTAAAAATTTGTTAATGGCCAGTTTTTCGAATGAAAATTTTGTTCCTGCATTCTTTACATTTACATTTGCTACAACTTCTAATATAGCACAGGTTATTTATTTTTTACCAGTATTTATGTAATACATTTTAACATCTGTATTTATTTACTGTAATAACTTATAACTTGTTATTTTATTGCAGTTATGGGGGCTAAATTGTGTTATAATCATTCTAAGTAGTTTTCTATTTTTCAACATATTTGGCATTTGACCATGTCATAAGAATGAATGCTTTTTTTTCATACAGTTTATTATTTGTTTTTACTCCAGTCTTCTTCCAAATCTGTTGATAAAAAAAGATTATTAAATAGCAATTCAATGGTTTCATCTTAAGTTATTAATTTCAATTATTAATTTTTTAGGAGCTTATTCTTTCAAAATTATTAAAAAAGAAGAAAGGCACTTACGGCTCTTCAGGAAATAGAACAAGTATTATTCTCATAGATGATATAAATGTATTACAAAAGGAAGAAAATGCACACCCACCTCTCGAGTTACTCAGACAGTACTTAGATTATGGCTATTGGTAAATAATGTAAAGTTTAATTTGTTAAATTGGGTGATAGCTAACCTAATAATTCAGGGATATGAGCAGAAAATCAAAATAGAACACATTCACTTCAAATTTTTAACTTATCTTCAGATCACATCAGAAAGAAGGAAGATGTGAAACCTTCTGTACATATTCCCAAAGAAATAAAGAGCTTTATTTATGAAGTTCAGGACTCTTGATAAAGAAAACACATGTAAAATTAATTCTCTCCAACTATTTTCCAGTTTCTCTCTCCCCATCATTTCGGTGACTAGGTCATTGAGAAATATGAGAGAAAAAATTGAAATTTATATCTATAAACATAAATAACAAATATATCATAGACAATAACAATAAAAAATATAAATAATTGATTGGCTGTTTTATTTAGTGATTTCTGGTTTATGATTAATAACAGGGCAATTCAAGAAAACGTATACATAATATGAAGTTCATAATAAATTTAATACTCCAATTATACAAACACCAAATATTAAGTATATGTAGGTCTGTTGGACTTTCAAAACCAATACCACTCGTTATTGCATGGAAGTCCCAGGGGGTACTGGGATTTAGGAAAAAATTACACTGATTCTCCGGAAAGAAGCACCGTAATTCCTTCACTGGGTGCTGACCTTTGACAGCTCTTGGAATACTTGCAACAGTTTTCAGTCTACAACTTATTGTATTGCCAACATTACTTTTTTAAGTATCCTTTGTAGGTCCCAGGAACTCCTTGCGATACCTACGGGTTACTGGTATCTTTTCTCTGATATGGCATGAGTCGTACCAGAGAAAGGATACCAGTAATAAGGGTGCCACAAGTGACTTTCACTTCTTTTCTTCCCTAGTATATGAGATCGATCTTCCAAGAGTTGTTTTTCTGCTCACCAGATTTCACAGATACCCTGCTTTTGAGGTTTATATCTGGCCATTTCCCTCCTTAAAAATTCCAGCTTCCCTGTCACATACATCTTCAAAACATTCAAACTTCCAATTTTCATCAGTTCTTTCATAGCAGGAGTAGTCAATGGATATTTTGTTTTTTTTTTTTTTTTTTTTTTTTTGTAAAATGAGGATTAACAAACTTGACACACCTCTTGTCATGTTTAGGGCTGGCAAAAAATGCAAGTTTACTATCCCTAGTATAATTTTATAGGGAAAATCATTTTAAGTCATTATCAATAAATTATCTTTGATCGAGAAAATGTAGTATGTACAACTATTTCAGAGTAGATCACCAGTATATGTCATTATTATTCTTAGAATTACAAATTTATCAAATAAATACTGCCTGACTGAGGGGGGGGGGATACTATTAATTTTTCAGTATTTTTTATTTGATAGAGTTACTATTCAATTAACACCCAAAGCTCTTTATAATCATCTTACATACTTTGAAACTATACGAGTATGCGTGTATTTACTCATTAACTTATAAAGGCTGTATGAGCGGTTAAGTGCACACTCACACAAACGCACACTCACCAAACCTTTCATAAATATTGCAGGTATGATTTGAAGTCATCTGAAAAGCTACATCTTGAAGATTTGTTGTTTATTACTGTTATGGGATCTCAGAGTGAGCATAAAAACCAATTATCTCCGAGATTTCTGAGACATTTTGCCTTGTTCAGCATCAACCCGTTCACTGATGAGAGTTTGGCTAAAATATACACAACAATAGTTTTCTTTGGTTTAAGGGTAACTAACTCTTTACAAAAATAAAATTATGGTAGATTATAAGTTGTTATATTGCAATTTCATGAGACAATTTTATTCTTTTTTAAGAGAAATGGGTTCCCAGCTGACATTATGACACTTACTCAACAAGTTGTTTCAGCTACTATTTTAATGTATAGTTCTATTATCAAAACGTTATTTCCAACTCCAGCAAAATGTCACTATTTATTTAGCATCAGAGACCTCATGCGAATTTTCCAGGGATATTTATTAATGAGGAAAGAAACAAATGATGGGAAAAAAGCATTCATAAGGTGACTTATATACAAACAGTACAAATGGTAATAAAATAATACTTGATATATGATGAACAGTAGTATTGGAATTTTGTGACCTCATAAAAGTATTCAGGAGAACAGGAACCTAAAACATAGATATTAGGTTGATGCTGATGTGTGTGTTTATGTGATCATGCTTATTTGGGTTCTTTCTTGACTACAGGAAAAGCTCTCTTCAGTGATATTGCCAAGCATGAGAGATAAGTAGAAGAGAAAGCAATTAATGTATGATATTAAGATCCATGACATTAAAGCAAAAGTAACATATGGTTTTGTGTCTCTGAGTCATTTCTAGTATTATTTTGATTCACAATGAATTCAGCAGTGAAAAGTTTAATTGAAATCTAAAGTTTAAAATGTTTTACTTGTGTTTAGCTGCACCTTATATGTCCAGTATTCTATTAAACTAGAGCTTGATGATTAAATTTATTTCTGCAATGTGAAAGTTTTTATCATATACATTTAAAGAAACATGATTTGCCATGTGCTATATGTTCAGTGAGCATAATAAGCAAATATTATAATAGTAACTAAGGTTTAACTTAGTCAATTAGACCAATAAAATAATTGATACAGGTTGTGGATACATGAGGTTCTACGAGTATTCTACGACAGATTAATTGATCAAATTGATAAAATTTGGTTTTTTAATGAGCTAAAAAACACTGTGGAGGAAGTCTACAAAGAAGAATTAGACAATATACTAGATGTACCAGAAGACAATGGAGAAAACCAGGTAATTAATTGCATGTTGAGTGACAAAATAATTAAAATGGGTGGAGAACAACCCACTCCAACAAAACTTTTAATTTTATTAAACTAGATAAGTGTCACTTTATTATAAGTAGGTGCAAATGTTATTTAGGGAGAAAATTCATGTTACTTTCATTATTAAAAAATGTAATGATATGACTCTATTCGATTCTACTACTAACAGCTGGACACTAAAATTCTTGTAAACGTAGTCATTTACCACTGTCTTGAGACATTCACAATTGTCAGCAGCATGGTTTCTCAAAATTCAGATCCCTATCTTCTGCATATCCTCCTGGTAATCTAAGCATCTCTGTGTAGGCTTGATTTATCTTCTTACTCCTTCTTGGCTACTATACATCTTCATCAGTGACCTGTTTGATTTCATTATTCCATAATGACCGATCCAAAACAGTATATCCTTTTTATTAGAACAATTTATCACCTTGCTGTAAAAACCCTTTAATCCAGTATAACTTCTGATTCTTGATCTGTGTCACTAATTTAGAGCTATCGAGCTTTAGTTCGGTTCATTTGACTACAAAGGATCTTCTGCCTTCTTGGAGTTCATATTTCTCATTCATCCTTTACTGTCTGTGGACAGATAAGAGATCCTCTAGAATAACTGGCCAAGTGAGGGTTGATGGTGCTAGGACCACAGTCTCTACCTTTATTGCTCAGCATTTATAGGGGTAATTGAACAGATGACATTCTTATGTATGTATAATACCTTTCACTTTTCCCTCATAATTCATCCGCAAAGTAACATAACATTAAACTCAATAATCTACTTAATTATTTTTTTCTTTAATTGCACAAAGTTTAGACATGTGCCTATTGCATAAAGTAATTTTCTTTTGTTTTAGACAAATTTGCAGATACTTTCCGACTTAATTTATTCGACAGCTTTTGATGCAGATTCAACGGAAAACCAAAAATATGAGGAGATTCCATCTATGGAAGCCTTTTACAACTTGGCTTCCAAAGCACTTGATGAATGCAAGTTAAAAACTAAAAGGTTTTCAAATGTCATTCTTTTCAGGTGGGTAAATAATATTAATTCAAAGGCACAAGTAACACAACAATTGGAAGAGACTAATACTCACTACAAACAGTATAGTAACATTATTATTATTTAAATATCTCGTATTTAAACATTTTTAGATTAAACTTATTTAATTTTTATAGCCCCATATCTCTGAGAACATTAGCCTTACTAGCCTATTGTCAGGGTCTTCATATCATTATTATGGGTACATAGTAATGGAAGAAGTTCAAGTAGTTCAGTATTAACACGTTGAGTGCTAAGGTGCCCGCCGGCGGGCAAATAGTACTTTCCCCCCAGGCGCATTGCCCGCCGGCGGGCAACCTTCCTACGCACTTCTAGCCCCCACCACTTAGCTTCTACTTCGTTTCTTCATGGAATTCATTATACAAAGGTTTGAGCAGTGTGAAACAGAGTTGCGCCTTGAGCTTACAATTTTTTCAATACAAAAAAGTTCATGTTTTGGATTTCTTAGATTTCACGTAAGTATTTTAAATTAATTCACTTTAATTTTTTTCTTCACACAATAGCCACAATCATAATAGCCAGATTTTTATTTTTTCTATTTTTCCGATAAATAAAATCTCTCAATGAAATAAAATATGAAGAAAACAAAAACATTTTTTTTTGCACCATTAGCATGAAATTTGAATTTGGGGTCCCGCTCACAACGTGTTAATTTTTATACCTTTAATAAATTACCTACCTCTATAGACACTTCCACAAAATTCACCTTACTCTAAGTTTGGGAGTACAAGATATTAGGGGTGCCTGTCATCATCATGGATGGTTACTTTACTGTAGTAGATCACTGAGGGGTTTATGTTGAATTAATCTTTTTGAACAAGTAATAATAATTGTATTCAAGTTTTAAAATTCAAAACATAGAGATGTGGATGACATAGGTTCTAACTCGCCCTACCCGCTCCAATATCCATAATGTTTTAAAATTCTGGTAGCTGATCTAAGATAAGATTATGGCTACATTGAGTTATATATTCTTACTGTATTATTTCCTTTTTAAAAAAAATGTTTTAATTGATAAATTACCCAAAGCTTTCTGCTTAAAAATATTTCATTTACATTAATTAGGCATAAAATAAAAAGTCAATAGTGTCCATTTTGTACAATCATATAAATGGGAAGTAGTATTTATGAATTTATAACATAAGTTTATTGGATGAAGGCAGTTACACTGAATTACAAGGAGTTCGACCTTTGATCCAACTACAATAATAACAAAAATTAATATTAAATAACAAAACAAATATACTTATAATAAAACACACTTCCTTTGGTGTCTTATTACTAAATAAAACAAATAATAAACACACTTTTAATTCGAAAATTCAGTATAAAAATAATCATAAATCACTTCGAACAGTTAAAAATTTAAATACTAAATATTCAATAAATAATTAAATGGTTCACAAAAACTCGTAAACTAGATTGCTTATATGTGTATGTTTATAGTGATATGTATGATTCCTTTTTGTCTATCCTTTTGTCACATTAAATTGAAACTAAATTTTCATCTTCAATCAAAAAGAACTTATCATCTTTCAAATAATAATTCTTGAATTAGAAAAATATAGAGATTATTTTGAAATATATTAAGAAACGGGAATCTAAAACAATTATTACTGGAGGAGATAAAACATGTATACAAGTATTTGTTCACAATAGGAAACATTCCCGAAAAGTGGCATTTCTACACGTAATTGAAATTAGTTTCATTTGTGTAACTATAACTAAGTAACCAGTGTGGCAATACTATATTTTTATAATTTTAACATTTACCATACTTTTCCTATAAAATCACAAGAACCAAAGGAGCGAAAAATAATAAAATTTGTAAAGTACTTGCAATAAAGATTAAGAAATATACTGAATTATTTTGACCAGGGAAATTATTTTTTGTATATAAAGTGAAATGGATTCAGAGGCCTCTCCCAAATACAATATATAGTAATACAAAACACATCTTCGGAATACTTTATTAATCTAATTTACAACATTTCATCATTTAAAATCTAGCATTTCATTTCCTCAGTTGATATTACTATTTTTTTCTTCTAAATTCATTCATTAATAATAATTATTCATAAATTTATGAAAATGTATAATGAGTATTTTTCAGTTTCTATTGAGATCCCTGCCCTTATTCTACATTTTCTTTTAGGCTCATCATCTCAAATCTTGCATAACTTTCATGTCAGGAGAGTATAATTTGCACTCTCCAACATTTTTGAAGACTGTCCTAATTTTGCTTAACTC
Source organism: Riptortus pedestris (assembly GCA_019009955.1). NCBI lineage: Eukaryota > Metazoa > Arthropoda > Insecta > Hemiptera > Alydidae > Riptortus > Riptortus pedestris. The sequence continues at coordinate 59,162,600 of CM032233.1, read as the reverse complement.
ACTTCGAGAGTGATTCTTGAAGATCTAGTAGTCTTCAATGACAGCACAAATAACTCTTTAGGTGTTTCATTAAATGACTTTCCCCTTATTGGCCCTCAACTCCAAACACTATTTATACTATTTTACTTCTTTACTCATATATTTACCTGTGAATTCTAACAGATGTTCCAACACATTTCAGTTTATCCGGAAGACCAACCTTACTCTTTTTGCAGTTACTAAAGATTCTGCTTCTGCTCCCTAGCATGCATTCTATAGTTTTACACAAGTTGCTTTCAACTAAGAGTAAAACTTTTCATTAGTTCTGAAATCATTTTCACCCTTTCTGATAATGCAGGTAGAGATTACATCATACCAGAAGTAGTGCCCAACTTATTTCTATTTTATCAACAGCAGGATTTAAACTAAAAATGAGTTACTTGCTATTCCTCACTACTCTCCATTTCAGTCTAATATACTTATTCCTTGTAATTATGAAAAGTTTGTTGATGTTTCTGGTCTGAATTGGCAGACTGACTGATTTTCTAACTGGAAGCAGGGTTTTGTCTTTGAGCCATTCATAAACATTTAAGCTGTTATGTTTGAGGAAATTCTTTCCTCTATTAAAATGTGCATTTTTTGTATTTAGTCCACTTACATTTCTGTTTGACTTTTTGGAATATTCTGGATTGTTTTCATTCCTGAAAATTGTTCTCTGATTGTGGCATAAATTTTGTGGATGCTTATAAGGAAGGCATTGAATGTAGAAGTATATGCTTTCCTAAACCATCGAAATTCCAAATTAATAAATAATTTTGCTCTTAACAAATAGCAACACTAAGTGACAGCAATAACAAAATTTCCTTCTCTTGAGATTCATCTTAGTCCCAGAATGGTCTCTGGGAACATGCAATGTGAAAGTCTACTGAATTTCATTCACACTTATCGGGAGTGCTTCATCTGATTTCTATATCTGTAGAAATTGAGAATATTCTAAATTCTTGGCCTCAAACCATCTTCAGTGAAAATGTTTTACACCTTCAGATATTGACATCCATTGACTTTTTAATAGGTTGACATTTTACAGTCAGTTCATTGAGGCCTTTGTTCGACAATTCTCATTTTCAATACCTTATGAACTTGCAAAGTTTTTATTTCAGTGAATTTTTAGCTGTTCGAGATAAAGTTCAAGTGGGTTTAGGCAATGAATATGTTGAGAAATAATATTTGGCTTTTGTCATTTCTCCTTTTCTTAGAATCTTCCAGTAAACAGATCTTTCGCCTGTTTTTTTTTCTTTGATATTTTCCATATTTTTTATCCCATGATATCATTAGACATAATTCTTATCTCAGGAATTGTTGATACCTGAAGTGAAAATAATATAATAATATAATACTACTTCTACACATTACTGATATCTTCACACTCCTCCTCACATTTCCACTGGTAGAGCACATTAATTGAGTATTTTTCTGTAATATTTGTTAAATGGTATTTAATCTTGAATTGAAATTTTTTAAGGTATTCTTTGGAACATGTGGCTCGTATACACAGAATAATTTCAGTTCCTAATGGAAATGGACTTCTTATTGGAGTCAATGGAACAGGGAGACAGTGTCTAGTAAAACTGGCTACATATATGTCTCGTCAAAACTTGTTTCAGCCAAATATTAATAAAAGCTATGGTAATTTTTTTTTAAATAGTGAATAATTTTAATTATACTTAATTGAGTGGGGCATGTCTGTATTATTGCTGGTGGGTGCATTAGCACAGAATTTGCATTCAGAATTGCAAAAGTCTGCATTGAAGCTAAATAAAGAATTTAATCCCCTCACTAAATCCCTGTGAATGGTATTTTCTTATGATTAATGGTGCATCTCATTATGTTTCCATGATTCTTAACCCCTTTTTTTATTATGAATAATCATTGCATGAATTTTTCTTTGAAGAATACAGTGAAGCCTCATATCATAATATTAGTTTTCTCCTCACACTCATTGTCAAAATAACAAATTTTATTTTAAAATAATATTCAATTCTAGATTTTTCCACCACTTAACTGTCCTGTATGATTCAACGTAGAATAAATATCCCCAAATCCATGGAATATTATGAATGTTCGCCAATGAAATTGGTGAAATTTATTCTACCACAAATCATCGATTCTATATCCAAGCCTCATATAGAATTCGGAATATACCCCTTCATGATTTTTGTTTATATTATACCCTTATAATAATAATGATTGAATGTTTACAAAAGTAGAGCACATTGCTAAGCTAAGCATCTTGGATTTGAATCTTCTCTAGCATCCTTCCAGTTCCGTACCTATTGGAAGGTCCATGTTTTACCCCATTTTAACAATGAAATTTAGGCTTGGTAACTCTTGTTGTCCATTTAATTTGTTTGGGACGTTATTAGATACAACATTGCATGAAATGGCAGGTCTAACTCGATCTTCTGGGCTTAGTAAACCATATGTCTGGTTGTTAGATGAGTTTGATCAACTCTCAAGTTTTTAGTAAACTGTTAGTACCTATATATATATTACTTATAGTAATGGAGTTTAGTTGGTCTTCTGTTTTATGTCTGGGCTAATGTACATACTAAACGAAAAATGGGGACCCTCATTCCAGATCAAGAGTATGAGATCTTCAAATAGTCTAATTCATATTCTTAGAATTTGTAGCCTATCTGTATAGTTAGTCAAATTATCGGTCTGAAGATGGGCGGCCTAGTAATTCTTCTATTCTGTTCACAACTCATATTGACTGATAAATCCAGTCCCATCATTTATTCAGATTCTACTCTTCTCAGAGTGTTAGTGCTCTTATGCCCAATTGAATTGTGGCTCAACATCTGGTGAGCCAATAAACAATGAGTTGTTTAAAAAGAAAACTTCCAACCAACCAAAAGCCATCCAAGAAACCATTTAGCCCATTGTCTAATGGAAAATGAAATACGGTCTTAAACGCAGGTTAAAATCAAATGGTGGTCATAATCGAAAATAATGCTTCTGTATGACTTCACATTCATTAGACTGACCTCATTACTTAGATTAATAAGAAAATTTTCAGGTTCCTAAGCTGATTATCTGGTGATTTAGACAATTTTAAATCACGAACGTTAATATTATGTGATAAAATTATTATGATGAATTTATTATTTTAAATACATTCTTCTCCAAATATAAAATCTCGTGAGACTTTTTAAATTAAAAAACTATGCTATTCAGAAGAAATTGACAAATAATAACAAATATAAAATGTTAAATAACAATTTTTTATTTAAATAAATATGGCCAAAGGAAACGTTATTTTAGCAGATTTTCCTTCAGAGAAATGAGCTATTGAGGTTGTACTCATGATGGGATTTTTGAGCAATTTCACATATGTCATCATATATATATATATATATATATATATATATATATATATATATATATCTATATATATAATGAGTTCTCTCCTGGATGGTCAGAAGATTAGGTTTTGGAGCTTTGTTCATAGTAGAGTCTCTTTATGTTGACAAGAAATAAACCATCCAAGTGGAAAAATAGGGTTAGTAATGTGAAGAAATTAGTTTAAAATAAAAAAGTATTATGATCTAGTGCAACAATCTAGAGTTTTACCCACTGTATCACAAGTGGTTGTAATACTTCATAAAAATAGAGAGGTAATGTTACCTTTGGATTACTAAGTTCAGGATGTTACAACTGCTTATGGAATGCAAGTACACTAATCCTTTAACAGCCAAACCAGGCTGTCTACCAAGTACCTATGCAATTCATGCAATTGTAATGATTATTATAATTGTTATTATTATAAGTTTTTTTAATATTAATTCTTCTTTCATTCTTTTATTCTTTTTTTACATAAATGTATAGAAAATTCAACTTGGGTAGAAAATTTGAAGACTGTTTTAAAGGAGTCTGGAGCACAAAATATTTCCTGTGTATTACTTTTGAGTGAATCACAATTGAATGTAAATTATATAATTCAAGATGTTGATTTGGTTTTGAGTACTGGAGAAGTACCTAATTTATTCGCTCTCAATGAAGTACAAGACATAGTAGAGGTAAACATGCTTTTCCATGCACAACTAAATTTTAATTATCCTATTTGCTACTTGCCTTGTGTCAGTTCACCTTATGTGTGTTTGAGTGTTTCCCAAAATCTGCCCCTTTAAGGTCCCAAGGTTATACCACCCTTTAAATTCAAATTCAATTGTTTTGCTAATTTGTAATACTACCTCAGGTAAACTATTAAATGGTAAGCTATTTTCAGCATAAGCTTGAATCCCAGTAATAACATAAACTTTGTCTTTCTTCTGGAACTCTGGAGACAATAAAACTTCCTCGGAATTGAAAAAAAAATATATCGCTATCTTATTTTTGTTAATTTTTGATATAGTTGCATATAATTAATTAGAAAAATAGTTGCAATAAAATTTATAAAAATTAATTTTATATCCCAAATATTACTGACATTTGAAGATACCAAATATCACTTAGTTGTTTGTCCCATTTGAGGAGTGCCATTCTTTGCCTACATTTTCTAGCAGATAGTGCTAGTATATCACTCCTTCTTACTCTTCTAACAGACATTAAAAATGAATGAAACTTGGAGGTATAATGTCATCTACTCTTATCCTATAAATTTGTTCATGGTTATTCTCAATTTCAAATATTTTTTATTAAACACTTATAAATAGATAATAATGTAACTTAATACGTTAAAAAGTAATTGTACTCATGCCTATATTATTGAGAACAATGAATATTAGATATTATTATTAATTTAATGACAAATTTTTAGGTGGTACGTTTAGCTGCTCAACAAGAAAAAACAAACGCTGATGTAGACCCACTGGGTGTATTTGAATATTTCATAAATCGTTGTAAAAAGAATCTACATATTATGTTGTGCATTAATCCAATTTGTCCTGAATTTCGAACAACTTTAAGGAAATTTCCTTCTATAGTGAAATGTTGCACAATAGATTGGTTTGAAGTAAGAAATTTTGTTCAATTAATCAGTATAAATAAGACATTTTCTTACTGCTAAACTATTAGCAACCAGCTTAAGTAGAACCCACCAGCTTTTTGTTCTCTTCACTTTTCATTGCTACACAATTAAACTTATTTTTTAATATTAAAACCTGATTTCTGTTCTCAAACTTTTTCCTTGTTTTAATTTTTCTTTTCTTTCAGGGTGAGTGGACCTTAAATGTAAATGGAAAGGAATTGCAGACTACAGTAAGTATTCAGTATAGTCAAATAAGTACATTATATAAATGCATACATGCAGCAATAACAGTAGTGCCCTCCCCCAGAGGGTTGCTCTTCAAGAATAGTATACTTATCTGCCCTAGTGGGTAATGTTTAAAATTTCATGTTCAAAGCCAAATCAAAAATTCTCACTGAAAGCTACATCTGTAGACAATTTTTAAAAGTCTGTTGTCTTGGGTATCAAACCTCTTGTGACTATTAATACACCCATTACACTACATTTCTCAATAGAAATATTTTTCCTTAAAGTACCCAGAGCAATGTTCATAAATCTACATTTTTCCTCCTCCAGGCCTGTGGACTGCCTAATATTAGTTCTGATCCTTCACTGTGATTGGATGTGTCTTCTGTTGGCTTGCCATTTAATTGTGACAATGTCTACTGAAAATGTACCAGAAAGTTTATGAAATAAGTTTGCCACAGAGGTGCTGGTAAGAGTAGGGGTTAACCAAAGGCTGAAAACTAAAAAAATATAAACGATTTGGCTAATATCTGAGATGTGGAAAATAATTATAGACTAACAGTTATAAAAAAATATATTTTCAATAAGATTGATTACATAACATTTATTGATCTGACTGATATTACTAGAGATAGTTTGAATTTTTGATTTTAATTCTGCTTGGAATCTCCACTTTTTGCGTGATTTAATTTATTAATGAAACTTTTAGTTTTTTCATGGAATGGCTACATATTGAGTATAGTATTGAAATAGAAATGAAGGCTCAAGAATGATAGTCATTTCTCACAATAAAGTTCCAATGAAAACTATAGATCACGCTTAAGCTTAAGCTTGAAATACGATTTTCCTGATATATTGGCTTTTTGTTGGGTGTGAGATGAGTAGGAGTGGGAGTTCACTGAATGCTATAAACTAAAAAATACAAATATCTCGGTTAATATTCAAGTTGCAGAACTTGAACAGTGAATTTCCTCAATGTGAAGAATATTTTCCAGGGACATTGTGGCTATAAACTTCTTCAAGTATTCCTCCCTATGATAGCTGTATTGTGAAAATTGCAATAATAAATGTTTTAATCTGTCTGATATATATTCCTGGCAGCATTCACATATTTCTCCAGATTTTATTATTTTCCTTTTTTTATTGTGATACAGCTTCAAATTATCATTATTTGAAATTTGCAGATGGCTAACTAATCTTACTTTCTTCATATTCACTTTGAATTTCAGATAATCTTCAGGTTGGGGACTGGTATAATGACACAAACTTCTATAAAAGGGATTGTACAATGTATTATATACTCTATTTATGTCGGTGGATAATATGCGACTTGTTGCTTGTTCTAAAATTTTCTTCTTATTTGATAGGAAATTTGTTTTACACGAGATATCGCTAAAGCACTCTTGCACATTATTTAAAATTGCTATTGCTTTTATTTGTGAGACCCAATTATAATTTATATCATGACTACTGGCATCCAGCACTATTAGTCTATTGAAACATTTTCTTGCTATTCGGAGAGTGATAATTTTTTTATACAGAAAATAAGGATTTTTTTTAACATCTGAACAGTTATATGGCTCCGTCCAGTTTCCAGTCTAACCATATAGTTAGGTGTGCACTTTGGCCAAAAATATAAAGATTTGAAAAATGTAAGTTTGGCCTATTCCAGTTGATCCAAGTAATTCATGCTCCAAATTTCAGAGGCATGCCTGATGGTTGATGACAGGATTGCCTCAAAAAGTGTAATCTTCGTTTCCCATGTGTCACTCTTCCCTTTTCGAAATATTTCTTTTACTCATGAGCAGGCAACTGATGCTCTTTGTACAAAATGCTCCGTTGCCTGTAAAACATTTCCCAAAGATGAGAATGGAACTCCAAGATATATATATATATATAAGAGTTGACACATTCCAGTTTTTTATCCTGCCAAAACAGGGGTTTTAACTTTTTTAATCTTTGGGGCTTATGAAAAACTACTATTTTAAATTTGTGTGGGTTCAAGAATAGTGACCTTATTGTGCAATAATCTTCTAATATTTTAAAATTTCTCTGCACACTATGCCATGAAATATTTAAAATAAAAATAACATCCACAAAAAACAGCATGGTGACTTCAGTAGCAGCAATGATTAGGATGCCTATAACTCCATTCTTTTTGAAAAATGTTATTATATGTTAAAATAAAAGTATTAAAAACAACTTTTTGCAGGGTTGGCCAGAAGATGCTTTACAGTGTATTGCAAAAGAATATTTGGTGGATGTGGAAGTAGATGAAGAATTGAAGAAACCTGTTATTGATATATGCAAATATTTTCATGTCAGTGCTAGGTAAGTATACAAGGGAAAGAAGCAGGTTGTAGAACTGAGGACTGATTTCCTTTTCTTTCGAATGTTTATTACCTGGTGGTTGGCCAATCCATAATATACATGTCCATTTAGACAGCTAATATACATATTTAAGTTGTGTGGGGATAATTTATTATGAATGATTATTGAATGTGTAGGTTTTTTTTTCAACTTAAATGGTAATAATAAAGTAAGAGGCTTTGAAGCAATTTACCAAACACATTACTGATCAGATTGCATTGGTATGAGTAAATGTTTTTAAAATCGTTTATTGTAACGGGCCAAAGATTATCAAATTATTTGTGATATAAAAGACATGAAAAAGAACTCCTGAATGGTAACTAATTAATTACAGTAATGGGTCATATGTTTTTTAAAAAAAAATCCCTTGTACTAGAACCTCAAAATCTTCAATTCTATTGTATCTACAAAGTCAAATGGACTTTTTTGTCTTTGTTTGAAAAGGAGCATGAATTATGTGTTTAGAGTTTTGTAAAATCTAATTAAATACAGTATATTATGCTGGAAAATGATGTAATACTTAGTATGGCATATAAACCCAGAACTCAGTTAGTTCAAGTGTTTATATTCAGACATAGATAAGATGTCCATGTCCCATCTGAAGTAAACATTTTTTTATATCATATGTTTTTGTATGTAGTGTTCTAATAAGTAAAAGGGATTTGCACATTACAGAAGGGGGAGGGGGCTAGACCAATGATAAATGCATCATGCTAAGATCAGAAAGTCGGCTGTTAAGATGTTGTTAAATTTGGATCAAATTCAATTGTAAAATCAATCAAGTTAATGATGTAAAATACTTACTTAGGCTGATGTGTCTTAAATACATTTTATGCATATAGTTAAATTTAAGGTATTTAATTTGTCGTTCTAATGAATGAATTGCCTAGTTAATTAGAAATTTATACCTTTATATAGAATTAAAATAGGATGTAGTGATTTTTTTCTATTTTAGGAAAGCGTCAATTGAATTCTACAAGTCCACCGGGAAGAAAATATACATAACTTCTACTTCTTACATTGACTTGTTGAAACATTATGTCTTTTGGACTAAAAAAAAGAGAGATGAACTTGAACACTCAAAAGAACGATATCTTGGGGGGTTAGAAAAGTTGGAATTTGCTGCAAGCCAGGTACTTGCTTGAAAAAATTATCTTTGAAATAACAGTCCTTTTCAAAGGATTAAGTAATTTTACTACTGTATATTCGCATGCAAAAACTATCCCCCTTTGTGGTCTGGTTGACAAAATCACTTACAAAGAATTTTAAAAAGGAAGTATCACTAACAATCAGTACTGATCAAAGTTAAAGAAATATCAATTTAGTTACAATTAAATAATTAAAGACATATTAAAGTCTTTAAACCCAAGGGACGTACCTTGAAAATTATAAAAATGGGGACAGCTTATGTAACTATAACTAAGTTATAAGAGGTTCACTTAGCCTGAAATTTTCTGATGTACAGACCAGACTGTGGACATAGATTTCACTGGGGATGGCTGTTGGAGGAATTGCCACTGGCAAGACTCTTGCTTCTTTGAATGCACAATTTTAACTAATTTGAAGTGCTGTTGTTTTTGACCTTTGTACTCAGAAGTCAACATTTACTAACACCTAGATTTTTATCAAGTGTTATGAATATGTATGAGTTACATAAGCTTGTTTTTAATAATAAAGGTTGAAATAATGCAACGAGACCTTGAATCTCTTCAACCTGCTTTGAAGAAGGCTGCAGAAGAAACCTCTGAAATGTTAAAAGTTATTGAAACAGAAACTTTTGAAGTGGAAAAAGCATCTGAGAGGGTTCGCCTTGATGAAGAAATAGCTAATGAACAAGCTATGGGAGCTATGGAACTTAAAACAGAATGTGAAAATGACTTAGCCCAAGCAATTCCTATTCTTGAAGGTATTTTGAAGATAATTTTTATTACTTCAATCAATTAAATCTGTATTTTTTTGCCATAATTTTTAAAATATATTAGCAGCTAAGTAAAGATGACTTAATCAGGCCAATTATAAATCTAAACCTAAAACTTGTACTTTTTTTATAATATTTGAAGTCTGTATTTAAATGGCTGGAGCAACATTCTAAGTAATGGAGTTCTGAACATTTTTACAGAACAGTCCTAAATTCCAAGTTTTCTAATTCTTTATTCTACTTGAAGCCTGAGCACAAAAAAACACTTCAACCAATTGTTACAAATTAGGAATTGGGCAAGCCTCCTTATTAAAGGCTGGACTAGATGCTTTTAATAATGTATCAAAACTCCCAACAAGAATTGAAATTAATCTTTTATATTAATTTTCCTTTAGATGCAGTTGCCGCATTGAACACACTTAAACCTGCTGATATTACTCTTGTGAAGTCCATGAAAAATCCTCCAGAAACTGTCAAATTGGTCCTTGCAGCAGTATGTGTTATGAAAGGAATCAAAGCTGATAGACTTCCAGATCCAAAAAATCCTGGCCGAAGGGTACTGAATAAAACTTTACTTTAATTATAACATTCATCATAAATAAATAAATTCCTCTTAATACATAAATTATTAATCATTGACACATTACATACCAACTAGTTTTCATTTCATACTAAATGCCACAGTTTAAAAATATCTTCTCATTGGGCTAGCTTTGAAGAACTATTGTTAATATTTGAAAGTTATAAATCTAGTAGTAATCTATCTCATTTTCTGTAGATTTCCCTTAAGGATAATTAATTATTGAGATTGTACTGATGATACAATTTCCAAAAAAATGTCTTCAAATGTCCTCTGACCCTACCCAGGAGATGACAAAAATAAGGTCTGAAAAATGTTTATAATTATTAATTTCATCGGAACTCTTAATTAGAGCATCTGAGTTTTGTTCTAACACGTCTTGTTAGAATTTTAATTTAATATCTCACGTTTCATTAAAATTTTAAGTCCTGTATACATAGGATTCTTATTGCTGGAGAAAAGATGGTCAAATTTGGAATAACACCAGCATGAATTTCCAGCATGTGAGAAATCTGCGTAGTATATGCCGAGTAACTGAATGATGGACGTTTAGCAGATTTTGAAGCTTAAACACCAAATATTGTTTTCATTGAACTTTTACTGTGTTAGATATGTGCAAATATTTTTGGTGTGATGTCATCATTTAAGATTTTACTTTCTAAAATACATGGTTTTTATTTGATCAACACCAAACTCAATATTTAAGGGTTTCATGGAAAAATAAAGATTATATTAGTCAGTTAATAATTTTATACAATTGTAATACAAAATATCTCTATTACGAGTGAGATAAAAAAAAATGATATAACCAGTCTTGTTGAAATTTTAATTTTCTGTAACTATTGTTTTAGACATTTTTCCTCTGACTCAAATATTAACTGAGTTATTTGAATTTTTCAAACACAAAAGATTCTAGTTTCCCACTGACTGCCTTGTTTTTTACCATTATTGTGCCATGCCTCACTCTCTCTCTTTAGAAGAGGCTAGCTATGTTTCAGTTATGTTCCTATGATCCCCTCGATAGCTAATACAATTCAGTAAACACAGTAATCAATAGCAATTATATTCAATATTCATAAGTAAAATCTCAGTATGGCCAACTATGTCTAATTCATTTTCTAGACTACTATCTATCTGTCAAGAAGTATATATATTTAGCATGTACTATTGGGTTCTTCGGAAGTTTCTACTGATTTTCAGGGAAAATGAAGGAAAATATAAAGAATACTATTGACTAACTTCAATCAACAACATAATTACCATTTTGTTTGATATCCAGTTTCCATCTTTTGGGAAGTTTCATAATTTCATTTTCATAAAAGGTCCTTTTTGTATAAATAATAAGCAAAAACAAATATACTCAGTTTACAAAAGTATTTTAAAGACAGTTTATAATTATTAGAATTTAGTGCTAATTGAAATAGTAATTAACAGAAGTAGTCGTAGGATTACATTCACCCTCATCATTTTAAATTCCACTGGAAACTTTCCACTTCCTAATATTCCTTAATATATAAAATTCATCTCTTTGCTTGCTTATTTTGAGTGTTGTGCATTTTGGTTGGCCCTGTGCCACACTTTATTTTATAGAATTAGTCGATTTAAAATATGCTTAAATTTAACAATTGAAAAACTATAAACTATTTTATTGATGAGGAAAACAAAAAGTTTATATTTGAATAAATTAATTGATTACAGATAAATGATTACTGGGGACCAAGTAAACGCCTTCTTGGAGATATGTCATTTCTCCAGCAGCTTAAAGATTATGACAAAGACAATATTCCTGCTAGTATTATGAAAGCAGTGAGAAGTCAATATTTGAATCATAAGGACTTCAAACCAAAGGTTGTTGCTAAAGCATCAAGCGCAGCAGAAGGTCTTTGTAAATGGGTGATTGCTCTCGACAAATATGATGTTGTTGTAAAAGTAAGTAAAAATGCAAGCTCAGTATTATAGGTTCAAAATAATTTACTCAGACTATATGATGATAAATGCCTGGATTTCATTATAAAGATATTTTGCAATACAAAAGAAATGAATAATAAATATAAATATTTTAGAGCTGTAGGCTAAGAAATAGAAAACTGTATTATTGATTTTGAATATTGATACTCTTAATGCAGGCTTCATTTTCTGATAATAATTCAGACACAGGTGAATCTTTTGGTATTCACAATATGGTTTATAGCCGGTCGAACTGAAAGTGAAATACACTCATTGAAAGCTAAAAGGATACTGAAAGCACCTGTCAAAGACAGGAGCTGTATAAGCCAACCTTCACCACATTATAACCGTTAGAATATAAATGGAGTGTAAAGCACAGTAAACCCTTTCCATAGGTGGGGAAAGAATGCAAGGTCCTCCAGGAAGGACCACTCAGATGTTAGTGTAAAGAAATCAATACCTCCTGTTAATAAGATAAACTGTTCCCCTATTCACTATTCTACGATACAGAAATATCTGATCTTATGCTATATTCCTTTGTTGATTTCAAATTAAGTTTTTAAACTTAAGTGAAAAAATTCATAAAACTGATTTTCTACTTTAGCCACCAAGCTTATAAAACCATTTATACCTGAATATTTCATATATTTAAATTCCAGCGAAGATTTAATTTTCCCATTACAATTCAAAATGATCTAGAATTTGTTTAATGTATATTAAGTGCTGTTAATGAAAGTGAAAACTACTTACAGAGTTGCATGCAATTAATATGAAAGTGTTAGTCACTCAAGACTTAAGATATTTTTAGATAAATACAAGTTGACCTTCCTGATGTATGTGATAAAGTGATGGATATATTCTGTTTCTTTCTTCTAGAAAGCTATTTAGATTATCTTAAGAAAAACATTTTCAGATAACATGAATGGATTTTCTTTCATGTTAAGTCTATTTGTAAAAAGTATAAGTTAATATTTAGTAATTAAATTTGAGACTCTATCTCATTCAATTGTGTATAGATAGGCAGGAAGTCAAGTTGTAAATTGGAATCACTTCTCATAAAGCCCCTTCAAGAGTTTATCATTTAACATAATGCACAGTAATCTAATCTAATTCTGCCCAGAGAACCCCGTCAAGACTAAAGCCTGGTAAATCTTCATGAAAATCAAAACATGTACAATTTATGAATAAAAGACTTAACAAAGTGAAACACATTTTATTGACAATCTGATATCTGCCTATCTATTCACAGATAAATATTTAAGATCTCTGTATATATAAGATACAAATGGTTTACTTCAATCTCTGACTGCCCTTTAAAAAACTAAATTATTATCAAGGGAACATTCTATTCTATAACAATTTTAACTTGGACCTTATAAATGGCTTGTATTTACGCATTTTGAAAGTTCAAAGTATATTTCAATATAATAAAAAATTAAATAAAAGAATAAATACTAATAAATATATATATACATAATCAATATTTTGTAAGGAAGTGGCACCAAAAAAAGAGAAATTGAGGATTGCTGAAAAAGAATATGCAGAAACCATGGCAATATTAGAAGAAAAAAGAAACCTTTTGAGGGGCCTGCAGAATAAACTTGCTGAGCTGAAGGAAAACCTTAAAGAAGCAAATGATAGAAAAATAAGGCTTCAAAATGAGGTAGTTCTATGTTCAAATAAGCTCCAGAAAGCACAGCGTATAATAGGTTGGTTAAAGCTCAATGCAATTATTTTATATTTACCTTTAATCAAACATTGATTAATAGTTATATAAAGTGTCCAATTTTACCAAGGCTATAAAGGGACTAATGATAAATCATTTTCTTTGAAGAGTTTCTAATTCAGGACTATCCTAAACAAAAACAAAAATGTTGCAGGTATAAAGATCAAATTTTAACAGTATTTGTGAGTCCTGGCAGTTACTATTTGTGAATTACATTTTTGTCTGCAATAATGTAGGAAAATAAAGAAACTATAGTCAGCATAAATCAAATGATTTAGTATAAAAGTTTTTATATAAAAAATAACTTTCTTATTAATTCACGTAGGAAGTGCTAGGTTTAAATTTATATTTAAATAAAAGTGCTTCTTTATGTTTGAAAATCATCCATAGGAAGTCTTGGAGGGGAAAAGGAAAGGTGGGTTCAGGTAGCTGAAGAACTGAAAAAACAATATTATGAGATTCCAGGAAACATTCTATTATCTTGTGGAATAATTGCATACTTATCTCCATTTACTCCAGAGTTTCGGTAAATATCATTTTTAGTAGAGTTACTTGAATATACGTTTGGTGCCCACAGCAAAGAATTTAATATTCTGATTTCTTTGTTTGTGACTAATTCTAAATATGTTCAATAACTTAATTCGATTTATTGATCCCACCTTACCAATATTTGCAATTCATTAAGTTAATACATGTCTGCAAGAAATAGTTGTTATTAATGTTTCTTGCAGAAAAGTCAATTAAACCTTTAATAAATAAAAAAAAATAACAGATATTACATAATTAAAAAGTCAATTTCATATAATTTAATTGTGTTATTCTTCTTTTCTATGTTTATTTTTTATAAGCATTGGTAGCCTTTTACAATTAAGACACCTGATCCTCATTCTCTGTCTGAGTCTTGGTCATTTTATATTTATTAAATTAAAGAAAATATATTCACACAATAATGCTTATCCAGGGATCTATTGTCAAGGAGTCTGTTCATTTGTAATTTCATAACAAAGAAACAAAAAGCACCATTTCAAATTTATATGTAGTTACATCAATCAGAATACAACTTTGTGCAATATTAAAAAAAAAATCAATTGCAGCCAAAATGTGGTAAGAGACTGGTGTGAGTTAAGCAGAGAATTGGAAATTCCAATATCCGAAAATTACAATTTACTTAATGCCCTTGGGTCAAAAGTGCTTGTTGAGCAGTGGAGAATACATGGCCTGCCAAGAGATTCTTTTTCTACAGAAAATGCAATAATTTTGAATTCATCAGAGAAGTAATTTCTGAACATGTTTATTAGTAATTATTTTCCATATCAATTTGTTGTACAATAATACTGTTCTCACTAAGACATAAAACTTAAAAAAATCTCAGACAAAATACTGATTAGGACTGAATATTTGAAAGCAATTTTTTATCATCGTGGCTTATTTATATAGATTCCAGAGGTTTTCATATATGATCATAAGTGAGTAGGAGTAAATTTAATTTGTATAAACCATGACCGCTTATTAGCGTGAATTGACAGTGAAGGTTATTTTTATAGTTATCAATAACATTTATAGTTTGATGTGGGCAACTTTCCTTTTAATACTGCTTGAGGCTTTGCTGAGGACAGTATCCTTTTGTATCTACTGAACTTGTAACTATAACAATGTAAGCATATATATTGTGCATAAATATTCACTTTACTTTGTGTATTAATAAGAATAGCCATTATTTTGGATGTGTTCAGGTTGACTGCGGTCTGAAATGCCTAGAAGGCTTTAAATGAAAAAGAAAATTTACTCATTGCAAATTTGTGAATCATTTGCTTGTTGAATATTTGGAAGTGGAACATTATTAGCATTGTTTTCATATTTTTCAATGAACAAAAAAATCCCTTTTGGTAAACTGCTAATTTATGGTTATCAAATGCACTTCACTTAACTGCATTACTAATATACTGACATTGCAACTACATTACTATTGCACTGATAAAAATTCATGTAGCTTAGTGGTGGAGCACTCTACTGCTTACCAAGTCAAGTATAATTTAAAGATGAAAACACTATCATCAATAGTATTAGGCTCACAAATACAAGAAAATTATACTGGAGTCTTTCTCTATATGGAAAAAAAAATTTTTTTCAAACAGAAACCACAATCTTTTGCATTTTCTTTATGTGTGTATTGTTGATATCGTATTGGAAGGTATAAAAGAACTCACAATACCATTTCTTCCTCATGTTATTATTTATTGGACTATATCAGAACCAGCCTAAGTTAATATATTCCATCACTGCAGTTTTCTCAATTATAAATTATTTATGGATATATATATATATATATATATATATATATATATATATATATATATATATATATAGATATATAAAGAAACAGTATGCTTCTTCTACATATTTTTTGTCTGTCTAGTTCAGATAAACCAACTCCTATTTTTTGGATGAAACAGTTTTGCATGAATAATGTAAAACACATTAAAAAATCACTAAATGTGCTCTGTATTACTTTCATAAATAGGTGGCCCTTACTTATTGATCCACAAAATCAAGCTAATAAATGGATTAAAAATATGGAAAAGTCCAATGAGTTAAATGTAATAAGGTTCTCTGGAAACTATGCTGAAGTCGTAAAATTTTGTGTAAAAACAGGAAAACCTCTTTTGCTCGAAAACATTAAAGAAGAGTTAGACCCATTTTTTGATTCAATATTGCGAAAATACTTATTTAGCAAAGGTTAGTAAGAAGAAAGATTATATTTATTTACGTCTTTTTAGAATTCCAGGGGAAAAAATCAATAAAATAACATACACGTTACATGAAGAATAAGTCAGCATATGACGAGAAATTTGTGAAAAATATTGAACAATTCTTTCAGGGTATCTAAAAATCCTTGAATAATATTTTATTTTTATTTATTTATTAACGTTCACATTTCACTACTATGGCTAATTACGTGAATAATATATGTATCAATTAGAATATTTGTGTCGATTAGAATATTATCTTCATAAACATTGACTCTGTTCATGTGACATGTATGTACGCTAAATATTTTTAAGTTATTCTTATTTTTATGCTTTATTTATTTTTCTGAATACTCAATACCTGTAAATATTTACAATAAAATTAATATTTTTATAATAATAAATTACATGAAGTAAATATGGTTTTAGATGAGAGAGTATTTGTGAACTTAGAAGAGGCTATAATTGAATACAACCAGAGTTTTCGATTTTACATAACTTCAAAATTAAGCAATCCACATTATCTACCAAAAGTGTTTAAACATGTCACAGTTATAAATTTTGTACTAGCTGAAGATGGCTTAGCTGATCAGCTTCTTGAAATAGTTGTTGCCAAAGAGAGGTATTAGTAGAAAGTTGGTTATTTTTAGATTTACTTAATAAGAATGGTATTTAAAAAAAATTGTAAAAATTTCAAGTCATGGTTATAAATACAAAAAAAATATTGTGTTAGAAAATAACATTTTTTTTTCCCATTGGCAAAGAGAGGTGATTTTAATTTTTAAATTAATTTTCTGAATTTCTGTTCTTCAAGTGGCCAAATACCCTTTAAAACGAGTTAAAAAAATAAGAGCATAAATTGCAAAGAAATGTTTTACTAATTAGTAAATGAGCATAATTTTACAAAATTATTGGACTTTTTTATCCCAATACTTTTACTACTTTTTTAGGCCAGAGTTACAAGAAAAACGTCAAAACTTAATTCGTGAGAGCACAAAAAATAAACAAGACCTTCAAAAAGTAGAAGACAAAATACTTAAAACACTTTCGTCTGTTCTTGGCAACATTTTAGAAGATGAAACTGCAGTTAATAGCTTGGATTCATCAAAGGTGTGAAACTTGTGATGTTTTTATACTTGCTCATAAATTTTCTTGCTACAGTAAGCTAACTTACCTGCAAGAGTTTATTGAAAAGCCTATAAAAAGGTTATAAAATGTTTTCAGTAGTGAAAGTAATGTTACTCAGCCTCCTTCATATTTGCATATTTAACCACTGTATTTTCAGCAGTACTGTTATCAGCCTCTTATATTCTCTGAGGAGGTGCAGTTGTCTACAATATAAAACATATTCTTAATTTACTACCTTGCTATTCTTAACTGGCACTCCTTTTATTTTAGACAATAGCTGAAGAAATAAAACGGAAAGATGCAGCTGATAAACAAACAAGAGATGATATCGAATGCTTTCGAAAAGGATATAAATCAGTGGGATACCATTGTGCTGCTTTATACAAGACAATAATAAATTTGTCGACCCTAAATCATGTTTACCAATATTCATTGGATTGGTTTATTAAAATATTTACCCACTCAATAGATGCAGCGTAAGTTGACATCCAATAATAAAATGTCATTTGCAGTTAAAACATTTTCTTGAACATGCTAACTTTTAGATAGAGCAGTTTACTTGAAATAAACTAACACACACATGTATGCAGATACATACAAGCACCTGATACACTGTTGTGCTTGTGTGATATATATGTTTATTACTTGTTTTTCCCTTCTTTGTTACAGATTGAAAACAGATATTGCTGATGAAAGAATTAAAAGTTTGAAAGAAACATTCAACCACAGTTTATATATTAATATTAGTTACACATTGTTTGAAAAGGATAAAATTCTTTATTCATTCATCTTATGCATAATCCTTATGCTGTAAGTTTAATATTCTCCTTGTAAGTTAGTCATATTAAAATTGGTTATTTTCACTTTATGATTCTGAGTCTTATTGGTATAGGTTTGAGACATTATATTATTTCAAGGACCAAACTTACAACCATAATCATCCTTCCAAATAATTTCCTCTCCATATCTCTTCTTTATAACAAAACAATAACCAATAAGTACCATACAAATTATGTGTATATATATATAAAACCTATAACATTTAGGAGATTATAGATCAAAACCTATAAAATTTAGAGTGTGGTTTCGGGGTTTGAATTAGGCATCTGTAGTATAGTAATCCTGTGGTTACTGACTTCTGGAGTAAAATTTCTAAACCACCATAACTACAAATTGTTTTATTCTATATTTTTGGTCCTTATGCTCAAACATCACAACTAATTTATATACTAACATTTACATATTATTACATGATTATGTATTTACATTACAACTAATCTATATACAAATATTTACAAAGTGTAATTTTGATAATCCTGAAAACACCTTTCCAGGTGTAGCATAGGACACTGTGCAGGCATACTAATCTTTTTGAGTGCCTTATTTGAAAAAAATTCAGCACTGTTTTATTATATCAGCAAGTAATAAAATATGAAGAAAAAACTTATAAAATTTTACTTATCTGTTCACTTGAATAACTTAAGCAGGATATAGAAAAATGGTTCAAACTCAGATTAACACTGCCTAGGCAGAGATGGTATTCTCAAGGAGGAATGCACCCCACCACTTTTCTTCCTGATAGGTCAGATGATGACAGGGTGACATTACGATATGTTGCCATCACTTGTGGCCAAAGTGTTAAACAGTGGATCACTATCACCCACTTAAACTTAAAAGAAAGTCCGTCACGCTGGGGCTGCGTAAGCTAAGCAGATTTCCCAAGTGTGCCACGTATTTGCATTTATCTAGAAAAGTAAAATTTCAATGAGAAAAATATTTGGTATTTATGCTTCAAATAATATGCTTCACAATATAACAGCTTATTGTTAATAAGTGAGTAGGATGGGGGGGGGGGTTACTGAAAGTTGAAAACTATAAAATGCAAATATCTCGGTTAATAATCAAGATATTGAAAATATGTACATAACAAGATTTATAGTACGTTACATTTGCAATGAGATTGGTCTTGTATAATTTTTCGACCTGACGCATAATAATGGAGATATTATGAATTTTCAAAATTCCTTCCCTCTAAACCCCCTCCCTCTTTTCGTATTTCAACCATTAACAAATTTGATCTTTTTTTATATATAAAACGATTAAATATCAAGTTTGGTAATGATTGAACCAAATTTGCGATCGCTAGAGCGGTAACAGACATATATATACAAGGATGCGGGCTTAGCATATCTAATTTTTTACTTATTACCACAAATAGTATATAACACTCCAGCATATGACAAGAAACTGGGTAGGCTATACCAGCAATTTATTTTAAATATTTGGGCTTAACTATTCAATTGTTTACTTATTGTTACAAACAACATATATGATATATATATATATATATATATATATATATATATATATATAGAGAGAGAGAGAGAGAGAGAGAGAGAGAGAGAGAGAGACATACAATCTTGGACAGATCTCATTTTTGTTATCTACTAGTTAGGATCGATGGACATTTGAAGACATTTTTCAAAAATTGCATCATGAGTAATACAAGGTTTCCTTCAGGGGAAATCTGCTAAAAATTATGGAAAATAATAAAATTATAACTAGCACAGATAAAGCATTTTCTATAGTTTATATGTTTTATGTAATATATTTCAAATGTTAAAAGCATATAACTGGAAACATTTTTCACAATACATATATATTTATATATATGTATATAAAACTAGCTCAGATACCCGGCTTCGCCCGGGAATTCATTTGAGGCTGAATGGTGATGGTTTTTTTAAGCAGGCTTTACATTGCACAATATTTTGACATTTACCCGTCCCAGTGTTTAGGATTGATACCCGTCGTTGCCGGTGATTTGCTAATAATAGAATTATTTGTTCGATAATTCTTCACAGTCTTCGCTATTTTTATATTTCCCGTCTCTTATACATGTAAATATGGTGAATTTTTATTTCAGGTCTCCCTTATAACCCCCCTCCCGTTCGAACCTAAAAATTTTAATATAACTTATAATCATGGAAGAATTAATGCTAATTGACATACCGAGTTTTGTTAAGTTCGGTTCAGCCGTTAGTGCCCCCTAAGGTTTTAACGTATAACTCATTTATACATAGGTATACGGCAAAAGTGTATATAACAAAAGTTACTCCAAATAACAAAATAAACAACTTTTGTTATGTTTATGTTTGCGGAAAAACCAATAGGAAACGAAATATCGCTATTTTTAATTTCAGGCTTCCCTTATAACCCCCACTCTTGCTCGTCTCAGAGAAAATTAATATAGCCTAAAGTCTAAGTTGGGTTAGTAGTAATATACATACCAAGTTTCATCAAATTCGGTTCAGCCGTTTATGCGTGAAAAGGTAACAAACAAACAAACAAACAAACAAACATACACGAAAGAAACAAAATGCAGATATGGTGTCTATGACATGTGAAACGAAAAGTTATCGTGAAATTTCGCGAAAAAAATCAATGTACAGACAGAGGTTACAATTTTATATATATATAGATGAGCCCATTGAATGAGCCTGGTATGTATCAGTGTGTTGTTTAAGTGTGATTGTTCTTGGAACTAATGTGCATTAAGTAGCTCAGAAATCTAAGAAAACAGAAAGTGTATAAATATTATTTATTTATTTTAGTGGTCAATTGAAAGCAATGGTAGATTGATTGGATGATTTGAAATTTGGTCCTTTGATATGACATTATTTGAACAAACCCATCCAATATACCTTTAACTTGCTTTCTTATTGCAAAAGTTGTGTACTGTAGTTGCAAAATCACATAAATCCACTCATAAATATTTTTCAGGAAACACAAACAATAACTGAGTCAAACTGCGTATGTTATGGAACTACTATTATTTTTACCTTGAGCTTATGGTTAAAGAATTTGAATTCTGCTGCTCAGTTTAAGCTAACTATTAATTATTTCTAATAATTAATTATATTTTGGATGAATCGACTTTTGCAAGTGAATGGTGGATTTATCAGGTTTTGTAAACAGGAGACATACAAGAAGTTTTATACTTTCTGAACATAATGATTTAAGAATATTAACTTTAGTCTCCTTAAATTAAATAAAATTGTGTGCAAGTAAATTTATTTATTTTTTATGAATTTTAGAAAAGAAAGTAAATTAAACAATTCTGAAGTAAGCTTCCTGTTTCAAGAAGAAAGATTTTGTGATGTTGAAGGACATGCAAATCCAGCAAGTGAATGGCTTCCAGAGAAGATATGGAATGAAATACTCCGAATTAATTGCAATATGGTTTTTAATGGTAGCATTATCTTACTAAGCAAAATCTATTAAAATTAATTTTCATTTTTTTTTAATCCTTTCTGGTGCACTGAATTTATGCATACCTATTGTTTTATAGGTTTTATGGATAGTTTTATAGTTAACATGGATTCTTGGAAGAAATTCTACTTCACCTATCGCCCAACAAGTAGGGACATACCTCTTCCTTGGGGCAGTGATTTAACTGCTTTTCAAAAGTTAATAATTTTAAAAGGACTAAGGCCAGACAGAGTAAGAAAATGAAATTCAAATCTTAATATAATAGAGTTCATTCTTATGGCATAGTTAATTTTTTCTCCAATTCATCAAGTACATGAAATAAGACATATAAGAACACATCCTTATTTAGAATCTTTTAACTATGGTCCCATATTGAGGTAACTCAATACATGTTCAACTCAAGACCCTTTAATACAAATTATTCAAATGTTTATAACTCTAATACATACATAAAATATGTATTAATGTATAAAATACCAGTGAAAATATTTGCATTTTTAAACTACAATGCACTTATTCATACTAATTGAATTTTTAAACTTCAGTTAGCTAAACCATAAACTTGACTGAAGACACCATTTTCATGAATTTAATTTCAGAACTCCCATAAGCTAACTGCTGAGATGGGTGAAGCTCTCAAGAACAAAATTCAATTAAGCTCAATCACTTATAGGTGAGATGCTGACTTGTGTCACCTGGTATCTATATATGTATGATATTACAGGTTTTCCCCCACTCAGTTAGTTCTTCAGTAATAAGTGACATTTGTTTTTAATCTTAGATCTGAATCTGCTTTAACATACCAAAAGGCCCATACCTTGTCATCCATTAGTGGGGACTATTACCCAGTATGAAAATTTTTAATCTAGATTTGAATTTTTCATTAAAAAAAAGTACAGCTGTTTCAACTACAGATAATGTTGAATATCTTCTTAGTTGCCTCAAGGTTTCTGCCCTGAGTTTTTTTCCCATCTTATCTTTGTTGAGGCCAGTTATGAGACTGCTATTCAGGTTACTTTCTAAACATACATTGGCTTCACTTGAAATGCTTCCCATACCTGAATTCATCTTTACTCTTGCAGATACTATGCTCATTTTCATTCTTTAAAAATCACCCTTCCCGCTTAAAGCAGATTATAAGACCACATTTTTAAGAGAATTTAAGTGTGAAATAGGCAAATTAATAAAAGTTTTTATGAAATGTGGCACTCAATTGAAAAACAAAAAGAAGTGGCACCCTTATCTTTCTTCACCTCTAAATCTCCAGCATTCCAACCCTACTTGTAAATCTAATTCCAATCTCATTTAAAAAAATAAAAAAAAATAAAACATGTTTGCACATATCCTTTATTTCAGCCAACCAATGTACTTCATTGACAACCACCATTTCTACTTCTACTGACAAAATCTCTAGTAATTGTTTTTTTTTCCTGTTAAACCCTCCAAAGTACATGAGTTACTTCATTTCATTCTAAGAAAATTATTTTATTTTAAAACTATTTATGTCATTTTAATTAGTTTATTGTTTCAGTTTCTATCAGGCATAATATCATTTATCAGAGACGAAATAGGAGACAAATTTTTACATCCTCCATCACTTGACATTAACAAAGTATTTGAGGAATCTGATGAAAGAACACCATTAGTAGTGATTCAATCTCCTGGCACTGATCCAATGCAGAAAATTTATTCTTTTGTAAAGAATAAAAATAAAATCCATGGATTTAAATCCACATCCCTTGGAGAAAACCAGGTTTATAATTTTTATTTTATCCAAATTCTGATTCCTAAAGTTTTTTTTAAAAAAAGTGTTGCTTTGAACATTTGGAATGTATAGAAAAAAATGTCCTTCATAAAATTAATAAGTTTTTTTTTCAATACATGCTCTGTAACATGGTAGCCAGTTAAATTTTGCTGCTTATAAAGTAACTTGTCACAGCCCCTTTGTCATCTTTGGTAGGTATGTAAAATCATCATCTTCTCATACCAGTCATCAACTCTCAAATTCAAAAATTTGAACCTTATAATATTTTTTAGTAGAAAATAAGTTTTTAATGCATATAGACTCCAAAAATATTATTGTAAGTAAATGTTTACTAAAATATCATAAGCAAGTCCTGTTTTTGAGGGTAAGAGAAATTAATGAGACAGTCTGTTTTCTATTCTTGAGTAGCTGCAGTTATGATACTATCAAACTGAATTCAGTATAGAAGATTATTGTACACTACTTTAAAACTGGTGTAACTTTTAACGGAGTTTCAATGAACTGAAGTAATTCAAATGTAAGATGAATAGTTATGGACATCCTCAATATCACAATAATAAAGGAAAAAAATATTGAAATTTTGACCAAATTACCCAAACTTGCATTCTTCATTAAATATTATGTTGAA
This sequence comes from Riptortus pedestris, assembly GCA_019009955.1. Lineage (NCBI taxonomy): Eukaryota > Metazoa > Arthropoda > Insecta > Hemiptera > Alydidae > Riptortus > Riptortus pedestris. The sequence goes on along the minus strand of CM032233.1, from coordinate 59,138,286 downwards.
TTAAGTTATAGTGGCTGATTTCCTTCATAAATTAGAGTGGGTATTGTTGAAAGAAATGCCTATCTCATTAACTTATTCAGTGGACAATTTTTTCTTTAATGGACTATTTTTATAAAACTTTAAGGGCATTTTTATATATTGTAAACTACCTTGATAGCTTGTAATATATCTTAAAGTTTGAATAAATTGCTATACTCACCTGATGAAATATGGAGAGTCCAATAACCATGATGCAGCTACTTAAGGGACAAAATCATGCTAAAGATAAAGGTTATATTCATTGTAATTATATCAAAACTCCAAGCAAGCAAGCTTTTATAAGTAATTAAAATACAGTATATTATAAAATATGTTATGTATATATACAGTGAAGATAAGCAATAATTATATTTTGGGTCTGAAGGTTATGAGAACTTTTGTCCATAAAGTTACATAGCATTTAGCACGAAATGCAAGCAGTTTTCCTATACATTCAGCACATTGGCTATCTTCATTATTTTTGTGTCTTCCTATGAAGTGTTATTTTTCATCTAAAGGGACACTGTCACATACTTTGCTCCTGGAAGTAAGAAAGGTCAGGGACTTTTCTATTCTGTAATGTGCATTATCCTGTACTTGAGATGGGCCACTGCTATGTTTCTTTGAGTGCCTTTAAAACTTTCTTACTTTTCAGGTACTGCATTGACTAAAATATGAGAATAGATAGTTTTTATACCAATGATTCCTGTCAAGATCATCCAGTACCATTTAAATAACCAATCATGATGGCCAACAAACACCCTCCCCCCCCCCATGACCTGGTTGTAATGTTGAACAGTATCTGGTTGATTTATTTAGGCATTTTGAGGAATCATTTCTTGGAATGTCCAGCTCATTCCAACAATTGAAATTACTTGATAGGTTGCCTTCAGATTTATTTTTTCGAATGTTCATTTTTAGGGCCCATAAATGTCCAGAACATATGATTATCCTAGAACCTCATCAACTTCCATCAGGTCAGTGTCCAATAACATTAGGAGGAACAGCAAGAAAATCTGCTTCTGAAAAAATATAGGCTACAGCCTCTTCTGCCATCCTGAAAACATCTTAGCATTAAAAAGAAAAGATCACTTATAGTCGCAGCATCCTATTTTTAGAACAGATTATTGTGCATAGTAAAAAAAAAAAAAAGAAAAACCTTAAATGCTTGAAAATTATTTTTTCAAGCATTTAAGGTTTTTTTTTTTACATTTAAGATGCACATAAGAAAGTAATTAAAAAGAAAAAAATAAGTACTTACTTAGGAAGGAACAAAAGTATAGTTGGAAATAATGGTTAACTATGTATGCTCTTTAACTATGGAGCCAGGGATAGCATCAGGGGATATAGATATTGTAATTGCAAACTAGAAAAGTAGGGCCAATTTTATCTCCTATCCTATATGTAATTTTGTGACTGATAAATGAGAAGGACATAAATTTGCAAAAAACTGGATAGTCCTATAAGGTAAATGAAAGATAGGTATTAAATTACTACAGCTGGGATGAAAGCATTCGTCATAAGACAAGGTATTAACTCAATATCTCTCATTAGGTCCCAACATTACATTAGAAATAATAAAATACAAGAGAGATTGCAGGGGTCTCTCAGGGCTAATTAAAATAAAACAGTCTTAGCTGGTTATGCTCATGCACTCATTAAATATCACTAAACCCATTATGACCATAATAAATACAACTAGCTATGATAACTAATAAATACAAGCAAGAGGAAGACAGATTGAGTTGACCTTGAGCACGTAGAACAAGAACTGATTAAAATAGGCAAACCCCAGGAAAGGCAAAATATTTTGGCAGAGACTTTAAAAAATGGAATAAATGGCTAGTTGTACACTCGTGGTGAAAGACAAATGTCTAAGAAAAAGAAGATCTAATCACTCTCTTGTGGACTATAAATGATAATATCATAGACATATTTTTATATATTAAAATCTAATCTCTGAAGGGGGCTATACCTCTCAGTATTAAAATACCCCTTTAATGTGAAAGTAATAGTTTTTTCCTTCTGATACTCAAATCTCCATTTTTAATTAAATCTTAATTTTTATTAAATTTCATTTCATAGTGAATGAAATACATATTTTTTAACCTAACATCTTAGTAAGCATTTGGATCTTAGACTCTGTGCTTCAACTATTTTTTATTACATGTTGCAGAATAATAATTTTCTAAAGATGATTGAAGATGCAAAAATTCAAGGTAATTGGATATGTTTGCAGAACTGCCATCTTTCTAAGTTAAATTTAAATAAGCTAGAAAATATTATTGAAGCGTTTGATACAGGAAATTTCTCAACAGATTTTCGCCTTTGGTTAACAACCAATTCATCTGACAGTGTAAGTATTGTATTGAATTTTTGTAATGAGTTCTATAGCTCACAGTTATTTAAATAAAGGACCAAAAAGAATGCTAAAATATGATGTAATTAAAAGAACAATGTATAAATTGACCATGAACTATTAAGGACTGGCGATTGTTTTCCTCACTTTTCCAATCTATTAGACCATTTACATTACATGTTACATGACTGCACTTACAGAATAAATTAGTAATTTATTTATGTAGTTGGGATTTTGTAAGGATGGTTTCCTTGAGTATACCCCAAACAAGTAGCAAATCATGGATTTTATAAATGAAATTTCATGCCATGCCTGTTTTTGAATGTTTTTTACAAGGAAGAATTAATACTTAACTTGTGTATACATTTTTGTAAATTAAAAACTGCATTTCAATAACCATAAATAAAATGAAAATGGGTGAAAACATATGGAAAGAAAAGAGAGGAGGAAAAAATATATATGTTTATATATATATATATATATATATATATATATATATATATATATATATATATATATATATATAAACAAAATTTAAATAAAGAAGAATTTATACATATAAAACAAAATAAGATAGAATAAAAGAAATAAAAAAGTATGTGATTGTCATGAACTGATTGCTATGTATTCCCCCAGTCTGCTATTACGATGCAGAAACAATGCTAACTCCACATTGATGAACTACACAGGATTTCACCCAAAAAAAACAATAAATAGATGAATGAATGAAATGTTTATGGAAGTTTGTCATTTCATTGAAGTTTGTTTAGGTTTATTACTGCAGTGAATTGAAGTAATACACGTCAGTGAAAAATAAACAATTTTTATTTTTACTAAAACTACTGGGTTTTCCTGATTTGTTCAAACATTAGTGTGAAATTAATGAAATTTGGCATGAATGTACTTAAAAAAAAAACTTTTATATTAAGTCATGCATACTTTTTTAATTCATTAAGTAATTATTTTTTATTTTATTAAAAACTAAATCATATGTATGAATCAGTTTCCAGTTTCAATATTACAAAGTGGAGTGAAATTGACAATTGAAACTCCGACTAGTTTAAAGGACAATCTTTATGAAAGATTTACTTCTGAGCCAGTGAGCGATCTTAAGTTTTATGAATCATGTCCTGGAAAAGAACAAGTATTTACCTCTCTCTTGTTTAGTATATCATTTTTTCATTGTATTATAAGTGAAAGAAGAAAATTTGGTGCTTTGGGCTGGAATAAGTCTTATAGTTTTGATGAGACTGATTATTTAATATCTATTCTACAATTGCAGGTAAATATCTTATTTATACAATGTGAGTGTGTACTTAAAATTTTAATTAATACCAGTGTGATTCAAAAATCAGATGTTGTTTCTTAGTTAACATAGTTTTAATTAGTAGACACCTACTCTATGAAATATAAGCCATAATTTCCTATGGCCTGAATCCATTTTTATGCCAAATGTTGGATGCCATTCCAGTATCACGATGAATCTTTTGATGAAATCTTTTTGAAGAACTCTTTACACCCATTCTTTACTTCATTTAATGTTTTGGTACACCTTCCATGGAGGAGGTGGGAAATGGATTGGAACAGGTGGTAATCTGAAGGTGCGAGCACTTGACTTTAGGCAGGATGTGGAAAAGCATAAAATTACTACTCCTTGATAACTACTGTAGTAATTATAGATGTGTGGGGAACTTGTTTTGCTTGAATAAATCTCTGAGTTTATTATTTGAATTACAGGGACTAATTCTAAGAGTACTATACTTCAAAATTCCGTCATATTCAGAAAATAGCTTATATCATAGGAATAAGACAAAGGTAAATGCTACAGATCTTTGTTTACAAACTTTTCTTTATTAATAAGTTAAGAAACACACATACTTATTAATGGTCTTGGTATTAAAATTCACGAAAACTGTAAACATTTGAATTATTGATTTTAATTTATTCTAAATCTATCATACTTGGCTAAATTTACAGTATTTTTCCTGCTTCCAATCAAATAAATATAATTAGGGATCAATATACTTTCAGATTTAAATATAAAAATTCTCTGTTGTCATACATGCTGGTGGAGACCCTCATCACTGGGTGATGATTGAGTACAGCTGGCAAGCTCTTTCAATGCACGAGCTCCATCTTCAAGCCTGTCAAAAGTTGTACTCTTTTGATCTATTTCAAATCTCAGCCAGTGATGACGGTCTCAACTGACTGGTATGACAACAGTATCATACACTATAATGGAGGTACTTACGCTTTATTTGATAAGTAAAAATTCTCATTTATGAACATGACAGGATTACAATAGCCCTTGATATCTGATGAAATGGCCTATTGTACATTTTAAGTTAATGAAATTTTTACTAAATTTTGCTTATTATTATAAAGATGACTTTTTCTGTTTGTTGTTAAATTCACTGTTCATTCATAAGTTAAACTACGCTGTTTGTGAAACCAATTTGATGTCATTTCCAGAGTTTAACCTCAATTAGTTAGCACTTCACTACCCATCTGTCTACAATTATGCACAATTTTATCACTTCAATTGTGTGATGTTTTTATATTGGAATGATAAATCTCAATGATTGATGGAAATTAAATGAATTGAATAAATCAAAGCATGGAATTGCTTTTACTTTGCGTGGAATGGAAGGTGAATTGTAAAAGACATGTGGGTCATTCTAATGACAGAATGCCCTTGTCTTAAGTGAATGTATCAAAGATTTTTCTTACAGAATTGCAATTGCGAAATTGCATAGTTTACTCTCTACCTGATATACGGTCTTCCACTTATCATGAATAACTGTAATTCTTATACTAAACGAATAAATGCCCTAATTATCGAAAGGATTATAACTCGACGGGAACAAATGTGTTTTGCGTTTCAAGTTATTCCAAGATTAATGGTGCCAAAATTAAATTTCTTTCTGTATGCCTGTTTGTGCGTATCGATTTACGGCTTGGCTTGGTTGTCATTTATAATAGCAAATACCATATTGAATTCATCTTAGAGTCCAAATTAACTGCACGATAGTTCTGCAGCTCTTTAAAGACTCAACATATTTTCCTAAGGGCTCTTCTTTTTCAGACTAGAAAGGCTTTCTTTAATGATATCGCATTTAGCATCATCATACGTTTTTTTTTAGTGACATAGCTCTTTTAGCAGGTTTCCCTTAAGAAAACCCAGCTATTGAGGTAGTAAATGTGGCGAGATTTTGGAGACTGCTTCAAATGCACACCAGTCCTACCTAGGAGATAAGGATTTGTCTGTTCTGTTCATTTTTTCTCGTACTCGACTATTAACCAAGACATTAGCATTTTTCAGTTTTCAGCCTTGAGTAAATTCCCACTCTTAATAAAAAACTAATATATCGTGAAATGTTTAAATCTTAAATATCAAATATTGTTTTCATCTTACCTTTACTATGTCAGAAACTTACAAATATATTCGTTGGGACGTCATCAATAAGTATCTAGTTTAATTTGATCGATGATTGATATTAAAAACGTTATTTGAATTTTGTTGTTTTTGCCTTTTGTAAACCCCCACTTCTACTCATCCGATTTTCACTACTTAATTAAGCGTCTCAGACACTAAACATCCCAAGTCCACTTAACATATTAATTAATTTTTAAATACGTTTCATACTGCGGGAGAAATAAAGAACCGATGGAGAAATGAGATCATCAACGTATAATTTTCGAGTGCGTGAAAATGTGTATAGTTTAGGCAGAACCTGCGTGACAGACTTTATTTAAATTTGTGCTTTGTTCTACAGGGGAGACTTTTCTATAGAGAATAAATGCGCCTACTTCTTGTCATCGTCTGAATTTTGTACTTTTTTTCTAAGATGCTCCTATCTGTTAATATCCCTCCATGACACTTGAACGTCCCAGATTGAGCGTAAGATCAGTCTGATAAGGATTCATACACTTAATATTATTCAGACTTATTCTAAGGCCCTGCTCTAGTTCGGTACGCGAAAACTGTTCAGTAGGTACCCTCCAAAGCAATCATATAAGTAATTATATTCTGAATAAAAGTGGTGTCTTCTCTTCAATCAAAATAGGTCAATAGTTATTCATTTTAGTATATTAAAATTAATTGATTTCAGATGTTCATTACAAAATATGAGCAAACAACCCTACCAGCTTTGCAGTACTTAATGGCCGAATGTAACTACGGTGGGAAGCTTACTGATGCCTGGGATAAAAGAACACTTAATACAATACTTAATGAATTCCTAAATGAAGATATTATTTATCACAAAAAGTACCTACTAATAGAGAATGATGAGTCGTACAGGTTGCCAGTTCGCAATGACTACAAAGATTTCATTGACTGCATTGAGGTGAATTATTGGCATGTCTAGAATTATGAATATTTAACAAATTGAGATGTTGACAACTTTGGTATTTAAAAAAATCACTCAGCGTGTCTCCCAACTGGTCTGCTCCCAAGTAGTCTGCTCTTGGCCATAGAAAACAACCTCTGACTCCTTTTCCTTTTAGCGGAATCAGCCATTGAGGAAGTACTCATAACACGAATTTTGAAATATTTCTTTTTCTTTTGAAATACTTCTTTATCTTGCATATTTCTTTTTTAATCAATACACACTCGATATTTAAACGTTACATGTTAAACTCCAGATCAAGTTTATTAACGGCTAAAACCGGACTAGGATGGGGAGGGAAGAGTTAAAGAGGTTAGTGGAGAAGGACGGGAAGACGAAAATTCAAAATGTTTTCTTTATTTTTAGTGGAATTCAAGAATTATGTAGAGACAGTCTTGGTCCAAATTTAATTTTGGTACTTATCGATTATCGGGAGGCCACCCATTTAAAGACGATTATTAAATCATATTAAAAGAAAATAAACACTTCATTATTTATAATAACACTTCTAGAATTTATTTGACTAATGAAATGTATGAAAAAATGTAATTATAAATTAGAGTTAGCCCAAAACTGGACAATGTGGCGGATTAACTGCATGAAGCGGTCGTCTCCGGCCACATGAACTTTGCAAGGTAGCTGTCCAAGTGGTGCAATAATAAACGATCACCAAGTGGCGTCAATAAACACAAAGTGGTGTTTATAAGCGATCACTCATTTTCTGATAACAAAAGAAACAGAATGACTAAGATAACCTAGTCAAGTATGAACCACCATACAATAGCGATAAGCGGTTTTGACCCGGTAAATATTTTATCTGAAATCAATGATAGGCCTCTCTTTAACCATTTTGTTATTTATACATTCTAGAAGTGTTAGTTTAAACAATAAAGTGATTTTCATTTAATTATGATTTAGTAACCGCCTTTAAATGGGTGGCCTCCCAATAATTCATAAGTACCTTAATTTTCTATGAATATTGTCCTACTCCAGAGAATTCTCGTATTTTTCTTTATATCGATCACTAAGGGAGAATTTTACATTTTTAGTTTTCAGCACACTACGTTCTATTTCTTCTATTGCGATTTCCAATTTGGAAACCTGAGCGACTAAAAATCTCATTTCCGGCGTAAATTTCAACTATTGTTTACAGGAAATATGGGGGACATATAGTATCAGATTCGTAGTGTTCAGCATGTGGGACAGTGGTTAGCCCTGGTACACAGTGTGGTGTCAGAATCTCAATTACATACTATAGACACAGAATCTATGTATATGATTTTATGTATACAATAAAATTAAGGAATGCTTACATATTTATTTGATCCAATTCTAGAAATATTTAAATATTTATATGTATGTATGTATATAAACACACTCACTCACACACGCGCGCGCGCGCAATTTCCTCCTATAATTGAACTGTTGAATGCAGCAAAAAAATAGGAAAGTACGGAGGGTTGATGAATACGCTGAGATGAAGTTGAAAGGTCTCTTCCCACCCACCTGCGACTGCTGTAACGTTTACATAACCGTTCTAACTTGTGAAAATATGATCGCCCAAGAAAAGCGATGAATGTTAAATCAAGCTAAAAAGAACTCCCTGGAAACAACGGATAGAACTTAAAAAAATCTGCTAAAAGCTTATGGCTTTCTTGAAGGAAACTCGTTTCTTCCAGGAAAAGTAGATTCACCTACTGCTAATGAATTAATATTAGATGCGAATGTGAAAAATAAATAAATAAAAACAAATCCACAGGCCGAGTAAAGTATACTTATTATCCAGCCATATTCGGGAAGATCACATTTACTCGTAACACTTGCAAATTCCTGGAACGAATACTTTTGGAGGAGAAAGTCAATGTGTCCGATGTCAAACTATAAGCCACAATAGCGGCACAAACGTCTTCATGTCGATGGTTATTTCCTCTAAGATGTGCTTTGTGTCAGGGCAGGAAATTATTCCTAGGTTAACTAGTTTTCCATGACATTCATTTATTTTGTTTTTAAACTTTTATATTTACTAACACATCGCATTTTGTGGATATCTATTTCAGAATCTTCCAATATTTACGGTTCCTGAGGTGCATGGACTTCATGTGAATGCAGGAATAGAATACGACTTAAAACGAACTTCTTCCCTAATTAATTCTTTAAAAACTATATTTGAAGGTAGCCGGAAAGAAGAAATTTCATTGCAGGATGATATTCTGCGAGAATCATCTGAATCTATTTTATCAAAGGTGATGTAGTAAATTGTTTTAGTACTATTCATATTGTCTCACGCAGGAATAGGTTTCTGTCACAATGATGTCACTCACTATTTTATGAAGAACTTGGTTTTAACGATATGAAGGGTTTCATCCCAATCCTCGACGAACTTCGGAATTTGGATGTCTGTTCAAGTATGGTCGTAGCTAAATGTTTTTAGTTTCTGAAAGTGTAATTTGAAAAGCCGTTAGTTTCAAAATGATTAATACAAGAAATTAAACGTTAGTGGAGGTTTTTTCAAATCAGTCCTTTTCTACTTTGTCTATCAGATTGGCCTGACTATTACACACTAATCACCTAAAGTCAGCTGTTGAGTTATTTTATTACTTTATTAATTAAAAAAAACATTTTTCTTACGCCAGGGGATGTAACTTTTCTAACAAACTTGGGTGGGGTTCCTTTGTAGACCATTTCCCTTGGGGGAAATCAGCTTTTGAAGTTCTACTTATTATGGGATTTTTAAAAAATGTCCATCGATCCTACCTAGGAGATGGAGAAAATGAGGTCCGATAAAACACTCGGTATGTGTATTAGCACTAACGCCTTCCTTATAATAAGCCACACTAACATTTCTAGGGACGGGCAGAAGTGGGGGTTATAAGGGAGGCCTGAAATTAAAAATAGTGATATTTCGTTTCCTATTGGGGTTTCGGCAAATATGCACATAACAAAAGTTGTTTATTTTGTTATTTAGAGAAATTTGCTCAACAATTCTTTTCAATATGAACTACCAGGTACCTCACCTAGAAACATTAATTCAAATTGTAATATATTATTATAATATTTTACCATAATAATTTAAATCTATGCATAATGCACAGGAAACGGGAAATATGACAATATGGAGGTCAGTGAAGTCTTACATAAAAAAATAATATTATTATTAACAAATCCGCAGAAACGACGGGTATTAACCCTAAACACTGGGAAGGGTAAATGTCAAAATATTGTGCAAAGTAAAGCCTTGCCAAAAAAATACCATCACCATCCAGCCTCAAATGAATTCCCGGGCGAAGCCGGGTATCTGAGCTAGTATATATATATATATATATATATATATATATATATATATATATATTTAAATATTCACCTGAGCGATAAAATAAAGTCTTATCTCTTTTATTACCATTACAGATTCCTAATCAATTCGATGTGGATGTAGCCAAATGCAAGTATCCATATTCCTATACTGATTCAATGAGTACAGTGATGATTCAAGAAATTGTAAAATTAAATGGAATTATGAGCACGGTGCATACATCTCTAACCAACTTAGTGGATGCTCTGAAAGGATTAGCAGAAATATCGCCTGAGCTTGAGGCAATATCTTACTCACTCCTAAAAGGGAACGTACCTAGTGACTGGTTGAAAGTGTCATATCCTAGTTTGAAAACGTTAGGAGCTTACGTAACTGATTTACTCCGGAGAGTAACTTTTGTACAGGTGATCTAATAATACGATGTATTCAGTAAGTATACTTATTTTAGTGAATTAATCGCCACTATACAGAGTGCCTATGAATTTATATGAGCTAGCACCAAAATTTAAATGTTCCCAGTTTTACCTACCTTGCTAAATTAAATATAAGAGATAAATAACCAGTAGGTTTAAATGTAAAATTGACGGACTCGAAAATGGTGCTTGCCAGATGTACTCGATCATCAGTCCTTGACGACGGTCTTCACTGATAGGTATGACAACCGTATCATTTATACTGGCGGTAACAATCCTTTATTTGATATACCAGGTTTAAATGTCTTGGGTCTTTTTTACATTAGCCCCGCATTTCAAATTAGGTTACAATCACATGCTTTTAGAAGTACCATTGATAAAATTCTTACTAATAAACTATTATAAACGTTGATAAAAGAAAGTTTTAAGAGAAACTGAACCACATTTATTGTAAGTATAAAATTAACAAAAATAACATTATTTTGGTGACCAATAAACCCTCATACTTGATAATATTGCATTAAATAAGTCATCGTTTTGATGCCTTCTTCGCCAGACGAACTCACATATGTAGGAGTCTACCATTGTTCTCCTTGTTCCACATTCACGTTTATTTCTACGTTTTAGTGAGGACCACAATGATTCCACACGTTGTGTATGTGCCCCAGTTTTCATAAAAATGAAATTTGTAGAGTGGTTAACAGTAAAATGTTTATATTTCATTCCTTGTATTTTCTTTAGGCCGCGATATGACCGCCAGCAGTCAGAGTATATTGTTGTTCCAGGCCTAATAGAATGGATAATGAACTCTGTCAATGTTTCTACCCTTCTGTTAGGAACGGCATATAGAAAGCACGCTCTGGTTTCTCGGTACACACCTCCAAATACCCATTGTTGAGGATAAATTCGACCAACGTTGTACTTCTTTTCGTATAACATGTTTCATCAATTTCGACGATAAGTCCCTCGCCCCCAATTATCATAGGATTGGCTGAAATTTGCCGAATCTCCTAGAGCATATTCTTCCAATCAACAACAGTCTTACAAGATATCCCCAGTTGTTTCTTGCAAAACCTAATACTGGGATATTGATTTGCCCAAGCATAGATTAATAGTAATGATTTCCTCAAGGGTAAGCGACTATTTTCAAACTAATGCAACTAACGTTCTGAAACAGCTGTGGAAGGTAATGAATTGTAACAGTTATTAAACTAATATCTCAGAATATTTCTAAAATCATGTGATTATAACCTAATTTGAAATGCGGGGCTAATGTAAAAAAGACCCAATGTCTTTACTCAGTTTTAACCCTACATGTTTCCTCGTCCTTCTTTCGCATCTTTAGTATCTTAGGTTGTTCGCTTATTAAATCTCCAAATTCAACTATTATGCTTGTTCAATATTTTGTAATGCAATTTCTTCCCGTAAAATTTCTACGCAGGAGTAGGTTCCTGTGGTTTTATTTGATTATCCGGTAGCTTGACTGTGCAGCTGGTGGCTTGTTCAAGACGAGACTCCAGCCAATTAAGTATTTCCTTCTCAGCCTGCGACTGTATAGTTCTCTTCTGAACTCAATACTCTTATTGGTGTTTCCACATCTCATACATTTTCCAAGAGTTCCCTTTAGGAACGTCAGTTCATGAGTTCCCATCAGCTCAAATCCAAATTTTTACCAGATTTTCCTTGAGGCAAATCATTAGCAGATTTCCATCGGCGTCAGGTACTCATGACGGGATTTTCAAAAAATCTCTTCTAATGTCCATCGATCCTATTTAGTAGATGACGAAAATGAGGTCCCTTCAAAATTTTGTGTGTGTGTATATATATGTATATATTTGTCTGTAACCGCTCTAGCAGTCGCAATTTTTGTTTAATCGTTACGAAACTCTATATATGTGTTTTATGTAAAAAGAAAGATCAAGTTCGTTAACGGCTGAAATCGGACTGGGTGTGAGAGAATTTCGAAAATTCTTATTATCTCCGTTATTATGCGTCGGGTCGAAAAATTGTATAAAAGCAATCTTTTGCAAATATAATGTTATTTCTATCGATGTTGTTATGTACATTGCTTCATTTTCTTTAATATTAACCGAGATATTTGCGTTTTCTAGTTTTCGGCCTTCAGTAAACGCCCACTCCTACTCATGTCATATCAACAATAAATTGTTATATTATGAAGCACTTTATTTGAAGCCTAAATAACAAATATTGTTCTTATTGAACTGCACGTAAATACGTGACGCAAGTGGGAAATCTGCATATTTAACGGAGCCCCCTGCGTGACGGACCTTTTTAATGTTCCCGTGTATGCATTTCTTCGGATATTTAGGGTATATTCCCCAAATGTTTCACATTTTTTCTAGCCCTTTTCCTTTTTCGGTCTATTGTCATCTTTTCTACACCGAGATCTGCATTCAGGCAATGCTTCCTTTTTCATCATTCCATTGCTCTGAGATCTAGCAGAACATAATTTCATTTCTCATTATACTCTATACATTTTTTAACATTTATTCCCCATTTGTTGCCCCACAACGCTTAAGATAATATATTTGGCCTTCAGAAAGCTTCTTTATGGTTAAAGAATATTTTAGTCTATTAAAATTAAGTTTGATTCTTTATTGTGAGATTTTCTGATAATTGTGTACTATTTTAATATATTTTACTTTCAGGAGTGGTACGATAGCGGGATTTTGAAGGACTATTGGATTTCTGGAATATCCCATACTCGAGCATTTTTAACTTGTATAATTCTAGACTATTCTCGTAAACATTTGATTCCATTTGATAATTTGACATACGATTTTGAAATATTAAACATAGATAGAGCAGAGGAATTTCCTGAGCATGGAGTATTCGTATATGGACTTTTCCTAACAGGAGCTCGATGGGATAGGAATGAGTATATATTTATTTAGTACATTTATAATCACGTAGCTATTTTATATATACCTATTGTAGATTGTAAGTAATTCAATTTAATTTATCATCTAATGGCTAAGAAAAGACTCTAAATCACCAGGCACTAAATGTTCGCTAAAAAAGCTCTAAGAGTGTACTACAAAAATGCATTCTGTCATTTCACTTAATGTTTTGTTCCTTTCCCCCCAAAAAATTACTGTTATTTCTCAGTTATTGTTTACTCCATTTAGTGTTCTCTCTCTCTCTCTCTCTCTCTCTCTCTCTCTCTCTCTCACACACACACACACACACACACACACACACACACACACACACACACACACACACACACACACACACATACTCACATGTTCACATTTATACAACAAAAATCCAATATATCTCTTTAATTAGAAGACATGAAAAACAAGCTCCACTGAATGGTGTATTTTGTTTTTTTTTGTACCTTTTGTGAATTACTGAAATTACATAAGGTTTACTAAAATCCTTAAGACAATATCAGTTGAGTTACATAGCTGATGGAGGTACATGGATGGGAGGAGGCCTTGCTGGCATAGGTGCTATTAAATGTAAATTAATTGACAATCAATAAGGGTCAAGTAATACTTCATCGTATAATCAAAAACTTCCAGGAATTAAAGTAATTGAATATTATATTCCCTCATTAGTTTCCATTTCAGCAGAACAGTTGCGTTCACGGAAAAATATACTACATAAAATAAATGGTAGATAATAAAGCAAAATGCGGGTTTTTGTTTTTGAGTTTCATTGTTGAACTGCCTGAAATAATTAATTTTTTAGTTTCATTAATTGGGACTAATAACTCGGGTTAATTTTTACCAACTAGTTGATATACAGATACAGTATATTTCAAACAAAGCATATGGAAGGGAGAGATAAATTATGCATTATATTTGGTCATAAACTCGTCTGTAGGAGCAGTTAGTAATAATAATAAACTAACAATTTGTTTTCCTGTTCAACATTACACCCACCCATCCGCACACACATGTGTATTTTTTGAAAATAAATCTGACGTAATGTTACTTGCTAATTTCATTAGTTTTTGCTTTCATAAAAAAAAAATGTATTAGCCCAAAACTATTTTCGTTAAATAAACAATATTCTTTAGAAATTCTTCTCTTATTCCTTTTTAAAAGGTTAACTCGTTTACTTTCAATGATTTCCACTTTCTCCCATCGCCTTCCACAAATGATAGGCCTTAATAAAAAAAAATGTACAATTGTCGGAGTATTAAGTTCATACAAATTCGTTGTATCTAAATGCTGTTAGATGGCCTCCAATGTAGAAATATAAAGATAATCTTAACAAAAATGTTGAATATATATATATATATATATATATATATATATATATATATATATATATACACTCAAAAACTTTAGGTATTTTCTAAATCATTGTAATTGAGATCTGTTTATTTACAGGCACTGTTTAAAGGAAGAGTGTTTAATGAAGTTTAGAGATGTATTTCCTATATTGTGCATTAAGGCTTGCTTAAAAGAAGATCACAAGATAAATGGGAGATATGTTTGCCCATTGTACACTACATTAGAACGACAAGGAGCAATTTCAACCTGTGGACATTCCACAAATTTCATATTTCCAATATTGCTTCCATTAAAAGAGAGCGCCACCCATTGGATAAAACGTGGAGTAGCTATGATTTGCCAAACTAATGATTAAAACACGTTAAAGGATTCGATTCTAGTTTCCAATTCTGAATTGTTATCTTAGAGTTGGGAAATACTGCGTGGTGTTTGTTTATCAAATAAAAGTAAACGTATTGTGCTTAGTAGCTTTCAAATTAGTTACCTTAAATTCCTGTTAGGTATGGGATTGAGCATTTGGTATTTATGTATCTGCTGGTCCGGAAAGGACTTGAATGCATATGGAACAGTTGACTGCAAACAAGGTTCCCCCTTTCCCAGGGTTCATTATCAACTCTGAGAACAAACAGAACGCTGTCTAGTTGAATACTAACTTCCCTTTACCCATCCCAAATGCTCACCACTATTTCTACTCCTTCTACACACACTTATCTTGAGGCCGATTACCAACAGTCAAGGACTATTAATTTCTTAATTGTCGGTCTAATTCCATTCAAATGGGTCAATCAAATTATATCTATTCTAAAAGTTTAAATGTATATTTTTAAGTTGCTTTTCCCTATGTGAATTGAGCTACTGAGGTAATACTCTTGACACACACACACACACACACACACACACACACATATATCTAATTTAATTTATATAATTAAGTATGTTTATTGCAATGTTTACTTGGAAGTTCAAGGAGCTGTCGTGAACTTCGTGGATTTTTCTTCAAATTAGTTTCTAAACATCACATTCATTTAACTCTGAACTGGATTGTTTTTCAGTTTCACGACATTAACCTTTGAGGCCTAGCCCCTGTTATTATTGATGTTCTTTAATAAATGTTTTAATATTCTAGTTATTTCTTTAATTTTTGGGAGACGGTTCGTTTCTTGGGGTACCATAACTACCCCGGAAATACGTACGTATCAAATAAAAGGGATTTTGATCATTATTTATTTTATGTGAGATATTCTATTTATTACAGAATATACTGGATTGTATTAAAAAGTTTTTGCCAGCTTCTGTACATGCATAGCGACCACTTCGTAATCACGAAAGGCGGTGGCATTGTTGGGTAATTACAAGAGGTCATCTCCAAGTAGTTTTTCGTGCACCATTTCTACTAAATATTTAGTCTAAGAGAGCAGAATGTGGGGTTTTCATCCATTCACAGGACTAGAACCACAGGATGTGGGCCTATATTTTACTGTCATACGCAACTCTCACAAGATGACCGTGTAATAAAGATGCACATTTATTTAACAGGTAGGTGTTTATAGAGGTGAACTTTCTTTAGTGCTTTCGGCCTCCATTCTTGTTTATGCACATTCTAAGTACAATTTCTACATTCAGGTATTTAAATGTGCTACTAATAGGAAACGTGTATAACTATCACCATTCTTATTAAATTGCTATGTATTCCCATTTACTGCAATACGTCTAACAATTATAACCTGTGTACAGTATCGATCTACTGCTACAAGGTGATGGCGAGATTATGAATGCCAATATTATTCTCATGGGCCTGATTTCTTAATATCCATTTGATGGAGAAGAAATGATCAGTTTTCGTTTGCCCAGGACCATTTTGGGCATTAAGCTTAAATGCCATCTTGAATTCATGCGAGTCTAACTCAACTGGCATACCGATCTTTTATGGTAATTTTATATTATTGTGAGCTATGGTGGAGGTGCTAGGATGGCATGAGCGGAAATGAATAAATTCAAATGTTGGAGTCGGAGTTTTAATTATTGACCTTCCATTTCACTATTGAAAAAATAGTGATTTATTCTATAAATTACATAGTAATTGTATGCATTGCACAATTTCCATCTAAACTATGTCAGAATATTATTATGTGATCAATCATCTAAACTATGCTAAACATGTTACTTTCAAAACAGGCTATTTGATAGATGTTTACCCCAGATAGTAAATAAGAGGTACGAGTATATTAGATTTTTAATTAAAAATGACTAATTCTTGAGTCTTAAAAGATTTAGTAAAGACGATAGCGCGAAAGGCAACCATAATTTTATGGCTTTCTTATCTTTCTAAGCATCTAAAGCGCTTCAACACTAAGTATAGCCAATTTAATCTAGAGCTGCATGCACACATTAAGTGTGTTAAACAATACATTTTCTAATTTATATCTTTATATGAAATACTATTGAATAGTTCATATAGAATTTCTAACGAAAGGAAATATATTTAGGGGCATTCTTAACATCTTCGAATACCAATAGGTTCCCCTCAGTTGACCCTTGTCACTGATGATCGACACTGAATGCACTCATTGAAGTTTAGGTTATCCTAACTTATACTTTCCATTATTTTCATTACACGAACGAAAGATTTGCATACTGTTATAGCTCTACAATATTCATTGTTCGTGCAAAAGGAATGAGTGATTCAAGTAATAAATAAAATAAAAGGGTAGATAATTAAATACATTTTTTTTTAGAAATAAAAAAGCGAGATAATTTCTCTCAGTACAAAAGTGATGTCCTCATTAATTTTGAGCTTTAATACCAAAAAGTTCTAAATGACAAATAATGTGACTCTAGTAGTTAATTGGAAAAAATGATTTTGTGTATAACGCAAGAGAGGGATTTGCTGAAGAAATTGAACAAAATTGGTCAGCAACATTTTATTGGTAGCCAATAAAATCTCGCTAGTCAATGTGAAATTCAAACTTTTTGTTTCCTTATAAATTTAAGAAATTTAGAGAATGTAATTTTCTAATAAATAATGATAATGTGCCATAAAAATCACATTTATATATTATAAAAACACTCTGTGTTTTCATCTCCAACATATATACTACTATAAAATAGAAAACAAACATTTGCCAAATATCAACATATATTAAGAATTCATGACTCCACCACAGTCACTCAGGACTACAAATATGGGATATAATTTCATAATGGAATCCAAAAATATCCAACCTATGACTAAAAACAACATATGTATGAGGTTTACTTGTATAACAAGTACACAGAAAGTATTGTAATGTTTTGTTTTTGACCAAATTATGGTGTGATATATTTTTTGGCAGAGTAGAATGGCTGGAAATGTTACACCGTGCCATTTGTTTAGATAATTGTGTTTTATTTACTTTTTTAAAAGTAAGAACTTTAAATCAGAATCAAGTAATATTTACCTATATTTTTTCTATTAAATTTATTTCTAGGCGACACTGACAAAGGAGCTATCACTTTCTATAGAAATTCGAAATAGAATTCCTTTTTTTGAAATATTTTTGTTACGTTTTAAGGGAAAAGTGTAAGGAAGTGTGTGTGTCTTCCTTACAGAAATAGGGTCAATGAGGGTTCAGATATCCAGAATTACACTAAAAATAATAAAATTAATATTGCAGTATTTACGTTTGCAATATTTACACTCCACCCGGGGAAGTTTACTTTTTTGTCTGTATTTCCACCAACAACCATTGGTTAAAATGTTGAACTATGCCTTTGGTAAAAATAATATTCATTGTATGAATAAATAAGTAAATTATTTAATGTAAATGCTCTCAGTTTAGCTGTTTACCTGAGAATTTATCTATTTGCAAACTCATTAATTAAAATCCTTAGTCTCAACCTGTCATGACATGAAATAAGCGATCTGTACATGCTCTTAATTTTATGTCCCACTTGAATTCCATTTCTTGAAATGCGTGGCTTCTAAAAAAAATATTTCTTTAGGGTTTTTTGCAGATGGTCAAAACATTGGAAAATTTTATTTCACATCATTATTCCACTATCAATTTAACATATTCTGATTCCTTTTCACGAACGTTTCTTCCATCAATGTGCTATTATCTTAGGCTGTACTTGTGATACAATTTTCCAAAAAAATTTCTTTTTAAAGAAAATAACATTGATTCTACCTAGAAGATGACGAAAATGAAGTATATATATAGATATATATATATATAGAGAGATATATATATATATATATATATATATATATATACTGCTCAAAAATGAATAGGGATATTGGTTATTTTTTCTTATCCTATTAATTTTAATTAAATCGACCTTAATTAACTTACTTTTTTATGGGGGGGGGGAAAGAAAATAATTTCTAATAAATATTAATGACATTTATAATTTTAAAAAAAACAAAAATGCTAGGCCCCATAAATACCACAAAACAGCCAATATCCCTATTCATTTTTGAGCAGTATATATAGTATATAAATATATACATATATATATTTATATATATATATATATATATATATATATATATATATATATAAATATATAAATTTTTGTTTGAATATTATCTAACTTTATACTCAACATTTTATAACTTGATCTTTAGTTTTTCAAAATACCTCGCGGGCCGGATCAAATCTTACAGAGGGCCGGTTTTTGCCCACATATGCGTTACATCATAGCCAGTTCGTATTATCGGGCGTCATAGTGATGGGTCGTAGAACATGCCTGGTGTCATTGTGGCTACAGGTCCTGCGATGAGCACTGAGGTTGGTCCTGTGGCCTCCAGGCGTCATTGTAGTGGAAGTGGCATGAGCTCTGTCATTAAGGTGCCTCGTGGTCGCTCGTCATCGTAGCGGCTGTTCTCAGCTGTTCTGCCCTGTCGCTGGTAATCCTCAGTAGTAGTTGAGCGTCTCTCACCTTGGAAGCTGGCCGAAGTGTGACAGGGGTGCCGACAGTGATCCGCGTCGTAAGTTTCGTCTAGGGAACATTCGCTCTGCTGACATCACAAGCATCAGCATTTATTCCTCTTATAATCCCTTCCATTTTTCCTCTCCTTGTCATTTCCCGAGTAGCTCTAGACTGTCACTCTGTCCATTTATAAAATTTATACCAATAATTAATCAATTTTTACTATATAACGAGTCCTATATTACTAAAAATAATAAAGGACACAATGTAACTGACCGTACCCAATTAACAGAACTTTTATATGTCAATTCTCCGATACCATATTCTTACTGGGAATCATATCCTATTTTAAGTTTTCACATGTCGCCAATAGCGGAAGAAACTTCATTTTCTTTTGATACACAAGACTAATTTAAATATAGCGCCACTTGAAGAACTGGATACTGATGATTTTGACTTTAGTCATCTTTATTATATTTTATGTATAATTGTTATTACATTAGCCATACTATTCTGTGAGCTATATATGTTATATAAGGAACAAGGCTTCATGGCCAGACTACAGCCAACAGAAGCAAAAGAAATGGAAACTCGGACGGCTTCTTCATCATCGCTTCCTCGCTTACCACTTACACTTGGCCGAGGACAGCTTCAGTCTAAGGAGGGAGGAGTTACGTCTAGGGAACATCCGCTCTGCTGACATCACAAACATCAGCATTTATTCCTCTTATAATCCCTTCCATTTTTCCTCTCCTCGTCATTTCCCCAGTAGCTCTAGACTGTCACTCTGTTCATTTTTAAAGTTGTAATTAATAAAAGTGCTTTTTAAAAAGGCTTACATGCGTACTTTAAACTTAACTGTAGATGGGAGAGTGATGTTAATACCGGTTGGAGCTAAGAATTTCTCCCAGTTCACTCGCACCGTTGTGTGGGATTAGATTATTATTATTTATTTGATGAAACTACAATGGCGATTCATCATATAATATATATAATAAATATGAATATAAGTTTACAAAATTAAATAAATATAAATTGTTAGTATACTTACAACATGAGGAAAAAAAATAAAACACAAAGAAAAACAAAATTAAAAGAAAAAACTATAAATAGTTTAACTGGAAGGAGGCAAAACTTATATTCCACTTACAGTGCTTGTTATATATACTTTCATATTTTTATATATACCACCATTTTTCTTCCGCGACGGCCGTCCTGGAACTGCTGGGCTCCAAGAAGAAGGTTTTGTCCAATTGTAGAATAGCCTTGGGCTTGACGACGTGCTTGGAACGGGAGGACGCTGGAAAGTGCTGGAGACTGCAGTAGCTTGGCCGGCAGAACAACAGACTCTTGACGCACGTCAATTGTCATCAGCTGGCTACCGATACGCGCCGAGCGATGCCGATTACCGCCATTCACTACTTAATAAACTAAACACTTATATTATTTATACATATAACTTACTATTATTATTTAATTAATAAATACAAATTTTTACATAATGTGTTGGCCACAACATTCATAATGGTAAATAATAGCTTTTATATTTCATCAAATAATCCATTATTTCTTAAATACTTAAAAACATCATCTATATATTGTCTACTGTTGGCTAGTAGTTCGCATAAATTTGTGGACCGTGGGTACGTTTTTACTTGTGTGAAGCCAGTTAGTATGTGTTGTACAGTCAGCGTTCTGTTGCAGTAGCGACGTATAGGTTCATCTTCCCTACTCATTAGATATGAATGCGTTAGTCTAGTGTGTCCTGTGCTTAGGCGTGTAAGTACAATTTCTTCTCTTCTAGCGTGTCTATTACTTGAAGTCCAGTTGAGCGTGTTTGATTTGATTTCTCTAAGTTTACTGTCAGCGTTATACCATAAATTATTCCAGTCATTAATTACGAGTGGGATTAGAGTAAACACTTTAATAAAGATCACTGGAGCGATCATTGGAGTGTAATATCAACACAATATCACTTGCCAAGCCTATGGACTTCTTCTCCCGCCGTATCCAGACAGGCTCTAGCCTTTTACGAATTTACGAGTGCCTACAATTTTCATTTTCTTTTCTTTAGAGTATCGAATGATTTATTGGCAGGTGGAGGGTATTCCACAATTTATATTGATAGACTGCATTTTTATCAGATTTCCCTGAAATCTCTGCTATTAACGTTGTACATAACGCCATTTTCGAATAAGTTCTCTGAGTAACCATCGATCTTGCCTAGGAAAGGACTAAAATGAGGATCTTAAAATTCATTTTACACACACACACACACACACACACACACACACACACACTTGCCTGTTCTCTTACTGTCTGTCATTTTTTCATTTAAAAAAAAATATTCCAAAATGGAAACCAAGTGAAATTTTTAGTCCTCAAATTTATTGATTCAGAGCCGAAATGTTTCTTTGAACAAGGGTTTTAACCCCTAAGGTACTTTAAGGTTTTTTAAAACCTTTGCGTTAGGAGAAATGTATTGAAGCTAAAGGAAGTTATTCTCCGTAAATATAATATTGCTAAAGTTTCTTTTATCATTTGCTTCCCTCATTTGCTTGGATCTGACATTCAAATGTTTCAGCATAATATATCTAAGCAAAAGGAGTTTTCCCCTAATGCAGTGATAATGTGGCTGTTGCATGCTGACAGAAAATATTATTAGTAATGCCTCATACCACCTGCATGTTAGACAGGCATTGCATATTCAATTCTACGACCTAACATTCAGGCTCTTTCAAGATTTACTTATTCAATCTTAGCTATTCTCAATAGTATAAGTAAAACCGTTTTAATTTTGAATTATTAGCTTTCTCATACCTGAGTAATCTGTTACTTAATGAGAAAATATATGTATATTAATAGATTTCTCAGCATTTTGCAAAGTTATTAATACGAAATTAAAAGTAAACAATTTTTTAAAAATAATACCTATGCAAAATTTAGGATTATTTGTTTATTTATTTGTTTGTTTGGTGTCTCGCAATTTGTAGCAATTTACACCCTTTATCATACAAACCAAATGATAAAAATTACTCCAAATTATTGAATATACTCGTAGTTAATAAAAATTCACAGCTGCTGCTGGGCGATAACATTAGTGGAAAATACAATAGGAAATAAAAACTATTAAAACAGATAAAATTATTGAACACGGAAAGTTATGAAAAGGAAAAAGAAACAGAACATGAATAACTGATAAAAAACAAAAACGTAATGTTAAATTCGAAAAGCAAAAATATTTTATAAAAGTTAATAAAACTATAATTAGTAATAATTTATAAACAAGGATTTATTTAAAAGTTTGTAAAATCTTATACAAGCATTCAGAATTTCACACCTGCACACACACACACAACACACACACACACACACACACACACACACACACACACGTTCTACGCACGCACTCACCCACACATAGGAATGCTCACACAAGCTAGCACAAAATGTAATTTTTTATTACATTTGGTATTACATTGTGTCAGAATTAAAATTTAGGATTAGAATTAATATGATTTGGGCAATCAACAACTTGGTTATTATTCCCTTTTTAGTAGTATAATGCTGTTTACAAGTCAGGGACCTAAATTTTACTCTATGTCTTAAATAATATCAACTAATATATTGTAAGTAGGTACCGCTCTTGTCATATCCTAAGGGTATTTAAATTTACTAATTTTCTATACAATTATTTCTTAACTAAATCTATAAATAAATTTTTATTTATTTATATTTACTTAAAGATGTTTGCTAGTAACACAAGTTACGTTGTATCTATTTACACTTCTTACTACTGGCTTAATATTTTTAACTACCTTTATATTTGGCCAATAATTACCAATTATTGCACATTTTTTAATACTGGCAATAAACGTACTTAGCCTATATAATAATAGTATATACTCTTTTCTCATTATATATTATATTACATAAACATATATTTTCTCCCTTACAAGTACATATTTTCATCTCGAATTATAATTAGCCGATATTAGAATTAAATGACTTTTATTTTTAATGTACCTATGTACTTTTTTCTGTTTTTTTTTTGAAAGTAATTAAAATCAGCTTATCACACACTCATACATACACTAACTGCATTTTTATATATATATAATCATTTTTTTATTTTATTGAGTAAATTAAAGCCTGCATTTAAATGCATTTGGTAATGTGCGATATGTACAATACAATAGTTCCTCCATCACTCTTGACAGTAGCCACACGCCTTCACCACAATGAGAGGAGCAGCCTCTCCCTGCCTGGCAAGGAAGTCAAGAGCTAAGGAGGAATGGCACTTGAGAAGAAATTAGCCACTGCTATTACTTCACTTTACACTTATAGGAGATCTTTGTCTCTTGAGGCGCCGTGGAGGGGAAAAAGGATGAGTAGTACTGGAAAGGGCTAGGACTTCTGGATTAGGATGACTGGATACCCTGATGTGGAATTTTCCGAATCTTAAGGGAATTAGGGCCTTTACAATTTGGATATTAAGATCTTTATGGAGGGTGTGGTTTGTAACATAATATGGAGCATCTACTACGGTGCGCAGCACTTTGGATTGGAAGGTCTGGATGCGTCTGATGTTCGAAGGTTTTGCTGTACCCCACCCTTCTATTCCGTATGTCCATATCGGTTTTAATAGTAGCTTGTATATTGTTAGTTTGTTTTCGGTAGACAGGTGAGATCTTCTATTTAGCAGTCCGTAAAGTTGTCCTAATCGTCTGTTTAGTTCCTGTCTTTTAATTATTGTGTGGGATTTTATATATATATAAATAAATAGATAAAAGCCAACTTGGATTATCAGAATTCCTGCAAGTCCAGGAATCTAGCCTCCCTCATCTTCGCCCTTATCACCTGCATTCTTGGAGCTTACCACCAAGCATATAATACAGTTAGCTAGCTAGAGCTTCCTTCCATTAAAATTTACTTATTAGTCGTATTGAAAGTTTAGTGCTAAAAAAGCTTTAAGTAATGCATAGTCAGGGAGCAATTAGTCATCAATAGTTAGCTGGAAAATCTTTTCACTCCATTTTATGTAACTATGTATGTTAACATTATGGTGGGTGAATGTTGTTGCAGTTGCCAGAAATTCAAGAATACAAATGATGATGTCTTCCTGGATAATGTTTTCTTTGGCAAATACATTAGCCAGGTACTTGTTAACTTCAGGACTACACTATAAAACTAAATGAGAGATAACTTTACTCAGTTGGTTGAATTGTGTGTGTGTGTGTGTGTGTGTGTGTGTGTGTGTGCACGGGAATCTTAGAAACAATTCCGCCCATAGTGCAGTTTGACCTAGAGAGAAAATTCAAAGAAGCCAGGAGCTGTGAATAGGGTGTTTTTACCATTTTATATACCAATTCCAGAGTAAGGTGCTCCTCAAAGCACTTTGAAATTCATTCAGCAGATCTTGTGAAGCTAAAGGGACTGGAGCTATAAAGGTCCAAGCCCGAAGCTCACTCCAATCTCCTGTTGCATATCCGCTCATTTGAATCCCATTTACCGCAAGGGGAGGAATGGATTTCGTTAACGACCTGTCCTCTATTCAGTCCTTTAGATGTTGAAACTAATAGAACCGTGGACAGCCTTAACTAAACTGACCCTTTAAGCCTGTCTTATAGAGAATTGTAATAAAATGAAGTGGCCACTGTTTTGGTTAAAAAATATCTATTGAGAGCAAGTTAATACACTTAATATAGAGGGACCGTTGTCTTAACATTCCGAAAAGGTACCTATCTTATTTTGTTTATATTCACGCACCATTAAAAAAATATATATAATAATATTTGCCAAAAATGTCCAGTTTAATAATACTGTTTGGTTATAAAAATTGGAAAACTGAAACAAAAAGAAATAAAAAAGGTGTTTTAGAATAAGTAGACAAATGAGTGAGGATGACTGAGGGGTTTCTTGTACATTCGTTATTAAATTAAAATTAAAAACTACAGTAAATTAATTAGTCTGAGTGAAAAATGTTATGCCTATTAATAATTTTTTTAACTATATATATATATATATATATATATATATATATATATATGTGTGTGTGTGTGTGTGTGTGTGTGTGTGTGTGTATACAAAACAATTTTGAACGGACCTTTTTTTCGTCACCTCCTAGTTAGGATCGATAAACATTTGAGTAAATGTTTTGAAAATCTCGTTATGAGTACGACCTCAATAGCTGATTTTCCTTAAGGGAAATCTGCCATCAAGGTTCCCTTTATAGGGACCAAATTCATAGCTTTCGGGGTTCCCTATAGATTAGTAGGGAACAAAGAACTTAAGCACATAAGAGACATCCGAATCTGTTATCATATCCTTTTAAGATAAAATTGAATTAGTGGTGGACATACTTTTTCCCCACCAAACTGCCGGGATGAGAGGGGGATCCCTCTTGTTGAACATAGGGGAAGGGATTTTTCAATGAGATGGTCCAGTAATTTACTCAGCTCCGGTAAATGGAAGATAAGACGATGAGATCCACGAGTGGTATCTCAGTTTTCTTGTATAGGTTCCGTTATGCCCTTGGCTTCTCTCCAAAAGGAAAAACAGAGGAAAAAACCATGTCAGGAGTGAGCTGACGTTAGGTGCAATTGGTAATAATTTCATCATCAAAGTGATCCAGGCCCGGACATTTCTTGGACGCAATACATCGATGGCTATTTCTTCATCTAACTTATCCTAGTCTGGGATTTTTGGGTTTCTGAAGCAATCAGTATGTCGTTCCACATCTACTTGTGAGCATTGCTTTTAAGATGCTGTGAAAAATTATAGTCTAATATGCTTCTTGATGCCTTTAAATACTTATAATTTCATTATCCAAACACTTAATTCCTTTGAAGGAGACATTTTTTACAAGAAAACATAAGGTTTTTAACTTCAGTTTTCCTGTACGGGTACGTAATGTTGATTGAACCAATTTAACTGCAATTTACCCATTCTTAAAAACTATATTAAATATAATCTTAAATCACTTAAATTGGATGTGATAGATTAATTTAATTGTTTTTAAAATATAGAATAAACAAATATTAATATCTGGTTGAACAGAGGCCGAGAGATGTCACTCTCAGCGTTTTTTTTATTTTCGGCTCGTTGAGTTACGAGGCTGGAAGGATGGCATTGCTGCTTGTAAAGTCTCAAAATTTGAGTTCTCATAGGCAGTGGTTACTGTCTAGAGCTTTCAATATTTACGAGTTTAAAAATGGGAAGAACCACTGGTGTGGGTGAATGGTAAGGATAACAAAAATAAAACTGAAATTGAAGTAAATAGCCCATTGTATGGCTTTATGAGATTTCCCATGAACGTCTCTTCTTCTTTGTGAATGTGGGTGAATAATTTATGTAGACCAGGGATTTTTTAGGAGTTTTCTTGCAAATGCATTATTTCGGGGTAATATGCGAACAATTAAATATCGAAGGATACGGGATAACCAAGTGCTTTTCCTGTTCATTACTCATTGATACAAATGTCTAAATTATTTTGTAAAATTGTAAGTTTTGATTTACAATGTGATTTAAGAAATTCCAAAATGGTCATTAGAGATTTCCTGCACGATTGTCGGTATATTTCCAAAATCTCAGTTCTAGAACGTTGCAAATTAAACTGTGCTTACACTATTAAATAAATTGCTCAAATAATCCACAATACAGGAAGATGAATACGCAGGACTATTTTAGATGTTAATCACAGCGGGCACTCCAACTTGAATACATCTCCACAGTGAATTCTCCTGTTATTTGTGTGAATGGCTGCGTATTCAGGAGTATAAGGGGTGCTATTTGAATGACAGAGCACTGGAATAACCTGCATGTCAGGTTTGGCTCTCACTTACCTTGTGTGCTAGTTTCTAATAGATATTAATGTTAGCAATCCATCTCTAGTCTTCGACGTGTTATAGAATCTTTGCACATTCTGTAGACGACACTGATAGTTTTATATTCCCCTCGGCTGTTCTGTACTTCAACTAACTACTCTTATGCTGACGTTTGCTATTTCTAGTGTTCTCGATTACTTCTACTGTCCATGTCATGATTATCTAAGTTTTTTTTTGTATTGACCGTGCCATCGAATTTTCTAACAACGTTTTGCTATTCTTGCTGCTTACGTCACGTTTTCTGAGTTGAAACTCGGTTTATGCCAGAATACCGCGATAATCATTTTCGTTAAAAAAACGAAACAAAAAAACTCCAGGTTCTCAGCCGTCAATATTTTTATTTGCACTAATTGGACGTAAACCACGGTATGACTATAATATGGCATATATGTTCGATATTTTTCGTTCCAATTAAAATATTTATTATTATTAATATTATGAGGAATTTTATACTCAATAAAACTGGATATCCAACTCTGGGGGAAAATCCAACCGATATGGAGTTTGTAATTGTGACATATGTTAAGGGGAATTTACAAATTTTCGCACAATTCTTGCAGTATCAAGAAATGCCCCTTGCTGTGCTTCATTTATAATTTCTGTTGGCAATTTTATATTCTCGGTGCCTGCTATTGTGGTTTTTGGCAAGAGTCCATTTGAACTTACTGTAATAGCCGTAACTATGGCAGATTTCAGTTTGTATACTTCTTTGAGCTCAATAGCCAATTCTTGATATTTTCTTAATTTTTTCTGCATAGGATTTTCGAATATTCTCATCATTGGGGACTGCAGTCTCAATAATATCAGCAGTCTTATTGATCTTGTCAATAATGAGAATATCCAGTTTGTTATGATGCACAGTATGGTCAGTTATCATCGCTCCGTCCTAATGCATTTCTTCCTTGTAAGGAGTAATAAAATATGGGTGTTCTCGTCTTAGGAAGACCGGGCCTCCCTCCAATAACGGCGGGCCTCTCGTCTCTCATTCCATTTACCTCCTGCGAGTCGGTAGCCAGCTGTTGCCTATGCGTGCCCAATTCTTGGTGTTGGATGTTGATG
Source organism: Riptortus pedestris (assembly GCA_019009955.1). Lineage (NCBI taxonomy): Eukaryota > Metazoa > Arthropoda > Insecta > Hemiptera > Alydidae > Riptortus > Riptortus pedestris. The sequence goes on along the minus strand of CM032233.1, from coordinate 59,109,668 downwards.
CAGGTACCTTTTCTCTCGTTCCTTGGGAATCCGCTACCCTTGGCGTCAGGAAGTTTTTTCTCCAGTTCAGTACACCCGAATTTCAGCATTTACTTCTCCAGCCTTTCCATTACGGCAAATTGGTGAGATTCCGCTTATTTTTTTTAAATCTTGTCTTTCCTTTCCTCTCACTCTTCAGTGCCATTTCTCTAACGGATAAGTGCTACAGATGTCAGGCTGATTTATTGCAATATTTGTTATTATATATGTATTTGTACCTAGCCCATTTCTGGTCTCGGCCCTTCAAAGGTACCAGGGTCTATATTTTTTTTTATTATTTATCAGTTGGTCTTGTCCTTATAACTGTAGCCCACAATGTTTAATTTTTTAAAAAAATGAATTAAATACAAATATTTTTAGTCCAATGTTATTAAACAATAATATCCACTGAAAAATATTTGTTGTAATAAGTATCTTCCAGAAACGCAATATAAAACTAAATTCAGGGAATCTATAGAAGCCTATTGTTGACTGAATAGTTAAAGAAGTATACATAAATAGTAGGAGAATATTTTTTGCAGTGCACACCAAAAACCAATGACTCGATATAAATAAGATAAATTCATAAATGCAAGTATGCATGTGTGTGTGTGTGTGTGTGTGTGTGTGTGTGTGTGTGTGTGTGTTTGTGTGTGAGTGTGTGTGTGTGAGAGAGTGAGAGTGAGAGAGAGAGAGAGAGTATGAGAGGGGGAGAGAGAGAGAGAGAGAGAGAGAGAGAGAGAGAGAGAGAGAGAGAGAGAGAGAGAGAGAGAGAGAGAGAGAGAGAGAGAGAGAGAGAGAGAGAGAGAGAGAGAGAGAGAGAGAGAGAGAGAGAGAGAGAGTTTTTAAAATCGATGTTTTAAAAGGAAGAATAGATCAAATGTTTCCAAACATCTGAGGAAAATGAAATATAAGTAAGATTAAATTTTTCGGAAGTTGTTTTTGGTGAAGACCGCTCTCAATCCGTTATCCACTTGATGATCATAAAAAATTGGAAGAAACATTGGTTGCTTCTTTTGATTGCTACAGTCATAGCAGAAAGAAGGAATAATATGTGAGGACTTTTAGGTTTAGTATTAGATGTGGAGTTGTGGAAGGCTCTGGGAGGGAGATGGAGCAAGTGACTTGGCAGTAAAATGTTTATGAAAGAAGTTTGAAACGACAAACGAAAATATAAAGGCCAACTTTTTATAGAGTCAGTGCTGTTCAGTGCCATCAGCTTTCCTACAAACTCCAACATATGCGTTTGGGAAATTCGTCATATTTTGGCATTTGAGTGTTATATTTTAGAGTTCATTTAATTCGTTTATTTCCATAATGGTAATGAAAAATTCTAATCTCTGCGGAAAATGGCACTCACGGTTTATAGAAGTAGAGAACGAAGCTCTGATCTCTTATTTTTTGAATAAAGATGGGTTATTATTTAATCTACGAATGTCCGGATTTGACATGTAACAGAATGCCTTGCGAGGAGGATACATTGAGGTTTGGTATTTTAAAATGACATGTTCTTCGAATCAAATAAAATTAAAAGCCTTTTATTGCACTATAATTATAATAAAGCATCAAAATAATAACCAATATAAGATACATTATGACAAATTAAATAAATATACCCTTGTTCTTGGTTATTCATTTTAAAATAAATATTTAATTACTTAAACGTTGAGTACAGGCCTTCCCCTTCGGGAGTAGTGGGCAACGCGCACCCAAATGACCAGACCAAGTTCTTAATATAATTACTTATAAAGTGTTTCTCTCTCCATCTTCATGTGAAAATGAACTTTTTTGGCCCGAACGCCCACTGCATTACCACTGGATCTGTACATGATAGTATAAGGAGCCTAAATTTTTTATCTTCACCACTATAATTTAAGTAGGCATGTAAGTGCTTCTATGTACCTCTGTTTAGTTCCACTGTAATTATTCTATGTGTCAAAAAACACATATGCTACCAGGGGAAAAACTATTTTCATATTTTATTAAATAGTTTTCAATTGATTCCATTCAAGAATATTTTTAGTTTATTTATTCTCCTGGTGACAGTAATTTCTGATGATGGGTGTCTATCTACAACTAATAATTATTTTTATTTTTTAAGTTTCCTTATTTAATATTTGTTAAATACATTTGCGTGCAAATAGTGCCTCGCAGGCGCAGATTCAGGCATTTTAACTTATTGCTGAGTCGACAGCATTTATTTTAGTGCTCGCTAGATGGGGAATCAAAGTTGTGATTTGATACAATGACATTCATATACATGGATGTGCTGGAAACAATAAAGGATGAGCTGTCACCGAAAAAGGGTAAGCCGTCCGATGAGGGGACTCGGAAAGGGGGAGTAGTTGAAGGAGGAACCAATTTAGTGGGATTCCGGATGAGCGAGATATTCAATTTCCACTGCCCCTCCCCTCCTGAGGAAGTGATGACGGTGGGATGTGGTACTCCATTTGTCTCTATTTCAAGGGAAATATCACTAGAATTGTAGCTTATAATACCCGAATCTAGGAGCTCTTAAGGATTTAGGAGCGGGAAGCAAAGAGGTGGAAGCAAGGTCAGATAGGCCACGTCTATGAATCCCTAAAAAGGGAGAGATTTAAAATGGCTCACCTGATATTATCCCACAAGTGGGGTAGTTGGGTCAGATCTGTTTATAAATACAATTAAATAGACGGTTGGGTGGGTAGAAATGAATTGATTAGTGATTGTATTTTAATTTACATTTTCTAACAAAGCAACAATGGAAACTACATTTCATGCACTAATTAGTAGTATTTTGAAGGAATAAAAGGGTGGTTCACTTGAAGCTTTCCCAGTAAAAGCAATACTTATATATATGTGTATATATAATTTAATATAGAAAGTTTTGTTTGGGGCGAAATATGAATAATTTTAGGTCGATGACAGCTGTTGATATATATGTTCGTATATACGTAATAACCACAAATAAAAATACTTTTTTGTATGTTTTGAAAGTGATATATTCTTAATGGTGCATAGCATGCTCAGTAAAGTTTTTTTTTATATAAAAATGTTTATAGTTAACAATTACATATAAATATCTAAGAAACAAGCATATACATCATTTATAAGTTAGTTCAGATAAAATCATTACGTTAGTTTAGCCATTATACTCAAAATTCTTACATAACTCAATTTAAAATTAATAATTTGTCACAAATTCAAAACTCTAAAATACTACATACATATTGTAAGATATAACATAATAAACATTGATTATCGCACATTTAAATATCATATGCTTGGATAACATTTAATTTTTAAATCAATCAGTTGACAGTACGATTCAATGAAATCTATTGGCATACATTTCGTCTCCAACTTTTATTTCACCAGATGTCTCGAGGCCGACATAGCAACCCATTACAGGAGCATCTCCTTCAATTTTCCGTTCCGACTTGTTAACAAGTTGCCTATATGTTTTCAGAGTTTAGTTTTTAATGGCTCGAAGTTTGGATCCATCTCCAGTGTAGAAGGATTTATTGTCACTAGTACACACCTCACACAATTCTTGATAATTCTAAAACATGCAGAGTTGCCAATCCTCAATCTCGCCCAACCGTCTTCATCATATGACCATGCTCCAGAGACTGTTAGATTAGCCCTATAGTTGTCCTATTAAGCACATGCACCTGGTTTCAAACGAGTCTGTAAAACTTGGAAGGATGCCTTGTTCAAAAGAAGATAACTACTCAGGTTTGAATAAGCTCCTGTGTACTTGTTGTCAAGAAGCTTGAAGACTGGGAGCTCACGTGATCTAGCTGCAGTTATGTCTCTCTCCTGGTCAGGTGGCCAATAGCCTAACCTTGCACTCTAGCAATCATATGCTTCCATCTACTCCGTATCAGTGGTCGGGAATTTCATTCCCAGCGTTACTTTGTTGCTTCCTTTCTGAGGTTTCCTAAAGCATATACCGTGGCATTGGGATGTGTGAATACCAATATGTTCAGTAAAGTATAACATATAATAACGGTGCAGAGTTAATAAATTCCAGAAATAACTGGGTGCACCTCTCCAGCGATCATTCTTTTAAATTATATATTTATGAGAATTAAAAAAAAATGCACACAGCTGAGAAAAACTACATTACTAAAAGTATAAGCATCAAATCCCATGTAAATACAAGCCAATTTAAGGTCGGGAGGATAGGAGAGAAGTGATTGTAACATATTTGTGCATTCCCTCCATAATACGTCTAGTTATATGATTTCTCCTGTTACGCTATAGGTTTTAGCGTATAACTCATTTATACTTCGGTATACGACAAAAATGTATATCAGAAAAGTTACTCTAAATACCAAAATAAACGACTTTTGTGCATATTTGCCGAAAAACCAACAGGAAATGGAGTATCGCTATTTTTAATTTCTGGCCTCCTTTATAATCCCCCAGTCCTGTTCGTCTCAGAGAATATTTAGCCTAAAACCTAAGTTGGGTTAGTAGTAATATACATTTAAATTAAATTAAATTAAATTTCATAAAATTCGGTTCAGGCGTTTACGATTCTATAAAGGACATATAGACAAACATTCATTTAGATATATATATATATATATATATATATATATATATATATATATATAGAGAGAGAGAGAGAGAGAGAGAGAGAGAGAGAGAGAGAGAGATTAAACTCTGCGCCATTCGTCTTCAACAGAATGCAGCGGCGACAGTGGAAATAAAAAGGTTTTCAACATTGTTTTAGTGAAAGTGTGAATTCCAAATTGAGTGAGAAACAAACAATAGGAAAACTATAATATTTTTCAATGCGAAGAAGTTAAAGTAAATTAGCAGTTGAAAATGAGATTTTGAAACATACTTGAAATAATACTTTATTCCAGTACAATTCATTGATTTTTTTTCTGTAAACATGATTGAGCTCCCATCAGTGGACATTAGATCTAGAAGATATGAAATACGTATACGCTTCATGTTTAAGTGTATAAATTGGCTGGTCTGGGAGGGCGTTGCAGGGGGCCAAACCATATTATCCATTAGAATCGAGAGTGTGGCACTAGGTTGACAAAATGATAGTAATTATTTCCAGTGCAGACGAGTACTCAAGTGATGAAACGCTAGAGGTCTCATTTCAAATTTTGCTACCAAAGAGGTAATCATCAAGGTGAAGGAATTTAAATTATTCAGGGAGAATGATGAGTAAGTTGGGTACATTAAAAGTAATCATCAAAACTAAGGCAGAGAAAATTCAGGAATGTAGAAAACACTGGTAGAGCTTGATAAAGTTTACTAATCTGTATCAAGGTTATTTATTTGAACGTCCTAACACCCCCTTGCTATATTAAGTTAATTATTGAAATAGCAGTGAAAAATACATATTATTTGAAGTTATAACAATTTTAAACCCAACTATTAAAACTCTTTGTCTGATAGTTGGAGGTACAGTACTTTGACGTAATGCTGAATTCATATGAATAGCTCAAGATTACGTAATGAGGCCCCAGTTATTATTTGTCTTGATTGCCAAGCTTTAAAAGGGATGCTTTCCTTAATAATAAATCTAGATATACTGCATCCCTCTTAAAAGATATCTCTTAGAGGGATGGAATAATTGTTATTTTTTATTTATTTATTTATTAACGTCCACTTTTTGCAACTTAGGCTAATCGGGATAATTGTGAATGGGATAGATAAATATAACTACATAGGGTATTCTACAAATCCAAGTATATTTGAGGGGTGGTATCACGATTTTTCATTTCACATAGGTGGAAGGCGTGGAGATATTATGGTTAGGCAAGCAACCTTTATCTATACTTCCAACGTTTCCTTACTAGTAAAAAGTTCTCAAATTATTATAAATTAATATTGCCACAGAGCTTTAAAAATTATGAATTGAATATAACTTTGGAGAACTGAAGGAACGCTTGCCATTCCTCCTTTTATTCCTGGTTGCCCTTGGAGAGAACTGAAATTGAAATTACCGTCCCTCATTAGGATAAGCCTACTGATTAATCTAAAGGAGGGAATAAGGGGCCTATGATGGGGCTCAACCCTTCCCAGCCACCAATCAAACTTCACTTAGCGCTTTCCCCCTCATCTATCAGACGTACAATCCCTCTTTCACCTTCAAACTTGGGCCCACATAGAGGAAAATTATTATTAAGCATGTTTCAACATGAAATATTGTTCGAGTAATTATATGCCCATGGAAGTAAGTTAGTTTAAAACCAAAAATAAATTCTTGCTCGCAAATAGTAAATAAAAATAATTATGGCAGAAAGATCCAGTTTTATATTTCGTAACCATGGCAGCTGAAATGTACATTAGATACTCAACGGGGGTTCGATTAAACTTCCTCGTTTGAGTCAAAACTGACTAAACTACTTAAAACATTCGTAGCTAAAAAATATACAACTCAGGAGACTAACGCTAGGAAATCAAATAATTCAGTTTCTGATTAAATAAACTTTCCATGGATAAGATTTTAAGCGTACGTATGACTTCTGTTCCTTACTGCATCTCTGCCGTATTAAAAAATATATATTGATATACATTTATCGCCATAACTGTTATTTGAATTCCCTTAATAAGCTATTCGAAATAAGGGAAATCATCACTCATGGCACGATTTTCGAAAAATGTCTTCCAAATTCCATAGATCCTATATATCCGTTCAAAACATAAATACACACACAAATATATATATATATATATATATATATATATATATATATATATATATATATATATATATATCTGATAATGCTCTAGCGGTCGCAATTTTTGTTTAATCGTTACCAAACTCGATATTGAATTGGTTTATGTAAAAAGAAAGATACAGTTCGTTAATGGCTGAAATCGGACCAGTGGGAGGGGGGTTTAGTGGGAAATTTTCGAAAATTTGAAATATCTCCCTTATAATGAGTCGTATCGAAACATTGTATAGAACCAATCTTATTGAAAATGTAATGTTCTATGAATGTTGTTGGTACGTTTTTTCACTATCTGGATTATTAACAGAGATATTTGCATATTTACTTTTCGGCCTTCAGCAAACCCCCGTTCCTACTAATGTCATATAAACAATAAAGTCTTATATTATGACGCATATTATTTGAAGCCTAAATACCGAATATTGTTCTCATTGAACGTTTACGTTTTGAGGTAAATGCAAATACCTGACGTACGTGGGAAATCTGCTTAGTTAACGCAGCCCCTACGTGACGGACTTTTGAATCAGTTATTTACTTTGGGTTTCCGTTTTCCAAAGCGCGTGAACGCGGGTATATACAGCCGTGTTCTCAACTCCCTATGACTATTATTTAGCTGGACAAAAGGTCAAATTTCAATATCCTTCAATTTAAAAGGCTGATCTAGTTAATCCATTTCAGATGTGTACATGATGAAAAAAGAGTGGTCTCATCCTTCAGACAGTTTCCGGAAGCAAACATTATCATTTGATACCTCGAGGATTATGCTTACTTCATGGGCTATCAATTAAAAATAGGTAAATGTTCATTTAATACATCGTTTCACTAAAAGTTTACAAAATGTGGCTCTTCATACGTCCTAATTTCTTCTTGATTCACATATATTATATTACGAACCACGTACAGTCAATAAATCACACACTTGACCTTAGGAATACTTAGGTAATCACTTGACGGGTCAAGACTAACTTTGCGAAGTGAAAGTCGAGGAGAGAAAAATATTAACCGAGTCGGAGGTAGAATGTTGAGAAGGGTTGAGAGATGATGGGACTCCTGGGGGCCAGTTTAGGCGGCAAGTAGCTCTAAGTCCGTTAGACTCCTGGCCTTTTCTGCAGAATCCTTCTTCATACCCCTCACTTCCTTCTCTAGGCTTCTACTATATTATTTAATACATCTATGTATATAAATAAAGTTAAAGTTTTATTTGTAAATTTTTTCAGTTGATCTCATATAAACAGGATTCATCATGGATTACACCCATGATAAATAATGAATTGTGATCTATCTTCTTTTCTCCCAAACTAACATTGAAATCTCCAATACAATGGCGTATTTTATCTGGCGGATTCTTATTGAAAATCCTTTTTTATGACTACTTTACTCAAATTTTAATTCAAATGAAGCCCTTCATAACATAACAGCTTATACGAGTAGTTAATATGAATAAGTGAGTAGGATGGGGGAGGGGGGTTACTGAAGGCAGAAAACTATAAAATGCAAATATCACGGTTAATAATCAATATAATGAAACATGCATTTAACATTATTTATAGAACATTACATTTTCAATAGGATTGTTTCTGTTCAATTTTCCGATCCGGCGTATAATAACACAGATATTAAGAATTTTCGAAATTTTCCCCCTCTAAACCCCCTTCCAGATGGTAGAATTTCAGCCATTAAAGTACTTGATCTTTCTTTTTACATAAAACTGTTATATATTGAGTTTGGTAACGATAAGAAAAAGATTGCGACCGCTTGAGTGGTAACAGACAAATATATCTATCTCTCTCTCTCTCTCTCTATCTATCTATCTATCTATCTATCTATATAAATATATATATATATATATATATATATATATACACATATACAATTTTGAACGGACCTCATTTTTGTCATCTTCTAGGTAGGACATTTGAAGAAATTTTTCGAAAACCGCGTCACGAGTAAAACCTCTATAACTAATTTTCCTTAAGTGAAATGGTTTTTCATAATTACTAGAATTCTCAGATTTTCGAGTTCTCAAGTAATTATAAATGCAAACATCTATACAATTGAATATCGAATTGCATAATGCTCTGAGTAGAAAATAAAAATAATTATTTCTCAGAAAATCTAAAGTACATATAATATGGGGTGTATAACTTAAAACTATTTTCTTAATTGTTTATTTGGGTTTGTAAAGTTTGAGATCACTGTACTGTTGAAGAGAATAGGAAATAGGCATTATTGGGTTAGAACTAAAAGTACAAAATTCAACCGTTTGGTTTTCAGGGTTAGTAATATTCATCTAGTTGTGGATTCGATGGGTCGGAAGCTAAGTTCTGAATAGGACAGGGTTGGGAGCTCCCAATCACATAGAGCGGTTGTCAGACACGTGTTTCCCTTTAGAGAATAGTGCTCATTAGTTGGAAGTAGTCAGTTTGGAACTAGGGATGTGTCGTTATTGCAAACGGGTAGAGTGAATCTGGTGTGAAGGTAACACTGTCCATAAAGCTAACCGTTGACTCAGAGGGATACAGCTTCTGTGAGCTGAGGGGTAACACCAATAAGTAATAATGGCAAAGAGGACTTTCATCTTTGTTTCCTGCTATTTGCCAAATAATAGTCTGAATGATCTTTGAAGTCCTGCAGTTATCTAACAACATATTTGAATTAGTTTATATTATTAAGCTGCCCTTCCTATATCGGCATAGCCCTAACAATTGGACTGATTTTTATAAAAAATTACCTGGTTTTTAAGTCACTTTCATATTTGGAAGGTCAATCGTGATGAAAAGTGTGGTATTTAGTGCTTAGTTTCACGCGCCGATTTCCTGTTTTGCATTATAAATGGGAAATTTTATATCACTTATTTCTTGTATTCGTCATTTTAGCAGATTTCCCTTAAGGGAAATCAGCTGTTGAGGTCGTACTCATGGCGCGATTTTCGAAAAATTTCTTCAAATGCCCATCGAT